>JAKOOJ010000006.1:70959045-71559045 GCA_022577455.1 Arizona elegans | reverse complement strand
TTTTGGTGAGGAAAAAGAAAAAGAAAAAGAAAGAAATCTCTCTCTGCCTCATTTTGTCATGTTGTAGGTTGAGTTTCACTTTCGCCTTTGTTTTCAGTATAGCTAGGGGGGGAAAATCTGCTCCAGGAACTTTTTGCAGCTTTTTGCAGCTAATTAACCTAGCGGAAGCTGTTAACAGGGGCTGTTTTTTCTATTTTTGCAGGCATGGGTCTATTCATTTTTTTTTAACACTGATCAGCTGTAGGTCGGCCCTTTGAAGCCCCGCGGCAAGAGTTTAAAGAGTTTTTTTTCCCTCTAGCCATCAGCGGGGATTCAGGAGGCAGAATGAAAAATCGGGACTTTTTTAAAACGCTGCGGGACGCGGGACAAATTGCTCAAAAGCGGGACTGTCCCGCCAAAAGCGGGACGTCTGGTCACCTTATTTTAAAGGAAACAACCCGTAGTTGAAATTCACCAAGGTCCTCACCTTATATGGAAAAAAACCCTGTTATGAATCTCAGTTCACATGCATAGTTCTATCCAATGCAAAATGCAGAAGAATTCATATATTGGGGAATTAAGTTGACTAAATGAATACTGAAATGACTATGACAAGGCCTTCAGGGAAGACCAATATCATCATTTTGGAGAAGAGTTATATATAATTATAACTCTTAATTATAATTAATTGTGAACTTTGGGAGAGTAAAATATTTATATAAGACAGATATATAAAAGATATATAAATATTTATATATGCTGAAACTCAGATTGAACACTTAAGATTTAGCAGGAAAGAAATCTAAACTAAAGGACATTTTTGCAGTATTCCTTTATTTTAGTGTGCATAGTATACAAAATCCTTTAACATGATAAGGAAAAAAAATCTGAATTAAAAAAGAACTAACAAAATGTACAAACAAAGTGAGTCTGTTTTGCAACAGCCATTTTCCATTTTGTATTCTAGAGTATTACAAACCATCAATATATTTTTGTTCAAAATATTGCATTGATTTTTTTTCTACTGAAACTACATTTCATAATACATATATATGCACATGCATGCACACCAACGAGAATTTCTAAACATGGCAAAAAGAAAGGCCTAGAATTCTAGACCTTTCCAAATATTAAACGAGCTAGACATTTTGGGAATTGTTAAAAAAAACCCAGAAGTTGCAGGCATTGTAAAGACTGCTTATTATAAAGGCATTATAACCTTTTTTCAATAATAGCAAAATTGCTTGGTTAAAATTTATTTATTTATTTATTTATAAAATTTGTATGCCGCCCTATCTCCAAGGACTCAGGGCGGCTCACACAACAATCGACCAACAACTGTTAAAATCAACAAACATACACAAAAATAAATAAATAAAAATATTTTAAATTTTTTTAAAAAAAATTTAAAATATATTACCCCATCAGTCCAGACTGGGGACATAAATAGCCAAGTTTTCAATTCACGGCAGAAGGTGCAAAGGTCAGGGGCCAAACGGAGCCCCAAGGGAAGTTGATTCTAAAGGGTGGGGGCGCTCACAGAAAAAGCTCTACTCCTGTGGGTCGCCAGCTGACATTGTCTCACCGACGGCACCCTGAGTAGGCCCTCTCTGTGAGTGCGCACTGGGCGATGGGAAGTTGACACTGGTTGCAGCTGGTCCGACAAATAGCCTGGGCCTAAGCCATGAAGGGCTTTATAGGTTAACACCAGCACTTTGAATCTCACCCGGAGGGCAACCGGCAACCAATGCAAGCCACGCAGGAGAGGTGTAATATGGGAGTATCGGGACCCTCCCGCAACAACCCACACGGCCGCATTCTGTACCAGCTGAAGCCTCTGAGTGGTCCTCAAGGGCAGCCCCAGGTAGAAAGCATTGCAGTAGTCAATCCAGGAGGTGACTAGCGCATGAGTGACTGTGTGTAGGGCATCTCGGTCCAAGTATGGGCACAACTGGCGCACCAGGTGAATCTGGGCAAATGCCCCCCTGGTCACAGCTGTGATATGACCCTCCAAACTCAGCCGTGAATCCAGGAAGATGCCCAAGTTATGCGCCCTGTCTACGGGGAGCAACACCTCATCCCCAATAGACAGCATTGGAACTTCTTGCCCGGCCTGAGATGCTGGTATCCATAGCCACTCGGTCTTGGCCGGGTTGAATCGAAGCCTGTTACTCCCCATCCAGATCCATACCGCTTCCAGGCACCGGGACATCAAGTTGAGGGCATCACTGAGCTGGTTCGGGGTTGATATAAAAAGCTGGGTATCATCAGCATACTGATGATACCCCACCCCAAAACCATGGATGATCTCGCCCAGCGGCTTCATGTAAATGTTGAACAGAAGGTGCAAGAGGACCGACCCCTGGGGCACCCCACAAATGAGAGGCCTCATGGCCGACCTCTGCCCCCCTGCCAACACCGCTTGCGTATGACACGAGAGGTAGGAGGTGAACCATCGTAAAATGGTGCCTCCCACTCCCAATCCCTCGAGGCGTCGCAGCAAGATACCATGGTCGATGGTATCAAAAGCCGCCAAGAGATCTAATAGGACCAGGACCGAGGAATGACCCCTGTCCCAAGCCCTCCAGAGAGCATCCATCAGCGCGACCAATGCCGTCTAGGCAATCTGTTTCATCCAGGGCCACCGGAAACTGATATGCCACCACGCTCTCAACAACCTTCGCCAAAAAAAGAAGGTTGGAGACCGCCCAAAAGTTGCCCAAAATGGTTGGATTCAAGGCAGGTTTCTTAAGGAGGGGCCTAACCACCGCCTCCTTCAAGGCGGTGGGAAAACTCCCTCCATCCAGGGATGCCGTTATCACTGCCTGGATCCAACTGTGTGTCACCTCCCGAGCTGCATAAACCAGCCAGGAGGGACACGGGTCCAGTATGCAAGTGGTCACACTCAGCTTCCTCATGATCCTGTCCTCTTCCTCTGGGGTAACAAGATTGAACTCTTCCCAGATAACAAGACCCGCCACCTTGTCCCCGTCCGACCCTGCCCAGTCAGAGTCCAAGCTGTCCCGAATCTGAGCGATCTTGTCTCACAAATGATGGCTAAACTCCTTGGCTCGCCCCCGCAAAGGGTCCTCCCCGCCCTCTGATACAGGAGGGAGCGGGATACCCTAAACAGGGCAGACAGACGATTATCTGCGGACGCGATGAGGGCGGAGAAATACATATGCTTCGCCACAACCATCGCCTCCAGGTAAGAGCATGTGAACTATCTTAGCTGGGCTCGGTTAGATTCAGAACGACTAGTCCTCCAACAGCTCTCTAGGCCTCTTCTCCTGCGATTCATCCCCCGGAGCTCCTCAGTATATCAAGGGGCAAGCCGGGGTCTGCACCGGGCCAGAGGCCTCAAAGGCACAACACGGTCGAGAGCCCCAGTGGCCGCCCTATCCCAGGCCTCCACCAGGATCTCGACTGGGGCATGGGAGAGAGAGAGAGGGATCATCCCAAGCTCCGTCTGGAACCTCTCTGGGTCCATCAGGTGCCTGGGGCAGAACCAGATAGTTGGTTCCGCATTCCAGCAAGGTGCGATGGCCTTCTGGAAGTCCAACCGGAGGAGATGATGGTTGGTCCATTTCAGGGGGGAAACAACAGATACCCCCTCACCGCCACTGTTCCAAGATAAAAACAAGATCGAGTGTGTGCCCTCCCTCATGAATCAGTCCCTGAATAATCTGAGTCAGGTCCATGGCCACCATGGATGCCATGAACTCCCGAGCCACCCCCGACCCCCCTCCCAGGGAAGGCAGGTTGAAGTCACCCAGGTTGAAGTCACCCAGGTTGAAGTCACCCAGCACCATAAGTCTGGGGAGCTCCACTACCACAGGGTGTCAAGTAGGCCAGACAGGACCGCTGCCACGCAGCTGGGAGACAGGTATGTGATCAGCAGGCCCAACTGACCCTGTGGACCCCATCTCATAAGGAGGGTTTCACATCCATCTATCTGCGGAACAGTGACCTCCCGCGGACTAAGGGCTTCCCTTATAACAACCGCTACTCCACCTCCCCTTCCCTGGGCCCTCGGTTGGTGCAGCACCTGGAAACCTGGTGGGCAAGGTTCAGTCAGAGCGACACCTCCCTCTGAGCCCAACCAGGTTTCCGTAATGTAAGCCAGGACTGCGTTTTCCTCCTCAATCAAATCCCTAACCCCCCTCCACCATTCTCCCCCCCAAAGCATGGACTGCCGCTAACCTGATGGAGCCTCCCAGTCACCTGCCGGTGATACCCCTCCCCCCTCCCCAATCCCCTATTTATTTAGTTAAAAACAATACAGTGTCCCCTTAAAAAACTTAGAGCCTGTGTGCCACCTCTCGGGATCCCAAGATCCGTCATTAAGGTAGACCTTCACTAGGCCAACAGGCCACTCCCAGGAATGGGGGCATTCCTCAAAGCCACTAAGTCCATGCTGGAGTATGTAATAAGCATCCTCAAAGATGGAAGGGGTACGTACAAAGGTAAATGGGGAAATGGATGGTCCACACCTGGACCAATAATCTTCAAGTGTTTCAAATAAAGAAATTAAGCTAATAGTTATACAAACACTGACAGTATAAGGAATCTGTGCACAATTGGCTTTGAGTCATTACTTGTTACTTCATGTTGTTACTGGTCCTTTAACATTGTAATTGATCTTTCTACCAGTAGAATTTGTTCATATCGTAGTCCGACATATTCGAGGTAGTGACAATTCACAGTAGGTGATTTGTTTTTGAACCATTGGGCTCAAACCATTCTTGAACAAAGATTCTCTAAAATTTCACATATTTCTACTATATTATATGAATAACTATTGTAGGATGTATATCTGACTTGCAGTCTTTCCACTTGTTTATTTGTCCTCAAAGCCAAACTTTATTCTTGCTGCTACTTTCCTGCTACTTTGATTTTCATAAAGCAGAACTTGCATTTTCCAATAATTAAGTAGCTATACATTTGTACAACAATTACTCTAATAAGTTTTTAATTTTAAAATATTTAATTCACAAGGTCATGTATTGTTTAAAATCTTTTTACAAACAAAAACATTGCAACTAATTTGTTTTGCCTATATCCAGCCATATTTAGTAGATTTATTCCTTAAAATCCTAAATGTTTTGGTTTGCTTTTTCTTTTTATTATATACATAATTTATTTAAAACAAAAGTAAACTTGGAGAATGGTGAACAAGATCACTTAAAATTTAAAAACATTCTCTATGCCTACTGATATTCAGTGATGCTCATCCCAAACTATAAAGATGTTAACCTCAACTCAGTAAGTGCCTGGATCTTATTAGCAATAGGAAGATGCAATATAATTTCATCAAGTATCACCAGTCCATTTAATGGATATGCACTATGAAGATAGACAACATGTAATAATATAATAATATTTGTTATGATTACAGATCAGTCAAAACCATTTAAATATGTCCATTTATATGTCCATACTTTTAAAAATATAGATATAAAAATATAAGTATAAAAAGTATACTTATTTATATTATAAAATATATACTTATTTCACCTTACATATTTATCTTAAAGAAGTGAAAGATTACCATCTACTACATATTTCCAGAAAATAATTTTATCATTTTAAGTCGTTTTCCAAATCTCAGATGTATAATTTCTGGGGAGAAATCCCTTTCAGTTTCATAACCTCCTTATAAAATGCCCTCTTATAAAGATTCACTTAATGTCAGTGGTAATATCATTAGGCAAGCATTCTTGCATGTTAAATGATCTCATTTTAACCTCATTTTTATCTACTCTGGTGAATTTTTAGTACTCTCTTGGTTGTCCTCTGTTCTATCATTTTTATTATACATTGCTTTAATAGTTTTACTAAATGGAAGGCCTAGAAGAAATAGATATTAAGATGGATATCCAGATGTGCAATCTAAATTATTCCACATTAGAAATACCTCTGTATAAGAATGTCTTATGAAAGTGATAAGTGAACCTTCCATTTTTTTTTCAAAGCTACAGACATCATTTTTATTTATTTTATTAACTCCATTCTTGCTTTTGAAAGTCTATCATTACAATAATGTTTCTTATATATTGTTTCAAATATGATTTCAAGCTGAGCACTTGAAAGTTTCCTCTTCAAAAACATTTGCAATATAAAAAGGAATATCTGAGAGAACTACTCAATACCGGCCAACACATTTTTGGGATGATTTAAGTAAATAATGACTTTGTAAGAATCAAGCAATGAAAATTGGGGCGGGGGGACTAAGACGTTACAATGAGATATTTTCTTTCTGATTCTAAAATCAAATAACATTTTTAGGAAATTAATTACTATTTAGAATAATACATTTTTAGCATTACTGGAATAGCCACTAAGAATCTGCTCATAAATCTGGAGAAGTTTAGTAAAGTTTAGTATAGAAATCTGCATGTGGCTTATATCAGTAAAAAAGAATTGCCTGGGATCTTGTTGAATATTATTTTTCCAGTATTTTTCTTTACTTTCAAAAACATTACATTTCCATAACCAAATGACATTTCCTAAAGGATATGCAGTGTTGTAAACAAGGGATAATTGTAGATCTCTTTGTTATCAGAGGAAAGAAATGTAGACCTCTATCACATAATCTGTTCTTAGAAGTGGAAAAATTAAAAGGATTTTTAATCCACATAAATGCATAATCTATACAAAACCTTCTCCCTTGAGAGTGGAGACAGCAGCCAGATGTGGGTTATGCTCATTGGTCAAATGTGGACTGAGCCTGTCAATTAATTATTAAATCCCGCCCCTATTCCTAGGGATTCCAGCTTTTTTGCTCAGTCGTCAGACTGGACAGTTGTGTGGAAAGTGTGCTCTATCTGCTTTTCAGCATTAGAGTGTTATTTCTGCTTAATTTCTTCAGTTCTTTTATCTATTGAACATTTTAATTTAATTCACCTATACCTCAGAAGATTCTTAGGACATCTGAGGACGTTTTCTACTTTCAGCATCAGAAAACATCGTTGAAACTGGTCAGTTAATCATTTCCTTGGAGCATTCCGCTCCCTTAAGGGGGCGGGGGGTTTAATTTCGCCTTTATCAGCAGAAGCTATTTTAAATGTAAAAAAACAAAAAAACAAAAAACAAAAAAAACCAATTGTTGAGTCTTGCGCTCACCTTGTCACAGCTAATTTAAGCTGATCATTAAAGTGGAGTTTCGCACTCCCTCATGCTAACCGCTTGTCGGCCACTGAATAAAGTCACAGCTTTACAGATTGTTGCTACAATCTTTACATCAAAGTCGGCTTTGACGCTTTTAAAAACAGTCTCCCTTTGCTGCTGCTGACTTTAACTGATTTCAGCTGTTTAGCGCTGAAATGCGGCTAAAAATTTAGCCGAAAAGAGGAGTCTCACGCTCCCAAGATCATCTAAAAACCTCTTCTAACATAAATTGATTTCAGCTGCTTAGGGCTGCGTTGCGGCTTCAAATCTAGCCGAAAGAGGAGAATCACGCTCCCAATATCAATTTACGCTCCCAAGAGCAATTAAAGCCTCATTTAATAATTATTCGACATAGGTACTTATAGTTACCTTAATGGCTTTTAACTGTTGGAATTTTATCTCTGTCTTACAGTTGAGCCTCGCGCTCACATTGACAGTTGAGCCGGTTGCCATTTGAATACCGGCAATAACTCAAGTTCCATTCCTGAGAGCCTCCAGCCTATCAGGCTGTGCCAGTTGAGTGCTGAAACGCCATTTTGATTACTGGCGCAGCTAGAATTTTACATTTACCTGAGAACATTAAACATATTAGCCTTTATCTATCCTTTCAAACTATTGAAAAATAATAAATATTTTAAATAACTTACATCTTACTGATTATAGATTTGGTCTGATTCCCAATCTATTATTATGCCTAAAGTTATCTCAAAATCCAAACATGGCCGAAAGGCCACAGTAAGAGAGCAATCACAGGCTTCATTTAGGGAGGATCATAATCAGAAACAAAAGGAATGTGTACTTCCTATGCGCACAACCGCAAAACATTCTTTGGTGACTTCCAGTGCTGTCATCAGTCAGGACAAGACTGTTTAAAAGTCACATAAAAGAAATAATTATACTGACTCTAAGGTTTCTTAGTTCAATCATCTGAAGTTTGGGGTTCTAATCCCGTTATGGGTACAACCACTACTGAGGAGTCTACCGCTCCCATGTTCTCAGTGCTTAATGCACCTACATCCTCTGTTCCTATCCAAACTTCTAATGAAGTGGACCAGGCTCGAGATCAAGCGCAAATCAATTGGCGCACAGAGGACATTCAACATATGATTAATATGGATGATGCTATTTCACTATAGCCATAAACTTTTGCATTTGAGGAGTTATCTCGCTCCCTGATTCTTGCCGCTTGTCGGCAGTTTTTAGAAAGCGCAGAGTTTTTCCCTGCTATTTTAAACTGCTTCACAGCTGATTGAGGCTAATTAGCATTTTCGACTATGAGGCTTGACTTTCTCTGGCTATCTCCGTTTATCAGTGCTTTGATTATTTGGCCAAATTAGACTGTTTAAGACAGATCTGCCTTCATTTGAGACTGAGCAGTGCTTCAGTTTTTGACAGTTACGCCAGCTCGAGTTCTTAGGTGACTGCTCAGCCGCCATTTTGTTTAAGGGCAAGGGCACAGTTTTTTTTTCTATCAAGCCTCCAATCCTTAGTTCTGTATTGGCTATAAGCATATTCTGTCCTTATAAACTAAGATTGCCACATCTGGCTACTGGAAATGGTGTTGGAGATATAATTTACATCTATAACATGTTTATATTAATTTAAACTACTTTTAAATTTATGTTGCCCTATTACAGGGCTGATAAAATTTTAGGGGGTCCTTTCAACCCAATGGATTAATTAAGGCCAGTCATGCCTAAGGCTCTGGCCAAGTCAAAATTAGTGCCACAGTGCGAGAGCAGTCAGTGGATTCTAAAATGGAAGCTTCTAAGCATACACAAGGGGAAGGAGTAGCAATTAAGCCTTATTCTGAGGCTCTTCCTAAGCGCAAGGAGAAGCTACTAAGAAAAACTATTGGCAAAGACAAAGGCACTGGCTCTGCCCCATTGGCTATAACGGTTGGGTCTCCAGGAGAATGTAGACATGCCTCCTCTCTGACCCCGGATCACATGTCAATACAAGATTTCCCACTATTAGTTGAGCCATCTGATTTATGGGGATCTCCTCCTCCTGTTCGAAGTAACAATAATGTGGAGTCTAGCACTCTCACTCTTATGGTGGCACAGTTTGTGGATAGCTAGCTCTGACAGTTTTCAGAGTTAGACTGTTTTCTTTCATACCTGATTCTTTGGATTTGACCTTGGATGTCGTACTTGGCTATTCTTTTGTTTGCTGGACATCCTTCATCGAACTGGTAAGTTTCTGTATATTGGTGGAGCTTTCCGCTCCCGTGGGTGGCTAAAAATCACCGGCTTTGCCAGTGGAGCCCTGCATTTTAAACAGCGACTTCTCTTTGCGGAGTCTTGCACTCCCCACGGTCTTTGGGCAGCCATTTTTGTCACTGCCAGCCGCATAACTGTTAGTGGAGTTTTTTGCACTCCCTGCCTCTCGCCACTTGTCGGCCTTTTACTCAGGCACAGCTTTTCTCCAGCAGACTCAATAGAGCCGCTTCTCAGCTGTTTGAGACTAGCTGCCGGGTTCTGAGTGGAGTCTTTGCGCTCCCTGACTATCACCGCTTGTCGGTTCTTTTCCTTCAGGCTCTGATTATCTCCTGCAGAAATGAACAAAGCTCTGCCCGCTGTCACTATTAACCGCTTCTCAGCTGATTGACCTTGCCGCCGGCTTCAAAGTGGAGTTTTCGCGCTCCCTGTGGTTTGCCACTTGTGGTCACATCACAAGGGCTTGGTGATATGTAAAATCACCCTAATTTATACCTGCTCGACTCTTTGACTTCTCTTATCGGTCTGCATCTCAGCTGTTTGACATTGCTGATCTGATCAGTAACGGAGCTTTGTGATCCCTGAGTTGGCAGTTCTGGCCGCCATTATGTTTAGGGGCGAGGCGACACGTTGAGCTTCTCTCAGGCCTCCAGTCTTTCTGGCTGTGCCTGCTACCCTGGCCTAACCTTGCCTTCAGCCCTTTGGCAGACATTGCTTCACCTTACAGGCTTGGGGTTAATTGCCTTCTCTTTTCTCTGTTGCTGCCTTGCATATTTATCTTAGAATGCATCTAGAATTTGACATTCCCCTGATACAGGACTGCCTTGCTTAACATGGAGTCTATTTTCCACTTCTTGGGTGTTATATGGCCTATCATGCCTAAGGCTCTGGACAAGTCAAAACATGGCCACCAGGCCACAGTAAGGGAACAGTCAGTTGCTTCCAAGCGTAAGATGCCAAGCATGTGCAAGGGGATGGAGTATCCATTAAACCTCAGGTTAAGTTTTCTGCTAGACGCAAGGGAAAGCTTCTATGGAAGCCTGTAGTCAGGGCCAAGGACAGTGGTCCTACATCATCTACAACAGCCAAGGTTTCTCCAGGGGAACGTAGACGTGACCTCTCTCCGACCCCAGATCAGATGTTGCTGCAAGACTTCCTGGTGTCAGTTGAGTCAGCTGACTTATTGTGATTTCCCCCGCCTGTGGGTATCAATGCTGTGGAGCAGGGCCGTATTTAGATGAAAAGAGGCCCTAGGCTATTCTACTTATGAGGCCCTTTCACCTATAGTGAAAGTGTAATTTTAATTTTGCTAACAATTTGAATGTAGGCCCCTCTTGATCTTGAGGCCCTAGGCTGAAGCCTAGTTAGCCTATAGGAAAATCTGGCCCTGCTGTGGAGTCTAGCACTCCAGCTGGGTTGGTGGTTCATCCACCTGTATCTTCTGCTCTGGTTCAAGCCTCTACAGAGGCCGACCCAGCCTGAGACCATGATTCTACCCCTTTACGTCCAGAGGACAGTCAATGTATGATTGCAGCAATGGGGCAACGATCCCTGTCGACTCATACTTTCTTGACTGCCAGACCGATTACAGTGTATTCAGTCCATTCGGACTATTCGGCTTCGCTGGACGGAGTCGATATGGAAGATGCCCTCTCGCTTGCAGGCTCAGATTCTCCATCCGTCTCCTATGTCAGTAGACACTCTGTATCGGAAGAGATGGAGCCTCAGGAACCAGAGTTGTCGGAGGTTGAGGGCTTACCTCCGGATCAACCTGCATTCACGAGCCTATTTCCCCAGGCTCTGTTTAAGTCTCTTCTGTTTAACCCCTCAGCAGGACATTTCAGATCTCCAATTTACCATTCAGAAACTGGCCTCGCACAGCTTCTCTGTTAACATAGAGAAAGCCATCTGAAACTCTCGACTAGAATTCTTCATTTGGGAACTATGATTCTAGAATTATGGTTCCTAGATAACTAGAATTCTTCATTTAGGAACTATAATTGATTTAGTTGAAGGTAAGTTTTTCCTCTACCCGGATCGTAACCCGGGTTGAGATCTCTTGTAGCCAGGGTCATAAAAGATAGAACGTCCAACGTTGCAGAAGCTGTGGATGCTCTACGCTCCCCTTGGCCACAAGGTCTGTTGTACGCCTTTCCACCGATTCCTCTAATTCCGAGGGTAATTCGGAAACTAATACTGGAAAGGGCGGAAATCATTGTAGTAGTGCCACATTGCCCAAGAAGGTCATGGTTTGCAGACCTCATGAATTCATCAGTGACTCCTCCTTGGAGGATACCATGTATCACGAATTGCCTCAGCCAGGGCGTAATCACACATCCGGAATCACAATGGCTACAGATGACCACATGGCGATTGAGCGGGATGCTCTCCAGCGAAATCACATTCCATCTCCAATAATTAAAACCATGCAGGCATCTAGGCAGTCATCAACACAACGAATTTATTCAGCAACTTGGTGCACATTTACATCTTGGTGTGAGACCCAAGGTTTTTCTGCTCTTCAAGCTTCTGTTTTGCAGGTACTGATGTTTTTACAGGCTGGTTTAGAAAAAGGACTTTCTCCCAACACTCTCAAGAGACAGGTGGCTGCTATCTCATCTATCCTGACATATAATTCCAATAATTCATTGTCACAAGATCCCATGATTCGTCGTTTTCTCAGAGGAGCAACTAACCTTTGTCCACCAGTAATACATCGATACCCTTCTTGGGAACTTTCAATTGTGTTGGATTCACTTACGGGTTCGCCATATGAATCAATAGACTCTACCAGTTTAGGCCTATTGTCAGAAAAAGTTGTTTTTCTAGTCGCGATTACTTCGGCGCGATGTATTTCAGAACTTGCAGCATTGTCGGTCCGAGATGATTTATGTGTATTCCATGTAGATAGAGTGGTCCTCAGATTGGATCCTACTTTTATACCTAAAATTAACTCTTCTTTTCATCGTTTGCAGAAAATTGTTTTACCAGATTTTTATTCCTCACCTTCCAATCCATTGGAAAACAGATTACACGTGTTGGATGTCAGACAGGCACTGAAGTTATACATCCAGAGGACGGCTGATATTCGTAGGACAGAGTCAATGTTCATTTCCTATCTTCCGGCTTCATTAGGAAATAAGGTATCTTCTTCGACGTTAGGTCGATGGATCCGAACAACGATTAAGATGGCATACGAACTGCGATCTTTGCCTCCTCCTACCAAGGTGACAGTTCATTCCACCAGAAGTGCTGCAACTACAGCTGCTTGGGCTTCTAAGGCTTCATTGTCTGAAATATGCAGAGCAGCTACTTGGACCTCTCCTTCTCCATTTGTTAAACACTATAAATTAGATAAATTTGCCTCTGCAGAGGCTGATTTTGGGAGAAGAGTATTACAAGGTGTTGAGGTCAGGGAGGAGTTTTTCGGCCCAGACTGTTCCCTCCCATGAGTTGGGACAGTGAACTTGGGTATGTCCCACATCTGGCTGCTGTCTCCACTCTCAAGGGAAAAGGGGACGTTGGCAATGCCTGATACGCCCCTTCTCGTTGACTGGAGACAGCAGCCAGTCCCACCCAGTATCAGTCTGGGCACTAAGAGTAGAATTTATCTAACAGTTTGTTTGTTTTTTTCTACTTTCCACACTCAGAGTCTGTCTTCCTCCTTCACCAAAGCTGGAATCCCTAGGAATAGGGGCGGGATTTAATAATTAATTGACAGGCTCAGTCCACATTTGACCAATGAGCATAACCCACATCTGGCTGCTGTCTCCACTCAATGAGAAGGGGCATATCAGGCATTGCCAACGTCCCCATTACCATCAGATTTATAGACTGGATCCAAATTGCTATCTTTATCAATACATAAAATTTTAGAGCAATCAGATCTTTAGCAACCATGTTTACAAATTATACATAATGCAAACAATGTAGAAGTGCTTGGCAAATTTCTTCTAGTGACTTCTAGAGTTTATTTTACAGTATTTGGGTTAATATCTGCATAAACACACTGCCCAACTGCTGACAAATGATAGGTAGTAATTGTCCAAGCAAAACTTCTGAATTGCACATCTTAGAATATAAACAGCTATGCCTTCAATGACGCTTCTCCATATCTACAGGGCTATGAGAAATTCTTCACTTCATAAGCATTTGGGAAAGTGATTTCTGACACATAAACTTTTGGCAGCAATTTTCAAGGGGTCATCCAACATGACTGATATTCTAGTTAGAGGGATGCTGGCATAGCACATTTAACAGTTGCTGAACTCTGAATATGACACAGTAGGATCCTAATTGCAGCACTGCAAGTGAGGAAAAAGGATATGCTTGTGATGCTTGACACATCCTTTATCACAATGACAAAGTAAGTGACATTGCAGCTGGTTACATCAGGTTATGGTACATTACTATTACATGGATATCTTTTACATATAGATATTAGCCCTCATCAGCATGAGTGCAGATGGGTAAAAAAAATCAGTAAGATGATAAAGATTGTATGATACTACTTTTTCCCTCCATCACTTAATAATATACTTAACTAGGGCAGACCTGTTTTCAAAATACTACCTAAATAAACTTAGTTAGTATAGAAAGTTTTAGATTACAGAATGGAACCTGGGTGGATATGAACATTCTGACATACAGGAAATTCCAATTTTATCATGATACGCATCAATTTCCTGACTTCCTAAATTTAATTAGAAAAGAATAACTTGGAAACCTACAACCGTTTTTCAATTACATTTGAAAAAAAATACTTATTTAAGACTATGGTATGCAAATTCTAACAATCTATTCTGCAGCTAAGAGGGCTATGGAAAGACAGATGATAGATAAATAGGAGGGGGAGAGAGAAAGACAGACAGACAGACAGACAGACAGACAGACAGACAGACAGACATTTCTGCTGATGTGTATTATCTGAGTGTCTTCTGTTCATGTGGAACTTCCCCAAAAGCCATGATTTAAATTCTATTTGTTCACATTTTTATGTCACTAAAATGGCCCATATGATAAAGGCTGATGATTGTACCAGGAACAAAATAACGTGATTGCTACTTTTTTAGGATTGTTTTATTAATAAATAGCTGAACCATGTTAAATTTTGCTTGAATGACTAAAGGGTTTTAATTGTTTTAATGTCTTTTAAATTGTTTAAATTGTATTTATAATTTTAGAATTATGTTTATAATTTTAAAATTATAAGGCACACAGAGGCACTTGGTTGAATTAGGCAGCTAAAGAAATAATAAAATAAAACAAAACCAAATAAAATAATTTCTTTCAGACACTTAATTCTTTATTTTTCTAGTAAAAATGTTGAATATGGTAGGCAAACAAGTAATTTTTCTATAGCTTTCAGATATAACTGTTTCTTAAGAAAGTTGTTTCAGTTGACACCCAATTTTATTCCTTCAATTCTTTTAGTGCAACATCAGCTGATTTTGCATGTGGGCTGGTTAGTTATTTAAACAAAATCCATGCAACTCACCAATATTAGGTGCACTTCTTGATTTTCTTTGAATCATTCTTGTCATGTTCTATGGCAGCGGTTCTCAACTTGGGGGTCGCGACCCCTTTAGGGGTCGAACGACCATTTCCCAGGGGTCGCCAAAGCCCTCTCTCGCCCCCCCATGCCTTCACTCACCCTCACTCTCTGCCCTGTTGGATCGCCGGCCGTTCGTTTACCCCGCCCACTCCCAATCTATTGCTGCCTCCGATGGCTAGAGGAAAAAAAACTGTTTAAATTCTTGCCGCGGGGCTTCAAAGGGCCGCCCTATAGCCAGTGGTGCAGCCAAACCGTTTGTTAAATTGCTGGCTTGCCCCGCCCCTCCGCACCACTATTTATTGCCAATAAATAGTGGTGGGCGAGGGGCGGGGGAGCCAGCAATTTAACAAATGGTTCGGTGTTTTTTTGTAATTTTATTGGCCCGCGGAGCTTCAGCATAGGCTAATTAGCCCTTGATTAGATCGGCTCCCAACCCCCAGCTGATTTGCTCCCAGCTGTTTTGCTCAGGGCTCTGCTGCTTGCTTGGAAAGAGTGCAGATTTTTTTCCCCCTATCTATGCTGAAAAACGAAACTGAAACTGCTTTGCTGTTGCTGCAGCTTGGAAAATTAGGCAGGCAGATTTCTTTTCTTTTTCCTCACCAAAAAAGGTAGGTGCAAACAATCGGAAATTTAGGGAAAAAGAGGAGATTTTAAAACACAAAAGAAAAAAAAGCTCTATTTAACTAGGGAATTGTAATAATTGAGATACTATTAATTGTATATTGTGTTGAAAGCAAAAATGGTTAAGTTGTGGTTTGGAGGAATATATGGGGGAAATTATTTGGTTTATTATTATTGGTAAATATAATTAATTGATTTGTAAGAAATTGGATTGCATAGAAATAATTGGAATATTCATGTTCATATTGATTAATATACAAAAAAGGTAGTTATATAACTAATTGATTTATATTAAAATGTTGAATTTATATTAAACAACTGTAATATTACATAATTAACCAATGTGAGGATGGATATAAAAATAGATGACAATGCGAAGGGATATAATATAGAATAGAAGGGAAAAATTGAATTTGATTAAGATTAGAGATGAGGATGAAGGGTAATATTGGTTTTTTACAAAAACAGATGAGGAATAAATATGGCAAAAAGGAAATATAGAAATTGTAAATTTAATTGAAATGACTAAACACTGTTTAAATTTATGAACCAGCCAAATACTCTGTTCAAAGAAAATACATTGTATGTTTGTATGTGTGTTTCTAATTATTGTTATTTATTCATATTTGTTCTCTTTTATTCTTTAAAGTTTAACAACTCATTCTTTATCTTAATATCTTTATATTTGTTTGGGGTTGGCTTTCTTCCCTTTCATCTTTTTTATTGTACAGCAATCTTTCTTCTCAAACCTACCACCTCTCTCTTTTCTTTCCTTCTTACTTTCTCTTCCTCACCATCTTCTTCTCCTCCCCACTTCCTCTTCCTTTCTCCTTCTCCTCCTCTCTTCCTCCTTCTCTTACCCTCACTCCTACTCTAATTTCCCTTCCCTTCCTTCATCCCTCTCTCTTGCTGTATCCTTTTATGCATATGGACTACTCAGAGGGCTGAAAAAGTTATTTCTGACTGGTCCTCGCACTTTTGACCAGTCCTCAAACTTACGACTGTCCTCACATTTTACGTTTTTGCCCTATCTTGTCACCATGGTGAAGAGAAGCAGTTGTGAAATGAGTGCATGGTTGTTAAGAATGCTGCACGGGCATAAATGTGAGGATGGTCATAAGTGTGAGGACCAGTCAAAAGTGCGAGGACCTGTCAGAAATGACTTTTTTCAGTCCTCTGAGTAGTCTCTATACACATAGCCATGGCCACCCGGTCACATGACCAGCTAGCCACGCCCACCCAGTCACATGACCTCCAAGCCATGCCCACAAAATAAGCCACGCCCACAGAACCGGTAGTAAAAAAATTTAGAACCCACCCCTGGTTGGGGGTCACCACAACATGAGGAACTGTATTAAAGGGTCGTGGCATTAGGAAGGTTGAGAACCACTGTTCTATGGAAATATCACACAGTCTTCTCTGGTAATTCAACCTTCTTTTTTTACTTCAATGCTTCTTAAAAACAGTGTTCCTGTAGAAGTGATATTGATTCATTTTAAATTTGTTCTAAATTATAAAATGTATAAAATGTATAAAATGATCGTGATATTGCTAGAATTTTCTTGATAATGCCACAGTCCTCAGTTTTACTTTTTTTTTAACTTGGCAGCATTATATTATTATACTATACTAGGTATGAATTGGGCAGTCATATAAATTTAAGTATAAATAAGTATTTAGAATCAGTTGACATGTCCATTTTTCATTCTTTTAGGTTTTTCAAATTGCTCAAATCACACACAGTTTTTTTCACTTTAAATGATAAGTATTTTTTTTCTTTTAGGTTTACCTTTTTAACTTACTTTTGTTTCTTAATTTAATAATTTAATTTATAATTGTACATTTAAAATGTCAATTTTAAACATGCACATATAGTATAGTGGTAAAGGCACCAGCCTAGAAATGAGGAGAAATTCAGTTCTGGTTCTGCCTTTGGCACATAATCAGCTGGGTAATCTCAGGCCAGTAAATCTTCTTCAGTCCTAGAAAGAAGGCAATGGAAAACCACTTCCAAAATTTTGCTGAAAATACTGCAGGGACTTGTCCAGGCAGTTGCTGGGAGTTAAGATTGCTCTAAAGGCATATATATATTTAATCCTATTGTATTATCTAGTAATATACCATCCTATTTAATTCTAGTGTATTAAAGATTAAATAAATATAAGGAGCCATGGTTAGAATGTAGTATTGCAGGCTAATTCTGCTGACTGCAAGCAGTTTGATCCTGACTGGCTCAAGGTTGACTCAGCCTTCCACCCTTTGGAGGTTGATAAAATGAGGACCCAGATTGTTGGGAGCAATATGCTGGCTCTATAAACTTAGAGAAGGCTTTAAAGCACTATGAAGTGGTATATAAGTCTAAGTGCTATTACTATTGCTATTGTCTTGTACTTTATATTGTTTATATCATCCATCTGACCAGACAATACGGGATATTTTCCTAGTATATTAGCGTTTGCATTTATCTTTTCCCTTGCTATTTTAAAGACATTTTGGACTTGTACCTCTTTGACTGATCTTTGAAATGGCTCTAAGGCACATTCATGTCTTATATTACACCTCCTGAACTTCACAGCAGACAACTGAGAGTTCAATCAATAAACAGTACTAAAATTAAAATCTTGTTGTCACAAGCCTCAAGATGAAATTTACTCTTTTTTAAAAATCAAAACCGAAAAGATGTTGCTTATTGTTTGACTGCCTTATTTTCTACTTTAAAAACAAAGGTTTATCGCAGGTGAATCTAAAACCAAAAAGCTTTTGTGGTATAGTGATTGATCTTACATTTTTATTTATGTGCATAAAGAAAGGCTCTCCCAAACCAATAAGAGAATATTAACGTTCACCTATTTTCCAGAACATTTTGAGATTTTATTTCTGATAAAGCACATACAGAATTTCATATGATAAAGGAGGTTCCATTTACCTCTCAACATCTTTGTAAATATGTAGGTATATTTAAATCTTGCCAAAACGCCCATGCCACCCACGCCCCATTTTGGCCAGTAGGATGCTGCAGGAGGCATCCGTTCCATACACACACACACCCCAGTCAGCCCACAGAGGAGAACTACAATGCTGAACTGACCCTTGAAGAAATCCTGTTTGACACCCCTGATGTATGCCAATAAACTGTCCATAAACTGTTCTAAAGCTAAAATATTAATTTAGTTTACCTACCGTATTTTCCGGCGTATAAGACGACTTTTTAACACATGAAAATCTTCTCAAAAGTCGGGGGTCGTCTTATACGCCGGGTGTCGTTCTCCTGTAACCAGGCACACCAGCCCAAAAGACTCTAACGAGCCTTAAATGGCTCTAGCGATCGAAGCTCTGACGATCCCAGCTTTGCCTGCTAATCAGACAACTCAGCTGGGATGCCAGAGCCATGTTAAAGGAAAAAACGTTTTTCCTTTTACGTGACTCTGCAAGCTCTGACGATCCCAGCTGAGTTGCCTGCCAATCGGGCATCGCAGCTGGGATCGCCAGAGCCATCGATCCAAGCTCTGACGATCCCAGCTGCGTTGCCTGCTAATCAGGCAACTCAGCTGGGATCGCCAGAGCCCAGAGCCCTGTAAAAAGAAAAAAGTTTTCCCCCTCCAGCTTGCTTACCTTAGCTGGTAATCGCCACGCTTGCCTTGCTTCGCTTGCCTGAATCCATTCCATCAGCAAGCTACTTTCTGCCTGCAATCATGCAGGCAGGAGTTGTGAACTTCAACTCCCAGAATTCCTCAGCCAGTAAAAACAAAGCTGGCTGAGGAATTCTGGGAGTTGAAGTCTACAAGTCTTAAAGTTGCCAAGGTGGAGACCCCTGTTCTATTGGGTAAGTTTTTTCCCCCTTTGGGAGCTTTAAAAAAATAGTTAATTGGGGTTTTTTTAGTTGTTCTTTTTTAGACCTAGCCATTTAAAGTTTAGGAAGTTTTAAATTTAGTTTTCATATAAAAATAAAAATAAAATAATATTTGTGCAGCTTTCTGAGATGTGGTGTGTTTCTGTAGTGTTTCACTCTAACTACACAAACACACAAAATCTCACAAAGCTGTATGTGGAATTTTGTGTGTGTAAAGTGTGAAGGTTGATTTTTTTGGGCTTTTTGTGGCTGCGTGAGGTTCCTGCTTGTTGCAGGAGCCATTTTGGGTCTAGCACAGCTGCTTTTACATTGTGGATGAGCCAGTTGTGTTGTGTTGTGTGTGTGTGTGTGTAAAGTGTGAAAGTTGTTTTTTTGGGCTTTTTGTGGCTGCATGAGGTTCCTGCTTGTTGCAGGGGCCATTTTGGGTCTAGCACAGCTGCTTTTACATTGTGGATGAGCCAGTTGTGTTGTGTTGTATTGTGTGTGTGTAAAGTGTGAAAGTTGTTTTTTGCGCTTTTTGTGGCTGTGTGAGGTTCCTGCTTGTTGCAGGGGCCATTTTGGGTCTAGTACAGCTGCTTTTACATTGTGGATGAGTCAGTTGTGTTGTGTTGTGTGTGTGTGTAAAGTGTGAAAGTTGTTTTTTTTGGGCTTTTTGTGGCTGCGTGAGGTTCCTGCTAGTTGCAGGGGCCATTTTGGGTCTAGCACAGCTGCTTTTACATTGTGTTGAGGCAGTTGATGTTTTTTAATTTTTATTTGGTGTGTGTTGGAAGAGGGGTAGTCTTATATGGCGAGTATAGCCCAAACCCTATATTTTAACAGGAAAAGTTGGGGGTCGTCTTATACGCCCAGTCGTCTTATACGCCGGAAAATACGGTATTTATTTAGCATTATCTAATTTAAAGCAAGTCTAAGAGCTTAAAATAAATTTTGGGTGATAATTTTGCTAATTTTGCTAATTGGTAACACCACACTTGAAATATTGCAAATGGTTTTGGTGGCCACAACATAAAAATGGTGTTGAGATTCTGGAAAGAGTGAAGCGAAGAGCAACAGAAATGATTAGGGGGCTGGAGACTAACACATATGAAGAACAGTTGTAGGAATTGGGTATGTCTAGTCTAATGAAAAGAAGGATTGAAGTCTCATGAAAGCAGTGTTCCAATATTTGAGGGGCCACTACAAAGAAGGGTCAATTAAAGCACCAGAAGGCAAGACAAGAAGCCATGATTGGAAATTAATCAAGGAGCAACCTAGAACTAAGGAAAAAATTCCTGTCAGTGAGAACAATTACCGAATGGAACAGATTGCCTTCAGAGGTTGTGGGTGCTTTATCATTGGAGCTTTTTAAAAAGAAATTGAACAGCCATTTGTCCAGAATGGTATAGGGTCTCCTGCTTGTGCAGGAGTTGGACCAGAAGACCTCCAACCTCCAAGACCTCTGTTATTTTGTTTTATAATGACTCATAAATGACTAACAGGATTAGGGGCAATTTTGAATTGTGAACAGAGATAATGTTCCAGAGAGCAGGAACCACATCTGAAAAGGCTCTTCTCCTAAGCCCCAACAGATGACTTTGCAAATGGGACTCAGAGCATGCCTTTTCTGTTGCATCTAACAGGATGGATAGTCAATTCTTGGAAGCGATAGTCCCATAAATAACCTGGTCTCAAACTATTAACAGCTTTAAAGGTAACCACTAGCACCTTGAACTGTACCTGGAAGCATAGTGGTAGTCGATGCAACTCAAATACTCTCTACGGGAAGCTCCATGTAGAATGCATTAGAATGGCTGGATCCTTAGATGTTATTAGTATCAATTAAGTCTCATAAAAGATAAAAAGGACTATCCCAGACCTCTCATTTCACTTTTATTTTTGACTAATACTACATTTCTATCTCCAGTATTTATTGTTTTGTATTTGGAAGATAATTTAGGTTATTCCTGTAAAAGAGACTGCTCTGTTATGATTTCTCCTATGATATAGGCATGATTTATGATATTACAAAATTGGAAAATTTTGTAATCCTCAACAAGGATTCTCAAATTAATCAGAACTTTACAAAATCATTTTATTATAGCAGTAAGTCAGTCATATATTTAATTCAGGTCACTGTGCCAAAAAATGACAGCAGCACTTGATTAATTTGCTTTAATGTGTTCCATTTAGCAGTTTTGTAAGGAAGGTATATGAAATTATCATTTTCAGAGACCTATGACCATAGTACAGAGGCAACTTAAAAACTGTTGTTCATTTATAAGGAGGCAATGATACCAGAAGTGAGATAACTTTGTAAATATCAGTTGGGATTCAACTCTGAAATAAAAAATAACAATATACTGGGGAAAGAAAAGGTGGGAGAATGAGGATGGACACCTAATCTTCATACAATGAGTAGATTTATCCTTTGATGCAAACCATATGGGATTGATATCCCATTTTTTACTATGTTATACTATTGTAATATTATACAGATATTTGTCCTAAGTATGTATTTTTTAAAAAAAAAAATAAGAACAAACAAGGCTGGTTTTATACATTTTATAATTCTTACTTCTATTCAACGTTATAGAATTAGTTTTGAGATGCTGTATATTGCATTTATGAGCTATTAGTAATGCTACTTGTAGTTTGCTCACATGGTTCACTATTAATTATGTTGAAGTGATTTTTTAAAAAAAACATTTTCACTTTTTATATTTTGAAATTGATTGCAACTTAAAGCTATACACATTATGCATATATTGAAAAAAGCACGATAATATGTACATACTAAAAACACCTACAAAAATACATTATATTTGGGGAGATTACAAAAATTAGTATAATAGAATCTTTGTATTTGAAAGGTCATATGAATTTTGTATACAGTATTTATTTATTTACTTTTAGTAAAAATTCACAGACCAATGCAAAATGTGATATAGATGCATTCACTACTAGGAACATTAAATCCAAATTTACCATAACTTAAAGATTCCTCTAATGGAAATAAAAGGAAAAAGCTATCCTTTTAATAAAATGATTTTGAAAATGTGTACTTATATAAAATGTTATTCTACCTTTGTAATACATATGCTATGGCACCAGTCAATATTTAGGCATTGATCATGACAATAAAAGTTATATGTAATACAAAACAGAATAGTGACAATTGAAAGAGATGAAATATGTTCTTGAAACTATGTAGCAAGACAAAGCCTGCTTCAATACAAATCTAATCACAAACTATTGGCAATCAATCAGAAATAGACTCATGGATATATCTTGCAACAAAATGTTCCATAATATTGATGTAACCACTGAGAAAGCTCTCCTTTTTATGACCATGACATTTGTCCATCTTTAGAAAGCTACCAAGAAAGATAAATAGAAAATGCACCATAAGAGTTGATTTAATCATTGTGCATTGCTAACGGCAATATATACATATATCTATTGCCATCATGAGTAGAAAGACTATTGCAAAATAAAAAAACAATTCAGAAATGTTGTCAGCTCTAATTGGGAGTAATATATTCCCATAGATATAGGTAGGGAAATAGATAGATAGATAGATAGATAGATAGATAGATAGATAGATAGATAGATAGACAGACAGACAGACAGACAGACAGACACAAATACACAAAAACCTTAGCAGAGAATATACATGTAAAAGGTCATCAAGGACATATGCTTATTCTGCTTATGAGAATAAATGCAGATTGAGTGGTATACCTCCTTCACATCTAATTCCAGCATATTTTTTGTTAGTTCTTCTTGGGTTAGTTCCAAAAAAATTCAAATATAAACACAACTCCTGGCAGGTTCTGTAGAATCAAATTTGCCTTGTTGGCATTGATACTCTGTGTGAAAACCTCCAAAGGACAGTAAATGGGAGCCAAACTTATTATCAGCTACCACAAGTGAAGGTCATTGTGTGCAACATCTGCTTTGCTGGGAGTTGCCTGCTTATTCAAGCACAACTTTGTACTCATCCAGAGGTCACAAAAGCTCACTGATCAAGATCAAGCTGTCATTCAGACTTGCTTCGTCTACAGATAATGAAACAAACTATATTGCAATCAGTACCTATTTTACATTTCAGCAATATTTTGACTAAAAGGATAATAGTCAAATCTAAGGACACAATTGGGTGCAAACAAGAAACACTAGCAATTGTTATTTTTTAAAATATTTCAGGCAGATTCATTTCAATTAGCAATATCATTTAGACTTTGTTGTCATAAAATATTTATTCTGTATAGACATAAAAAAAACCTTTGGCCACCTAATGAGAAGGAAGGACTCACTGAAGAAGAGCCTAATGGTGGGAATTATTGAGGACAAAAGAAGAAGGGGACAACAAAGAATGAGGTGGCTGGATGGAATCACTGAAGCAGTTGGTGTGAGCTTAAATGGACTCCAGCGGATGGTAGAGGACAGGAAGGCCTGGAGAAACATTGTCCATGGGGTCACAATAGGTTGGACACGACTTCGTGACTAAGAACAACAACAATAGACATAAAAATCATATATTTAAATGTTATAGGACCTTTAGTTCCAAAGATTGGCTGATGATCTGCAAAGCATGCAATCTTAATTTTAAAAGTATATGGTATTTTATCTACTTTCATTCATTTTTCTAACATGTTTTCATTCCAAAACAAAATGTGAGATATATTCCTTTCATATATTATGTGAATAAAAGATTTTATTGGGTAACATTCTACACATATTACAACTCATATAAGCCATTCTAAAATCATACACTGTGAATTCATGTTAGGAATTGGTTTCTTACATGACATACATTTGAAGCATCATTTAGTGATACTCACAACCTCTGTGAATGATACTTTAAATGCTTGTAATTTTTCCTAATCTTCTTATAATAAACAAAATAAAGAATACTTTAAAAAAAAAATATGTGAAGCAAATGCCCAGCAAGTCATTTTGAAAGTCAGAGATTCCAGAAGCATAAGCATCATCATATGGTTTAATTTTATCCTGTTTAGGTACATAAAATTACTTTAAAATTAAAAATACATTGTAGCTATAAAATTATATTACTTACAATGTATGTGTCATGTTTCTTTATGGATTAAATAATATCCAGGCACCAATGGTAAATTGTATATATCTACCCTTGTTAGCTTTTGGAAAAATTCAAAATGGTGCATGATGATGAAAAATGTAACTTTCAATATGTTGGCTTTTTAAAAAAATGATACAGGCTTGGTGGTGGGGCGATGTCTCGGATTTATTCTCCAAAAAAAAAAACAAAAAAAAAAAAACACCTCAATCTGCTGCATGTTAGCAATTATTTCTTTTCCCATTAGTTTCTAGCTGTTATTATTAAAAATAGAAGTGTTCAGAATGTCCTTGAAGCAGTTTCTTTCCATTTTGTGTACAGCAGTGCCTGTCTATAACACACTATGTATCAAATGCTGTTGGCAATCTGAAATCATCTGTCTTCAATATATGACCAACCCAGAAAATTTTTACTGTGGAAGGCATGACATGAATTGTTGTTGGCTTGCTATACTTCAAAGCATCATTATTAGAAATATTCCTGCCATGACAAGAAAAAAATTGAACTCATGACATCAAACTGGAAAGTTGTTTAAGAATCAAATATGACATTGAAAGCATGCTGAGATACCCATTTATACATAACTCAAGTCTACTATATATTCTGTAACATTTCCTTTCCTACTTTGTCATTTGAATTACCACTCCTAGAATTCCCAGTTCAATAATGGGTATTCTGACAATTGTCATTTTAAGAATACCAACTGCAAATTCCAATTGTTTAAAGGAGTGGTGGGATTCAGCCAGTTCACACCACTTCGGGAGAACCGGTTGTTAACTTTCTGAGCAGTTTGGCAAACTGGTTGTTGGAAGAAATCATTAGGGCAGAGAACCGGTTGTTAAATTACTTGAATCCCACCACTGGTTTAAAATGATAATAATGACAAAGTTATAAGAATCCCCATTTCCTTCTTAAAGATCACTTCTCAAGTTTCACTTCTAGTATAATTGACATTTAGTATTACATGCTTTTTAATATAGATAGAGCTGTCTACCACTTCTGTCATACATTTAGCAGAGGGAAAAATAATTCTAGTTGAGTAATAAAATATTAATTAAACTTTATCTCAAGGATAAAATGCATTACGAACAAAAATAATAAAACAGTGACTGTTTCTGTAATAAGATAATTATTTTGCATCCTAAAACACTTAAAAATAGATGCTAAAACAGAAACTAAAAATACAAACTTATAGAAAAAAAGAAAAGAAAAATTCTTCTTTATTCTTTGTACTTACCTATAACCACTGGTTGATTAATGAATATACTATTATAATATGAACTTATAAAGTAATTACAAAATATAGATGTAAAATAGCACAAAAATCTCTGTTAGAGAAACACATATTTCTGTATCTTTTCATTAATGGAAAATATTTTATTTTCCAAAACAAATATATCACATATTTCCAGCAGCCATTCCTTGATCTCTCATTCTGAGGCTGACTGAATCAATAGAGGAATAAGAATCCCTTAGTATTCTACTGAGACACAATCTTTCACAAGAATATCTGAAAATTCTTATCTAATTCTCTTTCTGTGTGTCTTTTTTTGTCTCTTTCTCTATCTCTATCTATCTCTCCTCCCCTATAATTATTATTGAAATTTTTAATTACAATAGTAATGGCACGTACAAACTAAACTCAGAGAGAAAAAGAAAGATAAAAAGATAGGAGAAAAGATTCAGAGAAAGAAAATGAAAAAGAAAGGAAAAGAAGGAAAAGAAATATTTAAAGAAATTGTTTTTGATGCTTATTGCAAAGTATAAAGAAACTTAATCTCTTCATCCTCTAAAGGTTAGAGCAAAGCCCTCTTCTTTCCATAACCCATTCCTTATTCATTTGCAGTTACATATTTTATCAATTTTCTATCCTTGCATCAGCAAATAGTCCATGAAGCCCATGACATGATGAACTAAACATCAGATTTTCTTGCTCATTTAAACTTAGAATCAGAACATTGGATCAAAAAATGAGTTAATAAGGACAGGTTTAGGATGATTGACATCTGTGCTTATCCAAGAATTTTTTGTCTCTTTCCTCCAAAGATGAAGCAGAGGGAGTTTAAAGATTGCTTCATTAGTTTGTTATATCTGGCTATGAGTACAAACATAAGAATAAATAAAAATGGCAGAGAAAAAGTATGCTTAATCTTTTTTTTCTTCAAGAACTCAAGAACATATTTCCAAGTTGGTTTCTATTCGGAGTGTGAAAGTTAGGAAAGGCCCTTCCTCCTCTTTTGCCCACCACTAGTGTTAAAATCTCATGTCCAAAAAGATTTTGCCACCAAAGAAATAATCAATTGACAGAATATTCTTGTTATGATTATAGTATGGCTATGTAAATTTGCAGTGAAAAGCATACCAACTCTGCTGGCATCTACCAGCCAGGCAAACATTCTGGGAGATTGACAGTCTCTCAGATAATCTGACCCTATTCCCTAAATTATTATTGCAATAATTTAATTTTCCCCGGAAATAAATTGGTAACTGGTACAGCTTATGGAGCAGAGGTGTCACATGGATATACTGAGGCATTTCCACCACTGCTTGTGCCACTGTATTCTGGACCAACCAAAGTTTCCGTTTCCAAGGGCAGTCCCAGGGAGAGTACATTGTAGAAGTCTAGCTTTGAGGTAATTATAATAAATCAGTTAGTGTATAAAACTCACTAGTGGGCAAAAACTTTTTGTCAGGAAAAAAAAAGTGAGCAGAAGGAGAGAGATGCTCCTACATACAAAATAAATGGAGCTGAGATGATAAATATTCTTTATTTTTCAAAACTTCAATATGGTTAGAAAGAAAAAGAGATAGGGAGCATTACCTTGAGAAAACTAGAAATTTCCTTTCACTTCTTTTTCTAGTCAGACTGCTAGCCTCTAGAGATGGCTTTTGGTTTTGAGATATGTTCTTAAAAAGAAAAAGAAACATATAATCCCATATAACACTAAATATGGTTCTTTGCATTTTCCAGTTTTGCATAGAAAGATGAGTCTAATTATGCACATGCTACAATTGCAGACGTAACTTGTTGAGATTCATTTAAAATGCATAAAACCTACATATTCTTATTTATACTATTCATGATGGAAAATCTAAATTCTAATTATGCTGTCAAATATTATTCTCTTCAAACCTATGGTAACATGACATCTGTTTCTTTGGTTATTGATAAAGTCAAATCTAATGAATATTTTGGTGTCCATTATATCTGAATTTACATCAATTGATGTCATTTCATGCTATTTGTGTAGTTATGCCAATATATCAGTATATATATATATGTATAGTTGTACACCTTTAAATCACTTTTTTATTTACTTAAGTATGCAAATAAAGATAATGGAAGTTAAGTTACTAATATGTTTTTATTTATCTAATTTGTATATTGCTGCTCCCTTTATTAAGCATGGCAATTAAGAAAAGTGAGAATAATAAAAAAATCAATGTAAAATATCAAAATCATAACACTAATAAACAATTAACATCCCAATAATATAAGGTATCATTAAAAAACCAAGACAACAAATATATTAATATATTAATTCTCTTTTCAGCTATTATTCAAACTGATGTAGCCCTTTTGTAAATGATGGAGATTATTTACATAATGGAATGCAAACACTAGAAATTAAATCATTATATAATGTATGTAAGCTCTCTAGTAACAAAAAAAGCTGGTCCAGAACAGCTTTCACTCTGATACTATTCAGGAAAAATTCCTTTCAGCTCCTACAGAATTTATTCTTATCATCAATGTTCCCAAATTATCTGCCAGCAGGGGGACCTTTAAGGGGCTATTAGCCATTTTTCTCTTTCCCAGTTCATCCAAAAAGAAAAAGAATACACCACTTCTGGTAAAACTTTTAAGCATTTACTTAACAACGCAGATACCTGATAAGAATACATATGGGTATAATAAAACATAAAACCATATCAAGCAACTTATTCCCTCTATTTGTCTGTGCTAATATGGCATTTAATTATTGTCTTATTTGTGAATTATGGCCACTCTTCTCTTTGTCTCCCATTCAGCATCTTCTTTGGCTACATCTCCAGTTTGATTCTTGCTTGTGTAGGAAGAAAAATCTGATTCGGTTCCAAGCTGGGAGAAAGATACTGAAAATAAAATGGAGGCAGGCCACATGGAAAAAAGGTCTCTGTTTATTTAGATGCCAGAAACTTTAGTACAATAGAATGTTTCTGGGATGGCTGACCAATTGGCTGGGTGAGTGGATGAATTTTTATAGGGTTCTAGGGTTTTGGGATTGAGATGCTCCAGGGGCTTGTGCAATGTGGTGAGCCTTGCTTTTTTGCTATTTTAATGGTATTGGGTAAATCCTATGACATATCCTAAAGGTCCTGTCCTGTCCTTAGAATTTGGATGGAGAAATGTAGATTTTAGGAATCTTTTCGCCCCCTAATTTTTAAGCCCATCAGTTTCAGTCTTCTGTAGGAGCTTGTGGCTGAAGGCGTTTTGTTTATGAATAGATTGGCCCAGTCTTTCTGAATGGATACAAACTCTGCATTCCAAAAGATCGGCCTCTTTAAGCTTCTGATTGAGGCTGGTTTCCTATGGCAGGAAGACTGGGACTGCTTTCTGGCTTTGTTAAGATTTTTCTCTATTTCTATCCTGCCTCTTTTTAATATTAAAAATAAAGAATATTTTAATCTGGGGTGGGGTTTTTTCCAACACTTGTTACAGATGAAACCTCTAATTCTTCACACTGCATTAAATGCTTTATCACACTTTACTTTGTCTCCTTCATTTCTTTTTCATAGGCATTCTTTTTCATTCTGCCCTCCAGTATCATTGCCATCATTATCTATTTTTATGGTGATTCAATTAAAAATGAATTTACAACTTCCACAGTAAAAATGAAATAGTCACTATAACAGTACAAAAGTAAAAACCAAACGATATAAGATAAATATAAGATAATAAAAATAGAGATGGTGATATTCACATCAGAGGGAAGCTTTCCAAATCAGTTTGGTTTTCAAGAGGTTTGGAAAAATCAGTGAAGAGAGAATCAGTCCAGTTTCCATGGGGACAGCTTTTCCAGATCAGGGCTGCCACAGAAAAATACTGCTACCTTGCCTAGCTCCCCAAGATTCCCAAAATATGGGATTTGCAACTGTTGGGTATTCTAATTGGTTGGGCTGATACTAACTGAAACAGACAGTTATGTACTGTATGTATGAAGGTACCAACTTGTAAAGGCTTTATATGTTAGTACCACAATCTTAAATTAGAATAAACTAATTAGTAACCAATGCAGGATCTACAAAACCAGTATAATATATTCTTAGTCCCTGGAATGTCACAAGCCATGTTTTGGACCAACTGATTTCCAAATACCATTTAAGGGAGACCCAAACAGAATACTTTTCAGTAGTCAATTGTTACTGTTAGTTCTTTTATTGAATAGCCCGAAGGCCTTTTCAAAAAAAAAAAAAAAGATAAAACAGTTACAGAAATAACAGTCTAAAAATATATGATATATGACATTTAAAATTTAACAATATCAAAGTTCAATAACTAGATTTCCAAAACTAGATAATCCAAATAAGATAGCTCCTCTCTAACTCAGCTCATCTTTCTTACAATCAATGTAGTCAATTGTATGTTGAGCTTCCCTATCTTATTCCAAATTCTGTAATTGTATTCTGTAACTCTTTGATTGCATATTTGGCTTACATCAAAATACATTATGTCCATCATAGTCCCATGATCAAATAAACTGGTCACTCTACCAAGAAAAGATATCAGGTTAATTGGGCTTGATTTAGTTTTGATGAGTCTATGCTGCCTTCTGCCAAATAATACACTCTTTTCTAAACTGACATCTTAATTATTAATTTCATAATTTTTCTTGGCATAAATATCAAGCTGATCAGTCCATATAGTTTTCTCCTCTAACAACATTTATCATTTTTCAGTCCTATAGCACAATGTTCACAATCCACAATTTCTCAGAACAGACTCAGAAATTATACCAACAATTACAAATTAAATTAATGGATTAAATTAACCTGGATTGGAACTTTCCCTTGTGGACTCTAATATCTCGGTGGTCTCCCAACCATGGACTATTTCACCCTAATGAGTGGATGTATTCAGTGCTTGAGCTCCTCGCCCTGCAAGATTTCCCCCTCTCGCAGGTTTGGCCCTCCATTCTATCAAGGGCCTATCTTGATGACGGACTTTGGAGTCCTGAGAGATGGCATGCTGCAAAAAGAGGGCTGTGGGGTTTTTTAGGGAAGTTTTTGAACAAGAGTTTAAAGGATTCTGGGAGGGCATGGGCTGCGTGGGTCTGGGGGAGAACCCGCGGGGGAGGGAGCCTAGTCCAGCTGAGGAGTGCGGCATGGGGGGTGCGGGTCCTGGGGTCAAGGAGGCGGTTAGACCTTGTGGTGCGGATGGCTATGACATCGATACTGTAGGTGGGAGGGGCAGATATGGTGGGAATAGGAGGCCACATCATGTTGTGGGAGTGCGTGCTCGCTGTCTTCAAGCGGTGGCATGCTCTGGCCTCCAATACTCCTCTTGTTCCCCAGGTTGCACAGATCCTCGGGCCCTGGGCCTTTGGCTGATGCTGTGCAATGCCAGATCTGTGGCAAATAAAGCCCCCCTCATTTGCGAGCTTATTCAGGAGGGGGGCACAGACCTGGCGGGTATTACAAAGACCTGGTTCGGCCAGGAGGGGGGAGTCCCTCTTGTTGATATGTGCCCACCTGGTTTCCATGCATTTCATCAGCCAAGGTCACAGGGGAAGGGCGGGGGGTTGGCTGTTGTTATTAACGAGGGTCTTAGTCCGAGGGAGGCCACTGTTCCTCAGATGGCCGGATATGAGTCCCTCCTTGTGAAGTGGGGTCATGAGGTGCAGATGGCCCTGCTAGTCATGTACCTGGCTCCCTGGCACGTGGCAGTGGCCCTGCCCGAGCTGCTCGACGTTATAGCCGCGGTGGCAGTTGATACCCCCAGGCTTATGGTCATGGGGGATTTTAACCTGCCATCTGTCGGCAAGGCGTCTGAGGCAGCCCGGAAGTTCATGGCTTCCATGACAGCCATGGACCTGACCCAGTTAATTCATGGCCCTACTCACACGGGGGAAAACACGCTGGACCTGGTTTTTGTCTCTGGCCAGTGGTTGAGTGATCTTGAGATAGGGGATATAGTGATTGAGCCCTTGTCATGGTCAGATCACTCCCTCCTTCGCTTAGACCTTCGAACCGCCACACCCCGCTGCAGGGAGGCAGAACCGATGAGGTGGTTTCGCCCCAGGCACCTGATGGATCCAGATAGGTTCCAAACGGAGCTTGGGCCACTTCCTGAGGCTCTGGACACGGCTCGGCTGAAGACCTAGTGGCCACCTGGGATAGGGTGGCCGCTGGAGCTTTGGACCGTGTTGTGGCTTTGCGGCCTCTGACCCAGCGCCGGTCTCACCTGGCTCCTTGGTTCACTGAGGAGCTGAGGGAGATGAAGCACCGGAAAAGATGCTTAGAGAGCAGTTGGAGGGCTAGTTGTTCTGAATCCAACCGAACACTGGTAAGGTCTTATATTAAGACCTACCTGGTGGCGATAAAAGCGGAGAAGAGTAATTATTTTTCCGCTCTTATTGTGTCATCAGATAATTGTCCAGCTGCCCTGTTTAGGGTGACCCGCTCCCTGCTCCACCAGGGGCATGGGATGACCCCTTGGAGGGTAGGGTTGAGGACTTTGTACAATATCTGTATGACAAAATCGCTCAGATTCAGGAACACCTAGACTCTGACTGGGTAGATCCAGGAGGGATGACGGAGACAGGTCTTGGGAATATAATTTGGGAAGAGTTTGATCCTGTGACTCCTGAAAGCATGGACAGGATACTGGGCAGTCACATGTTTATTGGACCCGTGTCCCTCCTGGTTAGTGCTGGCCTCTCGGGAGGTTACACAAGGCTGGTTCCAGGAGATTATAAATGCTTCTTTGAGTGAGGGTGTTTTCCCCGCCGCCTTGAAAAAGGGGGTGGTGAGGCCTTTCCTCAAGAGAGGTCCTGGTCCTGTTAGATCTCTCAGTGGCTTTTGATACCATTGACCATGGCATCATGCTGCATCGGTTGGAAGGGTTGGGGGTGGGAGGCACCATTTTGCGGTGGTTCTCTTCCTTTCTGTCCGACTGGTCGCAGTCTGTGTTGACAGGGGGGCAGAGGTCGACCCCGAGGCCCCTTGTATGTGGGGTGCCACAAGGATCAGTCCTCTGTTCCCTTCTGTTCAACATTTATGTAAAGCCGCTGGGTGAGATCATCCGTGGTTTTGGGGTGAAGTACCACCAGTACGCTGATGATACTCAGCTGTACATTTCCATCCCGGATCACCCCAATGTTGCCCTTGAAGTGATGTCCTGGTGCCTGGAAGCCGTGCGGATCTGGATGGGGAGAAACAGACTCAGACTCAACCCATCCAAGACCGAGTGGCTGTGGTTTCCGATGTCCCGATATAGTCAGTTGGTACCATCACTGACTATTGGGGGCGAGTCATTGGCCCCCACGGATAGGGCTCGCAACTTGGGTGTCCTCCTGGACTCACGGCTGTCTTTAGAAGAGCATTTGACAGCTGTGGCCGGGAGGACTTTTTATCAGGTCCGCCTGATTCGTCAGTTGCGTCCCTTTCTGGATCGGGACTCATTACATACGGTCACTCATGCCCTCGTCACCTCACGCCTGGACTACTGTAATGCTCTCTACATGGGGCTCCCCTTGAGTAGCACCCAGAGGCTCCAGCTGGTCCAGAATGCAGCCGCGTGGGTGGTTATGGGAGCGACATGGCGCTCCCATGTGACTCCCTCCTGCATGAGCTGCACTGGCTCCTGGTGGTCTTCCAGGTGTGCTTCAAGGTTTTGGTCACTTTTAGAGCGCTGCATGGCTTAGGACCAGGGTACTTACAACACTGCCTTCTGCCACCAGTAGCCTCTCACTGACCAGTACGCTCCCATAGAAGGGGCTCCTCAGGGTGCCGTCGGCCAAACAGTGTCGACTGGCGGCCCCCAGAAGGAGAGCCTTCTCTGTGGGGACACTTGCCATCTGGAATGAGCTCCCCCCGGAGATATGGAGGATCCCAGATTTACGCACTTTCCGCCGCGCCCTCAAAACTTTTTTATTCCAGCAGGCTGGTCTGGCTTGACTCTCCCTTTTAATTTGCTTTTAAGTTTTATACAAATTGGGTGTTTCTAAATTTGTTTTTTTGGGCCAAAATTATTTAAATGGTTTTTAACTTTTTGTATGATGTATTTTTATCTTGTGGCTGTTCACCGCCCTGAGTCCTTCAGGAGTAGGGCAGTATATAAATTAAATAAAATAAAAAATAAATAAAGATAAAAATAAATCTGGGAACAAAGGTATTCAAACATTTCTTTGCTTATCATGGGTGCCATTCCATTCTTTTACCAATTCTTCTGCTTCTACCCATTTGATCATGGTTATCATATGGGCAGAAATTTGAAGCAAAGTAAAATGGATGTCGTAAAAAATCTTCCTGTCATCTTTTACTGCCCTACCATAATATCCTACCAGGGATGTTACACATTCATTTTTTCTCCCTTTCTTTACTCTTGGAGAAAAACAAACCATTTTGTTTGTTTCTTTTAGTTTTGATATATATTTCTTTCTAAATTTATTTCTGCAGATAGTACTTACTTACAGGTAGTCCTTGACTTACAATCATAATTGAGCCCAAAATTTCTGGTATTAAGTGATACATTTGTTAAGTTTGTTTTGCCCCATTTTATGACCTTTCTTTTAACTTAACAATTGTTAAGTGAATTGCTGCAGTTGATAATTTAGTAACAAGGTTGTTAAGTGAATCTAGCTTCCCCATTGATTTTGCTTATCAAAAGCTAATCACATGATCTTAAGATATAGTAATGATCAAAAGTATGAACCAGTTGCCAAGCACCTGAATTTTGATCACATGATCATAGGGATGCTACAAAGGTCATAAGTGTGAAATGTTGTCATAAGTCACTTTTTTCAGTGTGTAAATTTGAACTGTCACTAAATGAACTGTTGTAAGCTGAGCACTTCCAGTACTGATAAAGCTCTCTTTTCTCTATATGATCCTTTCAGCTTATAGCTCAGTCAGTGGTCCCAATGTATCATGTTTCCCTGAAAACAAGACCGGGTCTTTTATTATTTTTTTGCTCCAAAAGACACATTAGGACTTATTTTCTGGTTAGGTCTTATTTGGGGGGAAATACAGTACTACAGTAAATGCACCCATCTGGCTGACAATCTTAACTGGGGCTTATTTTGGGGGTAGGGTATTACGAACATCCTGAAAAATCATTGTAGGACTTATTTTCCAGTTGGTTCTTATTTTCTGGGAAACAGGGTATCTGTACTATTTTCTTAGAGGGTTTTTTTGCTTTTATTTTCTCATTGGACTAGTATATGATACAGTTCAAATAACTTACTTTTGAGAAGTTCACACCTCTCTGAAGGATCCTGTTTTCTTACATTGGATCCACTATTTTTCTCAGCTTCTTGAAAGTTATTGTAAGCTTGTTAAAATTCATGGTTGCAAGGATTGGGAATTATTAGCAACATCAACACTAAGGTAGTTCAACCCCTACTTAGATGGCCTCTGGTGAATTTGAATCTTTTTTAAAACATATTTTAAGTTTTTGTTATTGTTGGAGTTTCTATTGTATTTTAGACATTGTTCTAAGGGTCCAGAAACAGTAAATTCTGTTAATTGATTATAATGCAATAAATAAAATTTCAAATCTACAATGTGCAAAGCTCTGATGTACCTAAGATTTAAAATTATGTAGTGAAGAAAGATTCAATTGTTTAATGACATGGTATAATATTATTATTTCACAAAGTTGGAAGCTGGATCACCATCATTTTTAATAAGTTCAAGGTAATGACAAACTCCCTAAATTATTTTATTTAGAATGATGACAGGTGCAACATCAGAATAAACATGGTGTGTTTGGTTACAAACTTTTGTCCAATAAATTCAATGCCAGTAAGAGGATGTATTTTTGTCTTTGTCTTTTCTGCTGCCTTGGATTTGTGCCTAAAAAACAAAAACATGAGATTGTCCTTGCAGGCTGTTTTTCAAAGGGTCAAGTCAATAGAGTTGGCAGCGCTTTGAAGGATTAAATCAGCTGCAAATGCAGAAGGGTACTTTGGAACATTTGTTTTTTGTAATTTATGAAACAAAAAGAAACTGAAGAGAAATTAGTATTGGGAAGACATAAATATAGAAACAGATACCTAACCACATATACACTGTACATACAATTATACAATATTTATATGTGTGTGTGTTTTGCTGGAGAATATGCAGATGCAACTACTGCATGTAAATTAATGCTGGTCCACTTTGGTATTTGGGATAGAGATTCATGCCTTTGTCTTATAGCACCTGTTTCCTCTTTCTTCCCCTGGAATCATAGAGATCAGCATCTCTATATTTTCTCCTTTTTCCTCCAATTCAGCATATTGGATATAAGTTATTCCACATGCTTTATGTCATAAGTTAGACGGTGGCAAGATTTCAGGTGCATTCAGCCTTTCATTTTTTCTCCATTTCCAGAGGAAAATGGAATCAACTGCTAGAGTGAGCAATGAGGGCGAGAGTACTACTCACCCTTCTGTTTTTAGTTGGATTTCAGGGAAGCATTACTTCTCTGCTCTTTTCAACAAACTTTACTTTGGATATGCACTCTATAATACAAGCCAAAGCATTATACAAAGAGTTTGCCACGCTTCAAATCCCCATTCTCAATTGAAGCAATTGTGATTTATTTTAAAGACTACACAAATTGCTGTTGCTGTGTTGTTGATGTTGATAGATATTCCCACTGTGTTGCCATTAGATGTACCATGTCTGCACCCAATCAATGCACTGATTGCATAACATGAATAGATGGATGTTTGCACACATGTATAATCAAAAACAAGCCTAGTTTCATTTAACAATTGTATCATTTATTACTGAAAACATTGATATAGGTAGAGTAATCATAGGAATTGAGCTCCCTGCTTCTGAATCAGAATTGCTGAAGGAAAAACAAAACATTAAATTTCTCCCCTGTGTTGCATTGTTCTTCAAGCTTGATATTTGGCTACATACATTACATTACCCTACACAGTAGGGCAGTAACATCATCAGGGCAGGAGTTTTGCATATAATAGGTTGGTTGACAAGCCTACATATTTTTCTGTATGGAGTAAAAATGCAAAAATTAGTATATTAAAATGTAAGAAGCATGCAATTTTTGCCTTACATGCCTTTTAGTGTAATGGCTAAATCTATGAACTAATCAATGGGACCCAATGAAATCCCCCATTTCATGATTCATTGCAGAAGCAGTAATGGATAATTAAGGCTATAATCCTCTTAGTAATTTCAGTCTCACATATTATATGGATCTGGTACATAGATAATATGTTTGAAATAATAAGAAAAAAGAAAGCTAAAAAAATATACAGTTTAATCAATCACATATTTAAAGGAATCAAATTCACAAAGGAAGAAAAAAAATGACCATCCTTTCTAGACATCCTCATTAACATATTTATTAAACTTAGCTTGGAAAGTGAAAGAAATGCAACATAGGAATGATCCAACTTTCACAATACTTCTGAAGGAGAAAAGGAGAAATCTATCATCTTCTGTATAATTTTTTTCATAAATCTCGTATCATAGCCTTTTTTAAAAAAAGATTAGTATAAAATAAGGATGTTCGGGCTATTTTCTTCAAGTGCAGCTGTGCTCCTTTTATTTACTTATTTATTTACTTTTTTATTCACTTTCCAGCTTAATGTATTTTAGTTCTACCTTGCCTCAGTTAATTACTTAGATTTGATGGCCAATTCTACCTGTCCCATTACTTATTATCAATTGTGAACAATGTACGGTAATAAAGGTTTTTGTCACCTATCTCAAGATCATTTTAATTTGGTTGTATTCCCTCCCTAGTTATATTGAAGATGATGATAATGAAGAAGATGATGATGACGACAATGATGACAATAATGATGATTATATGGTACAAAGCATTTTGTTATCACTATAATCGCTTCAAATTAAGCACAACATTACTTCTGCTAAACAAGCCTTTGAATAATGAAATGCTTGGACTCAAATTAAGAAGATATTTTGAAACAATGCGAATAGATATTCTGATTTGATTGAAATGTAGTCAACATTGTCATGGGGTACTTACGGGACCGCCTTCTGCCACCAATAGCCTCCCACTGGCCAGTTCGTTCCCACAGAGAGGGCCTCCTTAGGGTGCCGTCGGCCAGACTATGCCGGCTGGTGACCCCCAGGAGGAGAACCTTCTCTGTGGTGGCACCTACCCTTTGGAACAATCTACCCCCAGAGATACGAGTGATCTCCAACCTCCGGACTTTTCGTCAGGCCCTAAAAACTTATTTTTTTCAGTTAGCCAGTCTGTCTTGATTTTATGGTTGGTTTTAAATTTTGATACGGATTTTAAATTGATAAGTTTTAAATTACGGCCCAAATTTATTTAATTATTTTAAATCTATTTTTTTAACTGTAACTTATGTATAAATGCTTTTATTTTGGCTGTTTACCGCCCTGAGTCCGAAAGGAGAAGGGCGGTATAGAAGTTTGAATAATAATTAATAATAAATAAATAATAAATGTAATAGTTAAAAAGATAACGTTCTATTTTTTAAATCTTGCTCTTCCTCCCCCCCCCCGACATCAATTTAGTTTCATTATAATTCTATGGAGAAGGTTAGGTGGAATGAATGACTCAAAGGAGATTTTAAGTGACTTTTATATGTAAAGACAAAATATGAGGGAATTGATTTTTATTGAGGAAACTATAGACTATAGATTATATAGACTATAGCAATAGCAACAGCACTTATATACCACTTCATAGTGCTTTAAAGCATTCTCTAAGCAGTTTACAGAGTCAGCATATTGCCCCCAACAATCGGAGTCCTCATTTTACTGACCTCAGAAAGATGAAAGACTGAGTTAACTTTAAGCCAATCTGGCAATGGAATGCAGAGTTAGACTGAATGCAAAACTGCATTCTAACCATTGCACCACCATGGCTCAAGTATAGATTCTATAGACTATAGGAAAAGAGGGAGGTAGGATTATTTAATGCTTTTCTCCACACTTGCTTCTTCTGTAAAAAAGAAAAGAAAAGGACAACTAGAATAAAGTCTTCTTTTTCCTACACAATACAAATAGCAGAGATAGTTTTCACAGAACTATATGACTAATAATGTATATGACTAATAGTAAAATACTATGCATTTCTATTTGGATATAATACAGAAATTAGACTTACTTTTAATAAATTTGTATAAGATTCATCCTAAAGCAAATAAGCGGTATTATACAAGTGAATTATAGAGAAAAGATGTTACAAGTATGATCCGCATACAAGACATCAATTGAAAACAGCATTTAAAGAAACTTTTCTTTAGACAAAGGAGCATAATGTTTCCCAAATAAAAATGGAATTCAAAAATAAATTAAATTGAAAGAAACTCAAAAAAATGTTGCACAATCCAGAGTTTAACAGATCCTTTTCTGGCGTTCTTTAGTGAATTCTCTGCAGAACAGGATCATGGAGAAATTTAAATAGCTATGCAAATCAATATGCAAATTACTTTTTACCTCCAGGCATCTGAGAACTTGCCAGAACTGTTTCAGATCAGAAGTGTTTCAGATAACATAGCTTTCTGGTTGTAAATTCTCATGCAAATTGTATGAATTGTCTTTGTATATACAGCAACAGATTTATTTGAAGGTAAATCACTTGAGGATTAGAACTGTAATATTGATGTTATTTGCTCAGATCTCTTTTACTATATAGCCCCTATAACTTCTGCATGTTAGTTGGAAATTATCTCAGCTCATATTGTAGGTACACTCAGCAAGGAAATGTCATAATTTCCTATGTTTCTGGATGGAAGTAGATTTCCAAAATTATTTTAAAATTAATATGCCTATTAAGCTCTTAATATGAGTTTTTTCTCCATAACATTGACAAAATATATGGGTCATGTAGAATTTTCTGATTTTAGAATATAAGATTCTATAGAATGTAAAGTCTTCCATTCTTTATTATGGATTAAGTATTATAATTTAGTAAAGCAGCGCCTTCGGATTCCTGCTTCAGATTCCTGCTACTGAAATTCAAGTAAGAGCCATAATTGCTCTAAATTTACTTTTGAATGTGTGATACATATTCAAAAAGTCCACTTTAAATATGTAGTTAGCAAGCATGTAGACCATGATATTCTCATAATGGAATGCAACTCTGTAAGTCATTACTAAATTTGAAACAAAACAAATTCACTGTTTTGCAGAGATTCTTCTTTCTAAGTGGGAAATTCCAGTCCCTTGGGAGAAGTCAACTTAGTAGAGTGGTCCTCTACTCAAAGGTCCTGCTTAGTAGAGTGCCACAAGGGTTGACATTCTCTCCCATTTAAAATCCATATGACTCAAAAGGTGTACTGGTTACCAGTTTGCTTTTAGGTACAATTCAAGGTACTGGTTGTTACTTTTAACTACCAGTTACTTTTAGAGTCCTTCATGAATCATTGTCTGGATCCAAGGAACTGCCTTTTCCTAGGACCTCTACCAATCTGTTGGGTCCTGAAATAAAATGTTTTTTTTCTGACTTCAGTCCTTTGTGAAATGTTATTGGCTGGATCCAAGGTCAGGCCTTTCCTATCTCTGCCTCATTTTTATGAAATAGCAATTGTCTAACATTAGATAGCCCCAAGCCTATTAGCTTTTCACCAAACCACTGAGATTTGACTGTTTGAGGAGTGAGAAAATTATTTATTTTATTCTGATAAAGATGGTGTTAGAGTTGTTCCTCAGTGCGTGGTATGCTGCCTATTATTGGGACAGTCATTCTCTTTCAGCCCAACCCACCTTACAGGGTTGTTGTGGAGGAAATAAAAGGAGGAAAGTGCATTAGATATATTTACTGCTTTGAATTATTTATAAAAAAATAATAATGGCAGGTTACAAGTAAGTAAAGTAATAGTGTAATAAAAATAAACTACTAAACAAGAAAACCTTTGCTTAATATGAAAAAAAAATATTCTAAGCCTTGTCCAGACATCATACTATCCATAATACTCATCAAATGTAAGCAGGCAATGATGAAACACTCTCAGTCTTTGAAAACTATATTTTGTTCCTAAAAAATAGAAAATCCTTTCAAACTGTTGCACAGCCCAGCCTCTTACCTCATAGAAATTTAATCTTCAAGCCAGAGTACATTGACCATACTTCATGTAAGGTTAACAAGCAAAGCTTCTAATATGTAATTTGTTACAAAAAAACCCTAGCTGTATAAAACATTAACTGTTTGTATCATTTAGGCAAGATTGGGTATCTCTGAATCTAAAGAAGCTGTCATAATAAGCAATGGTTTGGAATATGTTTATCATTCTTTTTTTTTTTTAATCCAATGCTTCTTACCTAATAATTTAAAATTTCAAACTGTTCAACAACTGACAATAATTTATTTCTAAGAAAATTACCTTTTTCTTCCAGGATTTGTATAAGGATGAGCTTCCAAGTCAAATCTGAACTGATATAATCCTACAAAAATAAAACAAAAGAAGATGGCAGCCTATTAAAGTATTCAAGTATAATAAGCATCACAGGATAGTAATAATCTTTGGTCATCATGAAGGTCTTGACCTAAGTATGCTGCCCATTTGTTACCAAAAGGCTCTCTAATCTCAATCAATGGCAACAGGAGCAAAAAAGGTCTTTATTGATAATCCAGAACAATAAAGACTTCCTATTTTATTGTGATTAATGCTTGACGTAGCAGTGCATGAGGCCTCTACTGTGTCTTTTTCAAACACTTTCCCACCTGATTTTCCCTACACAGCATTGAGAAATAGCTCTCACAGAGCCTGGATTAGTTCTTACGCACCATGAACATGTCTAGGTTGCTTTGAGAATGTCCTTCTTCCTTCTCTCTATCTTATCTTGCTAACATTCATGGTCACAATGATAAATCTGAGCAATATCAGTAGCTATATAAGTGTGATAGATAAATAAATAAATAAATAAATAAATAAATAAAGAAAGAAAGAAAGAAAGAAAGAAAGAAAGAAAGAAAGAAAGAAAATGCTAAAACTTAAGAAGGCTCCTCATACCATGTTCTAATCCTGGCCATTAAAAATAGGGACTTAAATCAAGTTCTTGGCTTGCGGCTGAGGGATATGACAGAAATCTATCTGTTTTGCCTCTTATGGTATGTGTTATGATATTTTCAGGATCAGACTCAATAAGTAGATTAAGAATTAGATATTCAAATAAAGCACTGTTTATTTACAGAAGGCATTCTATATTCACTGAATATTCACAGATAGAAACACAGAAGGAAAGCATACAGCTCCTTATATATACATGGGGTGGAGCTAGATGTAGGAGTGGTTAAATATGAATATATTAAATAGAGAAGAATAAGTTAACCCCTGATACCCTGGTCATATATTATTTACATAAAGGAGAATAAGGCATTTACTTGTGACAAATCCCCTCTAAATGCCGATTCGATATATAACAATAATTACATTCAGATTCTGAACAATATAAAACTTGTAACTTAGAAGTCAAATATTTGTGCTGCTTAGAGGGTAAAGGCTTTGTTAGTATGTCAGCAATTTGCTCTGACGTTTCACAATGGACTGCTTTAATAAATCCTTCTTGAGATAACTGCCTCACATGTTTGAATTTTATATCTATATGTCTGGATCTTTGTCCAATGGCATCAGATCTAGATATTTCAATAGCAGCCTTATTATCTTCATGTATGATAAATGGTAATGAAGGTTTCATCCAGGTGTCTGACAACAAGTCATTAAACCATACGAGGTTATTTGAGGCTTTAGACAAACAGACATATTCTGCCTCAGTTGTTGATGTGGCTACTAAGTCTTGTTTACCAGTATACCAGTAAAATGGACAATTGTTAAGAAAAAATATATAACCAGATGTGCTTTTTCTACAAGTGGTGTCGCCAGCCCAATCTGCGTCGGCGTAACATGTGAGGATGGGCTCTTTGACACTATTGGGCTCCAATAATAAACAAAAATCTAAGCTACCTTTCAAATATCTTAATATTCTTTTGACAGCTTCCCAATGATATACTAGTGGTTTGCTGACGTGTCTAGACAACAAGTTGAGAGGCAAAGCGATATCGGGTCTGGTCCAATTGGAGATATATAGAAGGGAACCGATGACTGATCTGTAAAGTGTATTATCTTTAAATTCAGGGGATGACTCATCTGTGTTCCTCAGGAAATCAGTTTGCATGGGAGTATCACAGGGTTTAGCATCGTTTAAGTTACATTTGTTCAGGAGTTCTATAATCTTATCTCTTTGAGAAAGTTTGAATCCCTTTTTTGTTTTACTAATTTGAACTCCAAGATACTTATTTACCTTACCTAATGATTTCAAAGAGAAATGTTCATTTAGTTTCGTTACAAATGTTTCTCTCTTCTCTTTGTGTTTACCTATATACAAAATATCATCCACATAAATTAACACAAATTCTAAAGAGTCATCCTCTTTTTTAACAAAGAAACAGTTATCAGCAGTAGTGGCATTAAAATTCATAGTTTTGAGCACTTTGACTAAACATTCATACCATCTTTTGCCAGATTGTTTCAGCCCATATAAACTTTTATTTAGTAACCACGTTTCATTTTTGTTTGTATATTGACTGTGAGGCGCTCTTACATATATCTCTTTATCTAATTTTGCATGTAGATATGTAGTCTGTATGTCGTATTGGAATACATCAAGGTTAAGTGCTGATGCTATGACCAGTGCAGTTTTAACACTCTCAGTTCTTACTGTGGGAGAGTATGTATCCGTGTAATCCTCGGGATATTTTTGTGCATAACCTTGAGCAACTAGTCTAGCTTTGTATAAGGTGCCTCCTTCTAAGTTTTTGATTTTATATATCCACCTAGTACCAATAACAGTTTTATCTTTAGGTGCATGTGTAGGTGTGAATACATTTAATTTCTGCAAACTATCCATCTCTTTAGTCATGGCTGATTCCCACTTTTCCTTTTCTTCAGGGGGAAGTTTTAGCACTTCCTCGTATGTGTTTGGTGTTGATGTTTCTCCATCCATATACATTATATAATCTTTGTATTTGTTTGGTATTTGGTTTCTGTTATTCCTGATTGTTCTTTTTGGTTCACTATCATTGTCATGTAAATATCTAGCTTCTTTTTTTGTTAATGAATCTGTCTTTATTTTGTATTGACTGTTTGTCCATGTTTTGTTTTTGTTTTTATGTATGTTGTGATTGTATTCTTCTCCAGTTCTTTCCTCTTGGTGTTTAGTGTTTGTATAGTTGTTTGGGAAAATTTCATTAAGATGTATTTTAGACCAGTTGGCCTGTTCATGGAATACAGCCGTTCTGGAAACTATAAATCTGTTGTTATTATCGATGAATCTGTACCCTTTTGTGCCTGTTTCATAACCTATGAACCTGAGTCTCCTAGATACGTTCTTACCTTTACGTCTTAATTGCTTAGGTATGTGCACGTCTGCAGTGACTCCAAATATGTGCATATGAGCTACTTTGGGTTTCCTATTATACATCATTTCATATGGTGTCTTGTTAACAATGCTGGACCAAGTTCTATTTTGTGTATAATTGGAATATTGTAAAGCTTCTGACCAGAATTGTTTTCCTAAGCCAGCATCTTCTAATGTGCATCTAATCATGGTTTGTAATGTCGAGTTCTTTCTCTCTACCACTCCATTTTGGAATGCAGAGAAAGGGCTAGACGTGTAATGTAACATCCCTTTGTCTTTAAGCCATTGGGAGAATTCTTTTGACATGAATTCACATCCCCTATCTGTCATAATTTGTTTTATTCTAATATTATGTTGTGTTTCTATACGTTTGTAAAACTCCTTAAATTTCTGGAAAGTTTCATCTTTGTGCTTTAGTGTATAGACAAAGCCATAACGACTATAGTCATCCACAATGGTTAGGAAATAACGTTTTCTATATGTGATTGATGGAGTTAATGGACCAACTAGGTCCATGTGTACCAAATCAAAAATTTTGTTGGTTGATCTTGTTGATTTTTTGGGTTTGGGGCTAGTTTTGAGTTTTGTAGATTTACATACTGAGCATTCCAAATAGTTTTTACAATTTTTTATTTTAACACCTTCAGCATGTTCAGTCATCCTTTGAACTACAGGAAATCTGGCATGTCCTAATTTCCTATGTAAGACATGAGCACACTCATCATGAATTGGTTTACCAATATTAGGTATTTTGTTGTTGTGTGTGTCTTTGTGATTATGAATAATCTCATGTTCCTCATTGTTACTATTACTACTGCTTTCGTTGTCTATGTTATTGTTATCTTCCATGTTGGAATCAATGTTGTGTAACCATTTTTCTTTTGTCATTAGATAAGGTAGGCCTCCTTTAATAATCACAGTACCTATGTTTGTTCTGTTTTTCTCTAATGTTGCTTTTCCTTTTGAGAACACAATATTTATGCCAGAATCTCTGCTTAGTTTTATTGCACTAAGTATGTTATGAGGTATTTCAGGTATTAACAATACCCCCTCTATTTTTCCTAGGCCAGGTAAGGTTATGTTTCCTCTACCTATGACTTGAACCTTCTCTTGATTAGCTATCTTAATTACGAATTTATCCTCTACAAATGAAGATAGTATATTTTTATTATTTGTAGTGTGGTTGGTTGCTCCAGAATCGATAAGCCAATCATTGTCCTCTGTCTGTTGTATGTTAGTGTTGTCATGTTTGTTTAACCCATTCAGTGAACCAGACTTTCTATCTTTTGAGTTATCCCTGCCCCCTCTATGTTCCCTATAGATGGGTGGACTTCTATATCTATGTCTATCAATTGATGACTGTCTGTTTTGATACCTATTTCTATAGTCAGGATTTTTTCTATTTCTGAGGAGTTTTGGACAGTCTCTCCTATTATGTTCTTTTGATCCACAGTTGTGGCATCCTATTGGTTCATGATATCTTTCTTGAAAAACTACCCTCTTATATTGTTTATGTTCCATGTGATAGTTACAACGACTTCTCCTTGAATTATCTTCAGATATTAGCTTGTTAGATAGACTTTCTATGGATAAATATCCTAAATTGATTGTGTCTAAATGAGATATATAGTTATCCCACGATGGGTCTAGTGAATTAATGATAACACTCTTCATTGTTTGATCTGAAATTATTTCCCCCCTTAAATGCAGTTCTGCTCTAATTTTGTTTAAAGATATTAAATGTTCACTTATGGTAACCCCTGGTTTTATCCTAGCTGAGAAGAAATCTTTAGACATTCTTGTTGTAGTGGCTACACTTTCACTGTGAAACAATTTAAACATGCATTGAATAATTTCTGATACAGTTAGATTTTGCTTAATACTGTGGTACATGGCAGGAGATATACTGGAAATCAATAAGAAAAATGCCCTATGGTGCAGACAGTCTAATTTTAGAGTCCAAGGTCTTTTTGGGGGATTAGTGATAAAAAATAATAAGTTTTCTTTTAGAAAGACAACCTGGAGCTGCTGACACCATTCTTGCAAATTAATGCCATCTATTCTCAGTTTTGGGAAATCATTGGGTAAATTCCCAATATTGTTGGATCCATTACTTACAACTGGAGGTAGTCCATGGTCTTGCAAATGTTGAAAGTTACAAAATGGCGTGGGTATGCTTGCGACGATTCTGAATGGTTCTCTCTGTTCTTCATGTCCTTCGAAGTTGTCTGTGTAGTCTTGCACATGCGCGTTGTTCATTTCGCTCCTGAAGCCGTCGTGAGAGGTTCTCGCTGCCGCAGCTCCCTCGCATCGCTCTTCTTCTGAGGAATCGGTCTCCGGCTCGATCTTGGGAGTCCTGGTGATAGCAGGCGCTCGCTTTCTTTGGTTGAGAACGCTGGTCCCTGGTATCGTCTGTGGCGTGGGGTGGTATGTGCAGGCCTCTCTGGGTTCAGGCGTCGGCGCTTTCGTCGTTTGAATAGAAGTGGGTGAATTCTGAGATGTTTGTTTGCTTGCTTGCCTTTTCGTTGATTCTTTAGTGATTTTTAATTTTGGTCCAAAAGCAGCAAAGAGCGTTTTCATTGCTGATTTTACTTGCATATCTATCGAAGTCTCTTCAATCTCTGTGTCTGATTCTTCTGAGGTGTAAATTTTCTCTTTTTCATTTCTTGCATCGAGTAAGGCTTTTCGCGCCAGGTATTTTGAATCTAGCTTTCTGATTGGCTCTGCTTCGCTCATCTTAGGGGTCCGTTGAAACCAAGATGGCTGCCATTCGAAATTTTGCGCGGGACTGTTAGTTTTCTTTTTCGCTGTATTTTTATTTTCAGGCAGATCGCTCACCGTTTTTGAGTCTTTAGATTTATTCGTAACGATGTGCTTCTCTTTCGCTACTCCGTTGTTTTTTAATATTTCTTGGAGGTTCGCGATGAGATTTAGTATCTCTGACCTGAGTTCGTTGTTTTCTATTTCGTTTTCTTCTTGGTCATCAGTCTCATCCATTGTTTCTTCATTGTCAGTAGTGCAGTCTTCAGATTCTCTCGATATTGTATTCGTGGACTCATCGATTATTTCTTGATCTGCTTCCATTTATTTGCTGTATGCCCTGGTATTTGGTCTTTCTCTTTTATTTCTGGAGTTTTCTCTCTCAGACATATTTAAAGTTTTATTGAGTCAATTTAACCATCCTCTGCTACCAGATTGTTACGATATTTTCAGGATCAGGCTCAATAAGTAGATTAAGAATTAGATATTCAAATAAAGCACTGTTTATTTACAGAAGGCATTCTATATTCACTGAATATTCACAGATAGAAACACAGAAGGAAAGCATACAGCTCCTTATATATACATGGGGTGGAGCTAGATGTAGGAGTGGTTAAATATGAATATATTAAATAGAGAAGAATAAGTTAACCCCTGATACCCTGGTCATATATTATTTACATAAAGGAGAATAAGGCATTTACTTGTGACAATATGCTTATATTTAGCCACTTCATTTTTAAAAAAGAGTTTTAGAACAGTAATGACTGTCACTGTCTTTCAATTTCAGAAAATTCTGAAGCTTTCAGAGTCTTAATTTTTTGACATGGTTTTGCTCTGAGTTTTTTTATTGTATTTTATTTCTGTCCTATAATCATAATTGCTGCCCTGTAACCTTGTTTCCTCATCAGATAGAAGAGTTTACACATTGTGCTAAGAGTAACTTCTTGTTTAAAGTACTTTATTCAATAAACCATATTTGAGATAGGTTTATCTTGCCCTCAACAAGAAACCATGGATTCAGATAAAAAGTTAAACCCAATCCAGCTCCTCCATAATATGTACCTTATCCACAGTGGTGGGATTCAAATTTTTTTACTACTGGTTCTGTGGGCGAGGCTTGGTGGGCATGGCATGGCTTGATGGGCGTGGCAGGGGAAGGATACTGTAAAATCTCCATTCCCTCCCCACTCCAGGGGAAGGTTACTGGAAAATCCCCATTTCCTCCTGATCAGCTGGGACACGGGAGGCAGAGAATAGATGTGGATGGGGCCAGTCAGCGGTGGTATTTACTGGTTCTCCAAACTACTCAAAATTTCCATTACAGGTTCTCCAGAACTGATCAGAACCTGCTGAATAGCACCTCTGCTTATTCAGATTTGGATGAGCTGAAAGTTTGGAAAACATTCTTCAACTTGGCCTTTTGCAAATACATTTGAACTATAATTCCAGGAATTTGTAACTAACATAGGCAACCTATAGTGGCTGGGAATCCTGCAAGCTCCAAAACATATGGAGGGTACAAGAGAAACGTGGTCTGCAGAATTTTCATTTTGAAAATAAACTTTGGTCTACTAAAACACTAAGCAGTTCATTCCATTTATACTCATCTTTCTTATGTTATAAAATATGCTTAGAGAATTGTTAAATTGTTTGTGGGAAGACATTATACAGTATCTATAGTCTAACCTTTTTTTTTTCTAAACATAAATTCAGAAACTTGATGTAGCAGGATTTAAATCCATTAAGATTTTACTCTATTTCACTAAAGCTGTTTGGACACTCAACAAACAAATAACTTATCTTGGATCTTCAATCTGTTACACAAACAACCTTCTAGAAATCAATAGTAATTTAAACACTATCTTTTCCTATAAAAATCCCATGTTTGCACATCCATTTATTTCACAAACCCAATGATTATCAATGAGTTAAAACAGCAATCACAAACCCCCCTTTTGAAAGAAATGTTACAAATGAAAACTCTCTACCTTTAAAGTATAAAACTATGTAAATTAATAAAACTAATTTCTTAAACTTTGGTGTTTTAGGAATTGTTACTATATTATATAAACATTAATATTACGTTTTGTGTTCAGTAAGTATTCTAATCATGCTAGATTGATTTATCAGTCTCATGATAGAAATAAGTAATCTATGTTCTTCCAAACATGCTTTTTCAAGAAGCAACTTTTTCAAGAAGAAGCTTCTTGTTTTTCTTTGAAGACTTTGAAGCTTCTTCAGCTCTGACGGAATAGAAGATTTATACTCCTTGCAGACAGCTTGTTATTTGCATTCTTTTAGAGAATCTTTGAGGCCACTTGGGGGTTTATCTGTGTTCTCAGGATCACCTGACTAGTGCAAATAGGTGTGGAGCCTTCTTGGAACTGTTCAAAGGACTGGGTTTTAAACTGGAGATAGATGATATCGTATCTCTTCCCTTCTGTTGAGCGAGGGCTGTTTTGACATAGATGGGATCTTTGACTCCTCTTCCAAACCAGTGGTTCTCTCTGTCCAAATGTGGACTTTGCTGTCTTCAAAAGAGTGGCCTTTGTCTTTTAAATGCAGATGGACTGCTAAATCTTGTCCTGATGGGTTTGTTCTCCTACTTTGTGCCACACATTTATGAAGTGGTTGTTTTGTTTCCCCAATGTACAGATTTTCACATGGTACTGCCTATACCACATTGCTCAGTTTGTGCCTGGGTGTTTTATCCTTTGGGTATACAAGCTTCTGCCTTGGTGTATTCTTGGGTTTGAAATGTGCATGTATATTGTATTGACTCAAGATCCTCCTGAACTTTTCCAATATTCCTGCAATGTATGAATGACAGTGTTGCTTCATATATTGTTCTCTTCTTGGTATGTTATGGAAGAGCTCCTGCTGGGTCTTTTTTGGGATTTGATGAAGACCCACTTGGAATAGCCACTTGTTCTGAGAGCTTCCTTGATGTGTTTTATTTCTTTTTCTTTCCCATATTTGCTGATAGACAGGTCTCCAGCTCAGTGGTGTAGAGTTCTGATAACTCCCGTTCTGTGGTCCAGTGGATGGTGAGAATCAAAATGTAAATATTACTCTGTGTGTTTGAGTTTTCTGTAAATTTCAATATTAACACTTTTGTCCTCCTTAAGTGTACAGTCCAGGAAGGCAAGACTATTTTGTCAACATCTTCCCATGTTAATTTGATGTATCTGTTCACAGAGTTGATATGTTTGGTGAATGCTTCCAATTTCTGGAAGTGGATCTGGACCCAAGTATTATCCACATACTCATACCCGAGTGGGTGAGTGGGTAGAACTGCTGTGAAAGAGTTTAGGGCTTTGGTTTCTACCTCTTCCATGTAGAGATTGGTCACAATGGGATGGACACACATATGCAAACACACACACACACACACACACACACACATACACTCACACCAATTCCCTGAAAATAAGACCTATCTAAAAAAATAAGTATATATATGTATTTCTCTTTAGCCAGGTTCTTCCTATGTAAACCAAGATTTTTATGCAGCACTAGTTCAGTGAAATCACAATCCACTAGTTTCTAGGCTTTTTTCAGACAGACAGCAAGCACCCTGCTGCCCATTGGGCGACTAATATATATATATAATATATTTGATTTGGATATTTATATATTAAAAATATCACTTTATAGTGTGCTTATTTATTAAATATAGCAAACAACAAAGGATATAACTGGCAAAAAAAGGCAAAAGCAGTTATAAACATAAACAATAGGAAAGAGGATAAAATATCTTATATTATTTATATATCTTTATATATCAAAATGAGCAGAACTTTCCAGGCCAAGTATTAGAAACTGTGCTTCAGTAATTAGTATGAATATCCAAAAGCCTTTAGTTTCAATCTTAAATATTTTTATATGTACAATAAAAGCTCAAAAGAATAGAAAGTAGAGTGTCAGATGATCTTCCTATATTCTGTGCCATAAAATAAAACAATTTGGTGGATTAGTTGCTGTATGCAACAATTTTTAATCAAAATGAATAACATAATATCAGAGTTGGAAGTGAAGGGATCTTGGAGGTCTTCTAGTCCAGCCCCATGCTCAGGGCAGAAAACCCTGTACAATTTCAGACAAATGGTTGTCCAATCACTTCTTAAAAAACTCCAGGGTTGGAGCACACACAATTTCTTGAGGCAAGTTGTTCTACTGATTAATTGTTCAGTCAGGAAATTTCTCCTTAGTTCTACTTTGCTTCTTCTTAGTTCTACATTGCTTCTCCTTAATTCTATGTTGCTTCTCAAGTTTTCATGCATTTATAGCACTTTAAAATAATGCGAATGGTGTTACCAAGTTGCAGTAATTAGATAGGGACAGGGGTGTGGAATAGGAAGAGGGAACTGAAAACTGCAGCGTGACCATACATAGTTGGAAAAATATATGAATACAAGCACTGTTTTTTAATCCATTTTTATTTCCTTAGTATATTTTAAATGTTTTATTTTATTAATTGTACAGTAGGTTTTTAATGGTAAGAGAAAAAATGAAATAAGTGGCAAGGAACCATTGTAAATTTATAAATGAAATTTGAAAACAAACAACCATACAAAGGAATATCTTATACCGAGCAAGTGTTTGAAATTCTGTCTTGCTCAATTGGCAACTCATGTTGTTACTAACACATACACAGTAAAAGAAGCAAACTAAATTAGAGTAGTCTACATCAGATTGATATTAAAATGTATGTTTTGGATATCTTCATTCACTTCAAAAGAAAACATGGATTCATGCTCAGCTTCTGGAAGCTACATGTCTTCTGAACTCTTGATTACATTAGTTCATGGCAACCTTTTTCAATATTTGATATCAGACTTTCTTTCTTGGTTTATAACAATGGACAAACATTTTTTTCCAGTGTTTCCAGTGTTTCATTCTGCCCAGGGGTGGGTTCTACTAACCTTTACTACCGGTTCGCATTGGGAGCATACCTTATGACATCCGTGTGGGTGGGAGGAGCCTCCTGCCACTTTTACTACCGGTTCGCAAGAACCAGACAGAACCGGGAGCAACCCACCCATTGATTCTGCCTATTTCTTGCTTTACCCAGTTTTTAACAAGTATTTTTTTCATTAGACTCTGCCCTACTTATGGTCCACTGCTATTTTAGCAGGATATGAATATGGCTTATTGAGTGGGGAAAGCAATAATGATCAGATTTATTGTGAATTTAATTCATATCTGTTTTTCTCAGTTGGTGTGCCTCTACCCAGATTTGTAAATTCAAATGGATGAGCTATGTTGATATCTGATTTTATGCATTTTTATGAGAGCTATATATATTATATGCACTAAATGTACATTGCACCAAGCGTGACTCTTGAGTTTATTTCATATTTAGAGTTAGCAAGAGCCAAGGGCATATATAACATGGTAAATGGAAAAACAGCATATGTAGACTATTTGCATCTGAAACACAGAATATTTCCCGATGACTTATTTCAAGAGTATGCATAAAATGTAAATTAGCAGATATCCCATTAATATTCACAGCAATTCAATACACTTCAGTTTTAAACTAAACATATACTGTAAATGAAGAAATAAATACAAAAGTCTAATTTCCTTTAATATATTTTGATCACAGTTCAGCTATTATATTCATATTATAAATACAGTCAGGTCCAGAAATATTGGGACATTGACACAATTCTAGCATATTTGGCTCTATACACCACTACAATGGAGTTGGAATGAAACAAACACAATGTGCGTTAACTGCAGACTGTCAGCTTTAATTTGAGGGTATGTACATCCAACTCAGGTGAACGGTGTAGGATTTACAGCAGTTTGTATATGTGCCTCCCACTTATTAAGGGACCAAAAGTAATGGGACAATTGGGTTCTCAGCTGTTCCATGGCCAGGTGTGTGATATTCCCTCATTACCCCAATTACAATGTACAGATAAAAGGCCCAGAGTTCATTTCAAGTGTACTATTTGCATTTGGAATCTGTTGCTGTCAACTCTCAAGATGAGATCCAAAGAGCTGTCACTATCAATGAAGCAAGCCATCATTAGGCTGAAGAAACAAAACAAACCCATCAGAGAGCTAGCAAGAACATTAGGCGTGGCCAAAACAACTGTTTGAAACATTCTCAAAAAGAAGGAATGCACCGGTGAGCTCAGCAACACCAAAAGACCTGGGAGACCACGGAAAACAAGTGTGGTGGATGACCAAAGAATTCTTTCCCTGGTGAAGAAAACACCCTTCACAACAGTTGGCCAGATCAAGAACACTCTCCAGGAGGTAGGTGTAAGTGTGTCAAAGTCAACAATCAAGACAAGACTTCACCAGAGTGAATACAGAGGGTTCACCACAAGATGTAAACCATTGGTGAGCCTCAAAAACAGGAAGGCCAGATTACAGTTTGCCAAACAACATCTAACAAAGCCTTCACAGTTCTGGACAAGATCCTACAAGATCAACTTGTACCAGAGTGATGGGAAGAGAAGAGTATGGAGAAGGAAAGGAATTGGTCATGATCCTAAGCATACCACCTCATCAGTGAAGCATGGTGGTGGTAGTGTCATGGCGTGGGCATGTATGGCTGCCAATGGAACTGGTTCTCTTGTATTTATTGATGATGTGACTGCTGACAAAAGCAGCAGGATGAATTCTGAAGTGTTTCGGGCAATATTATCTGCTCACATTCAGCCAAATGCTGCAGAACTCATTGGACGGCGCTTCACAGTGCAGATGGACAATGACCCAAAGCATACTGCAAAAGCAACCAAAGAGTTTTTGAAGGGACACAAGTGGAATGTTATGCAATGGCCAAGTCAATCACCTGACCTGAATCCCATTGAGCATGCATTTCACTTGCTGAAGATAAAACTGAAGGGAAAATGCCCCAAGAACAAGCAGGAACTGAAGACAGTTGCAGTAGAGGCCTGGCAGAGCATCACCAGGGATGAAACCCAGCATCTGGTGATGTCTATGCATTCCAGACTTCAGGCTGTGATTGACTGCAAAGGATTTGCAACCAAGTATTAAGAAGGGAAAGTTTGATTTATGATTATTATTCTGTCCCATTACTTTTGGTCCCTTAACAAGTGGGAGGCACATATGCAAACTGCTGTAAGTCCTACACCGTTCACCTGAGTTGGATGTACATACCCTCAAATTAAAGCTGACAGTCTGTAGTTAATGCACATTGTGTTTGTTTCATTCCAACTCCATTGTGGTGGTGTATAGAGCCAAAGATGCTAGAATTGTGTCGATGTCCCAATATTTCTGGACCTGACTGTAACTGCACTGCATAACATTGTGTATTTTAATGAAGAAATGAAAGAAATTTCAGTACCGTTTTGAATCTATTGGAAATGTTAAAACCAATAAGAAGTATTTTAGCTTATTCTAATTAATGTAATAGCTAATCTACCAAGGTATTATACAATAAGCATGAAATGTAGGGTTTTTTTAAAAAAAATGGTAATTATCAACATAGCATTAAATATAATCAGCATATAACCATAATATTGTGTGTTTTAGAGAATTGAGAAATTGCTCAGTCTTGGTTTTCCAATGTTTTGTTCCAAATTGTATTCCTTCCTTTTCAACTGGCACATGCAACCAGCCAAATACCGATAAATGCTTTAAAGAGTTATTCTTTAATACAGTAGTAGTATTACAAGTTGGACCTACACAGTACAAACAAACAAAACAGCTTGGAGCACTCTGTTTTAGTGTCCTAGTTAACGATGCTTTTTTTTCATTGCATATCCCATCTTGAATGATATTCTTGATTTCTTCCTTTAAGTTATGGTCTTGTTGAGGAAGTCGGGAAGAATCTTGAAAGTCTGTCAGAGTTTCCTTCTGACCCATGTCATACTAAATTGAATCAAGGCAGGAGCCAAGGTCTCTGATTGGTAGGGCTTTCCCATCAAGGAATAATTTTAATGGTGACTAGAGAACCCAAATATACTCACTTTTGTCCTTAATAATTATTTTAAAGAAACAGCTTATTTATCATTCTTTTAAAGACTTTATGCTATTATAAAGCTAGGAAATGAAACATGAAATGCTAGTGCAAAACCTAAAAGAATATTTAGTTGATTTTCAAAGTAATGGAACGCCATTGCTTTGTAGCAAAGATTAAATATTTGTATATTTCTATAAAATAGATGAATGTCTTGCACAGTCTGCATAAATATTTTAGAAGGCAGGTAAAGAAATAAAACAGAAGAAAATAACTTTCTGTTCTCTGAACTATGGCCAACAAGAATGAATACTATTAGGTTAAAATAATATAGTTTAACTAATACTGAACAAAATGAACTTGTAACTATTCCTACTTGAATTCAGAAATAAAGGAATGGAGGTGGGATATGGGAGAATAATCTGTACTTATGAGCATGTTAGCTTTTAATAAAATATGTGAGGTTTTGATATACAGAATAGGTCAAAATTCATTTGCTTAAATTAAAAAAGTAAAGATATGACATTACGAATATCTACCAGTTAGATTTAAAGTCTTAGCCAATGTCAGCATAGTGACTAGTGATGGATGAGACTATAAAAGCTGCACTTTATATTAAGGTTTTACTTATAAATATTTTATGAGTGGCCAACATAAGATAAATAGCTGTTATAAGCATGTACCAATCATGACTGCTTTGTGTTATTGAGTTATAGGCAGTTGTAAGGACGTCATTCAGAACTGATATAAATTACAGTACGAACAACCTTTGGGCTCTATAACTATCTATTATTGATTCATTCATTCTAATATGCATGTATTAATTCTTTATAAACTGTTTGTAATATTTAGCATGCTTTGTAAGCTGCTTAGAACTGAATGTGATTATGAAATGTGTTGGATCATTATGTAACACTCTGGTGAATGTCAAAGTCACTGTTCTGGATGAAACCCAGGGCACCTGAGAGTACATCAGTAATATGGCATCCAAAGATGATCTGTTGAGAGAATACCTAAAGCAGCAGAAGACAAAGGTGGAAGAGCAAGCAGAGAAAGTGCCTCTATGTGGGATACACCATCAACAGACAGCTGAGGTGGTGAACATTGGGAAATCTAACCAGTGGCTGGAAGAGACTGGACTAAAAGGCATCACTGTTCATAGCAGCCCAAACAGGCACTAAGCACCAGTTCCATAGAAGCAGGGCTCTACACATGAGAAGGGACCTAAGATGCAGGCTATGCAGAGAGGCTTCTGAAAGAGTCAAACAGATAGTGGCAGGTGAATGATGCAGGCAGGAACAGCATTCACTGAACGGCTCAACCAAGTTGCTGGTATTGTGTACAGGAATATCTACCTAGAGGCTAGACCCTCCCAAGTCCAGATGGGAGTTTCCACAAAATATCACCTTGTGAGACTTCCAGATCAAGACAGAAAAGGTAAGTACTTTCCTATCAAGTACTTCATATAAAGTACTACATCATTGTAGTAGATAAGGACTAGAACTTACCTAATTACAACTTTTAATAACCAGAAGAAATTGTCAATTACTTCAAAAATGTAGCAATCTCAGGAATGTAATAATGTTGTATACTGCAGGTGAAAATTATTCATTAGATTTATCGTGAAGATTTATTTATATAAAACTAAGGTTATATAAAGCAAAAAGAACCCCAACAACCCCATACTATATTTACATATATTTTTCTTTACTTATTATAAATAATTCAAATAATGGGAATTTCTCCATACCTCCCTTGAGAGATTATATTGTAAAGCCTAATAGACATGGTTGTTATGAAAATATTCCAGTTATTTCACTACATTCTTAAATTGTATTAGGCATAATATTTATTGACTACACTACATTAATTACTGTATACCTTTTATTTCTACCATTTATCCTACCTAGTAGGTAGTACTAGTAGGGGTCCAGCAATTATTAGACTTAATATTATTTACCATAGCCTTATATTCCTGTAGTGTTTTTCAAATTCTAGTAGTTTTATGTGTTTTTATAAAGATCAATGTTATCTATAGCTTTTATATTATTGTTTGTAAAATTGATAGGTATTTCTTGGATTTTATTTCATATACTTTGTAATTTTATATTAATAATTATTTATAACTTATTTTATCACTAGGAATTTTTATTTCTATTTTAAAGAAACTATTAATTTATTAGCTTTATGCTGGTCTATGACAAAAATAAATAAATACATTTTCAAGCAGTTTACGGAAAGAGTCTCAAAGCCCCCTCCTCACTTTTGTGTCAATAGGTCTCTCAGTCCTTCTCACTCCTATTAGGAAGCAGCTGTTGGGACTTTCAAAGGACTTGAGAAAATGGCTATCACATCAAGTATTCAGCATTCCGTGCTTCATCTCACATTTCAGTTCTGAATCCATGTATTCAGGCTTATGTCTACATCTCTAAAACAAAATTATCTTGAAATAAAATTATCCAGTGATCTATACGTTGTCCCCAAAGAAATCAAAACCCTGTTTGTTTATAGGCAGAAAAATGTCTGAGATATCATTTCATTAAATAAAAAATATGTGTTTTTAAAATAAAATCTTTTTAGTTCTGTATTATAGAAACTCATTTTATTTCTAGCAATATTTAAATATTTCTTTTGGCAAAAATGGGCCAAAGATTAATATTTTAAGTGTTGATACTGTTTACAATTCACTATTCTTTATTTTTCAAAATTTTCAAAACCTTAGATTTTTTTCAAGGCCACTCACATATTTTTTTACACGTGTATGTTGTTCATGCCATTTTAATATATGCTAATAATTTATCAGACTGTTTACTATATAAATTTATGCTTATTTATTCCTGATCTTACATGTGGAAAACTTAAATTGAGAACTCTAGGAGACATTATTTAATAAAATGGTAAATTTTGTACACTGCAATCATTTTGCTTTATTTCAATTAATTATATTTATCTTGAAATATTGGTATGTACCGGTATTTCAATAATTTTTATCACTGACTATAAGTGATGGCCAAATATATCCGTCTCAAACACATTTTTTTTCATATGGTTACTTTAATGATTCTGGAAGTCTTCTTAAAACATAATTGTCAGGTGATGGAAAAAGTTCATTAATTAATTCCCTTAAGAATTCCTGCTTCATATCATCCAGAACTGATGTCTTATATATGTTGAATCTCATTTGGTGTTCTTGCTCCATTTTAATGCTAGCTCTGTCAAGAGGAATACTGCATCCTATTTTTTTCTTTTTCTTTTTGAAGAATGAAGAAAAATTTAAAAATAGCTTATAAACTATAAAAGTAATAGAAACAATAGCAAGGACATTGGCAGATGATAAGCAGTTGTATTACTGCATATATTAAATTTGCCTTTGCCTTCAAAATATAATTAATTTGTAATCCTATACCTTCAAAATATAATGCTTTTTTTAACAAAACATATTTCATCTTTACATAGAAAGACAATAAGAATTGTTTCTAATCATAAAAATACAATTTATTCAAGTTGAATCAACTTGAACGTTGTTCAATTTCAACAAAGTTGTCATTTCATTTACAAATGTCTGGATTATTTATGAATTTATATTTATTGCATGCTAAAAAGAAAAGCAAACTAATTCTGGGGATTATTTGAATACAGGACTGCATGATTTCTTATATCAATAAATTATTACAGAATTACCACTTTTTTTCAGAATTTTATATAGGTTTAAATATTCTATCTTGAATATATATTTCAGACTGGATGTTAAAAATCACTTTTTAAGAATACAAATAATGTTACAGTCTTGGTTTTCCTTTTAATTTATTCCTATCTGTAATTAAATAGGATTAATTAAAATATATTGATTAGGAGAAGTTGTTCTACTAATCCATGTCTTTTCCAATGACATGAATTTATCAGTGTCTCACAAAAGACTGAACCAAAAAGGGCATATGCCATTATAGCCTCAACTATTATGGCTAGTAATTTTCACATGTTGTACAATTTACATTCAACAGCTGATGATATGAGAAAGGAAAAAGTTCATCATGATGACATAACATTAGATGATTTTTAAAAAGCCCATTACAGGGAAGGAATAAAGTCTTATCATTCCTATCTACCAAATTGGTTTTGTTAGAGTGAAGGCAATCTAAAACAAACAAGAGTAAGAGGGTGCATGTATAATAAACCTGTAAAATGGCCCAGAGATAACTCTTTCATTAGTAAAATAAAGGGAGCAAATTTAGCAGTAATGAGTGTAATCAAAATGTGACTGTTGTTTAAAACCAGAAGGAAGGAAGGAAGGAAGGAAGGAAGGAAGGAAGGAAGGAAGGAAGGAAGGAAGGATATCACAACCAAGTAGCTACCATTGTGTACAGGAACATCTGGAAAATACATAGGCTAAATACTCCCATGTCCAGATGAGACATTTCACAAAAGGTCACGGAGAATAACAGGATAAATGGGAATTGTGGTTCATCTGGTTAATATTTAATATTTAAAAACTGAGCTGTTTAAGCACTGTAAGATTTTGATACTATTTTCACTTTTTTTATATAGTTTTTGGGGTTTTTTGTACCTTTATTCCTGATTCAAGCAATAAAATTATTTTAAAACTGAATATACTTACTAGTGCAAAAGAAAGTGCTTCATAAATCAATTAGAAAGCAACAGAAAGTAAATGGAACCTGAAAATTTCCTAGATTTGCCTCCTAGCTGCTAGAAATTCCTTTGAAATTTGGTTCAGGGTTTTGGTTTGATTTTTTTCTCCATTATTAATGATTTATTTGTTCTGCCTGCATCAAGCTATTATCCATGCAGTGATAATTGATTGAGCAATTACATTTTAATTGTCTTAATAAAATAAGTCAATGATTTATTTCTCTTTGTTTTATTTCACTACAGTCATCATCTTTGCTCAGATGGTTAACTGCACACTCACTTTGTTAAACCACCAATATCTTTGTTCAGTTTTATTCATTTTTGCGGAGAACATAATGAGAGAGTTTATCTATGCTAGACTTCTTTATATAGCAGAAATAGATAAAACTATGTGTTCCTGAATGGCAGTCCATAAATTTGGGCAGTTTCCATTAATTCGGGAAATGCCCATGTCTCCTTACCCAAATTATATGAGTTAAAAAAACAACAACTAAAAGACAAGCAAATTGGAAATTCACATGCTATTACCTGACAACTTCTAATATTATCTTTTTGTAGAAAAACACTTCTGCTTACTTTGGGGTACATATAGTACACATAGTCATCAAATACCTGTCAAGCATAGGCAAAAATGGTTTGACTGTTTTTTTAAAAAAACTTCCAAAACCATGAAATTACAATGTACATAATTTCCAGAAAGTATTATCTATCCATACATGAAATTTGTAGGAAATATATGATGTCTAACATACGTGAAAAGTTGAACTAGGGTTTACATATGTTATATAATTTTCCACAAATACCTTTATTCTTTATGAAGATTCATAGTTTTATCAATAATGAGAATTCATATCATTACTTTAAACTTATTATTTTTACATATCATTATGAAAACCTTATTGCATATCAGTGACTAGATATAAAAATATATAGAAGAGAATATGTGTAGCTCACAGTTGAACTGTGGAAGTCTTGATGCACTCTGAGCTTGGTTGTTTGCTTACAGATGTTTCATTACCCATCAGTGTACTGATGATATTTCCCAGTTGGGTAATAAAACATCTGCAAGCAAACAACCAAGCTCAGAGAGCACCAAATATTCCATAAAATTATATATAAATTATAAGAGTTAGTAATTAAATATACATTCTATTTTGCACAACTTCAAAAGTACTCTACTTGCAATCACATATAAACTGTATCTCTGTACTTTCCTGTGGTCCAAAATTCTTTTAAGCATACAACCATTTTATATATTCTTTACCAAAAAGTCTAGAAATAAAGAATATTTGTAACTCAGGGTTGAAAAGAGGAGTCCTTGGTGCTCTCTGAGCTTGGATGTTTTCATGCAGACATTTCATTACCCAAACTAAGTAACATTATTAATGCCCTGATAATGTTATCTAGTTTGGGGTAGTTAAATATTTTCAAGAAAATACCCAAGTCTAGAAATATGCATAAATAAAATATTATATTGTTAAAGGAAAAATTGATCAGTGTAGCCTCAATGATATTCTTTGGAGTTTGGAGTATTATATATTATTGATCATAATACACTGTTAAACATTCTTGTAAATCTATTTATTGCTTTTGATTCTCAGTTAACTAGGACCAAGGGATACTTATGCCAGGACTACTGTGTACTGATTCCAAATCCATAATTACAGCTATAGTCCCAGTCCCTTCTTTTGTATAGATTAATCTAAGTAAGAATTTCTTCCAAGGCTATGAAACAATGTCCAGAGGGTATTGTCCAATTGTTTAAAAGTTATTATTTCTGGTTAAGTTTAGCTAGATGGCCGTAAGGGAGAATGGGCCTTTCAATGGTGATGCTGCCCTACACTTTTTCTGCTTCTGTTTTTCTTTTCCCATTGTATTCTCTTTCTGTGTATTCAAGCAAAATAGGAGCTAGCAGAAATTATCTCACAATTATCTTTCGGACACCTAGATTAGACATTCCAGTAATGGAGGGAGGGAAGAACAAATTTTGTCCCAATATTAGAAATGCGGTCATTCCAGGAAACATGGAATTTTTAAAAAATCATTTAATTTTAAACATAGATAAAAACAGAAAGAATTAAGCTGCTCTCTTTGTCCCTGCTTCCTTTTCTTCTTTCCTTGCCTTTCACTCCTGAAACTTTTCTTGTGGACATCTTCAAAAACAATATATATAATTTTATATTCCTTGCAGGCCTTGTCTCATGTTGAGCCTTCTGCCTCCCCACAGGCCGAAGCTACCAGTCCATACTCCCTCCCATACATTTTTGGCTTCTCAGCTTGTCAGTAAGATTGTTATTCATCCAGAGAAAAAGCACTTTCCCCCCTTTGAAATAATTTGTTTTTGTGCTCTTACTACCACATTGGATCTGTATAAGAAGGAAGCCTTATAAGAAATTTGTTTTATCCATTAAGTTATATATGCAGAAAATATAGTGAAATAGTGACATCCTAAAGACTAATATATGACATGTAATTAAATGGTAAATATTAGGGGCTACTGGGTCTGCAAAGTTCATATGTCAGTAAGAAAGCAATATAAATATAAATTCTCTTACTTTTTGCTGCCATTTATTAGTTGTCTGGAATTTTATAGTTTTACATGCTGTACTTATCTATTAGATTTTCTGAGAAAAATATAAAATAGCAGGCATGTACTGATTATACTAAGCTGCTTTACATATTTGGGATCTAGAATTGTGCATGAATACAGCACCTTTCTGCTATTTATTAAAGTAAGACTTCAGTGGTACATTCCATTACTTAATAAGTAGACATTGTAAAACAGTGGCATCTTTTTAGAAGAGGAAATGGACACATGCATGTACATCATATGCAAAAGATGGTTCACATACTTGGAGATGTTACAATCTTGCATGTATGAAAATGCATCATTGTTACATTATTGTTACTTGTTACTGTCTTCTAAATGCACATCACCATGATTCATATATACTATTTGCATACTGTATGCATATGTGTAGAATATATGTTTTTCTTCATGCTTTGAAAAAAAAATCAAATGTCAAATACTATTGTAGTATATTTTAAGAAACATGAATTCATTTATTGTTATTAATATTAGGTTCATCCGCACTCTCATATACAATGTTCACCGCCCTGAGTCCTTCGGGAGAAGGGTGGTATAGAAATTTAATTAAATAAATAAATAAATAAATAAATAAATAAATAAATAAGAGCTCATTATGACTATCTCATATAATCCCTTATACCAGGGGTTCAAACTCAAGGCCCAAGGGCCGGAGCCAGCCCACGGGGTGCTTAGATCTGGCCTGCTGGGCCACCCTGGAAACAGCAAAGAACCAGCCCATGGCCTCTGCCAGTGAAAATGGAGCTCGCAAGGGCCATGGGCAGCCCTCCTGAGCTCCGTTTTTGCTGGCAGAGTGTGGCAGGACCCCATTTTTGCTGGCAGAGAGCTTGGGCCACCACAGGTGACCGCGACAGAAGTAACATTGAGCTGGCCACACCCACCCCAGCCCCCTGAAGTCAAATATAACCCTGATGTGGCCCTCAATGAAATCGAGCTTGACACCCCTGCCCTATACTATAGCAATGTCCACAAGAACTATCTGTAGCCACCATACTCACAGGAAATATACTTGTGTGTATCTCACATTCCAAAGTTAAAGACTCTCATGAAACACACCCATTTCTCCTCCCAAACCCTGATTGTATCAAAAATATTTATATGTTATATAATGCATGCTTTATACATATTTATAGCATGCTTAGTAATGCATGCATGTATACCAAAAAAACGTTACTCTGAATTTAATCATCCTTGCATCTAATTATGAATCTTCAATTTTATAAACATAATGAGCTTGGAAAAACAGCCGTCTATAATATAATCTTTAATATGAATTAGAAATGCAAATAATGTCACAATGAAGTGTTAGCTTTTAAAGTGCTAAACATCATCAAGAGAATAAGAAGGAACATTAAGTTTCTACTTAATTATTTTCTTAAGTTTTACTGGAACCTCATTCATTTTCAGAACAATGAATCTTGTCAATACTGTAGTTCTTTTACTACCTACAGTCTTTACTTTTTGAAAAGTGCCTCACACCAATGAAGACATGCCAGACCATATTTTTAATAGCCAAATAAAAGTCTTATATGCTGTTTACTGGTATTTCATGTGATTATGTGACATTCTATCAGTGTTGACTCTTAGGAATATGTAGATAGATTTTTATCCATGACAATCTATCTCTAATCTTGTCCCTTGATCTTTCAGATGTTGCACCCATTGCTATAGTAACAGCCCATCTATCTTGCTGCTGGATACTCTGCTTTCTTTATACTGCATTTTGCTTTTCCTGCATTAAGAGTTTTCCATCGCTTCAACTGTTCAATACTTGCACAATTCCAATCTTGTTATTTCATGGACAGTCTGAATTATTCACTAAAATATAATCCTTTTGTAATTATTATGTTTCTTAACCATTCTGCTCATTGTAATTCTAAGTATCATGTCAGCATAAACTCCCAGCAATCACATAGATGGGATTTCTTTTATGATGATCTAGCCCTAACTTGGTTCTTCAGGTCTTCAAAAGTGCACCTACTGAGGCTGTAATTGAGTTCATTCACCTTGCTACAGGTCATCTGCCTGTTCTCTTTCCTTCTATTTTCCCCAGCATTGTAAAGTTAAGACTTCTAATTCTTTGCATGATGTGTCCAAATTATGTTAATTCGAAACTAGTCATTTATCACTCACGTAAGAACTCTGGATTTGTTCAATGATATATTTCTTTGCTTTTGCAATTGTTCATGGTTTTCTCAGGCGTTCTCTTCAACATCAAAGTGTCAATACTCTTTCTATCCTGTTTCTTCAAAGCTGAACTTTGACTTCCATTGAGTATCATAGTGAAAGCTGCTTCCTGTGCAAATGTGATCTTTATGGATATCTGAATACTTTTTTAAAGTGCTAATCTGTGGCATATTTCTTGACTGCTGGCTCCTGTACTGCTCATAATCAATCCTAAAATGCAGAAGCTATCCACCATTTTCATATTTGCCATGTTAGTTCTACGTTACTGTATTTTTACCATTAGTATGGTCTTCTTTATATTTAATCAGTCCCCTTTTTTAAACTATGCTCCTTAACTTTCATTATTAGACTTTGCAGATCTTTTGCATTTTTAGCTATCCAACTGGAGTCGGGCTATTTTCACCAGTTCTGTCTGGACTGTAGCTCCCTGTCCTATGTACAGTATATTTGCAAGACAATAATGAAATATTCTGGAATTTCAACTTTCCTAGGCACATTTCACTATTTGACATGATCAGTGTAACTGAAGTCCTTTCTACAATCAATGAATCACATATTGACTTTTTGTATATTCTTTGGCTTTCTGAATTATCCAGTATCTCAGCAATGTTTTGTGCTCCTCAGCCTTTTCTTAAAGCCAGCTTGAACATCTGACATCTTTCTTTTCATATAGGACTGCATTTGCATTGACTAGGCAGCCCACAATAGACCGCCTGCTGCTACCAAAGACCTCCCATCGACCTGTGCGCTCCCACAGAGAGGGCCTCCTCAGGGTACCATCAGCCAAACAATGTAGGCTGGTGACCCCCAGGGGGAGAGCCTTCTCTGTGGGGGCACCTAACCTCTGGAATCAGTTGCCCCCAGAGATAAGGAGAATCCAAGACCTAGTGCCTTCCGCCGTGCCCTTAAAACCCACTTTTTCCAGCAAGCCGGGCTGGCTTAAGAAGAAATTTTTAAATTTTTTAAATGTTTTAATTGGTTTGTGATTTTTAAATTTTTGGGCCAAATTTATATATATTTTAATTGTTCTTAATATTTGTAGTTCATGTTCTTAATTCTGGCTGTGCACCGCCCTGAGTCCTTAGGGAGAAGGGCGGTATATAAATTAAAAAATAAAATAAAAATAAAATAAATAAATAAAAAACCAGAAATTAAACTTAAAATATCAATATTACATAAAATAAACAAAATATACAAAAAGAGACATAAGCACTCGTAGCCAATCAAATTGAGTGGAAACTGGAAGTTTTTAACAGTCTCCCAAAATATGAGAAGGAAATGGATCCCTTTTGAGGCCTCTGAAGCAAGCATATTCTACAATAAGAAACTGAGAAGGCACACTACCTTTCCTCCTGACAGAAGACTCTTAGCAGTCCACCTTAAAATGTTGAAGGAATGCATACAATTTATTTTGGGCAGGTGGAACCTGATTTAAACTGGGATTGTATTTAATTTCTATCTCCTTAAAAAAATGGAATAATCTAATTGAATTGGACAATTACTATTATATGTTTTTAAGACATTGTTTTTAAATACATTTAGGTATATTTAGGCTTTTGTGTGATATATTTTCCATATATTTTTTCACAAAAATATATTCAATGCTATTTAGAAGCTACCTAAAATGTGTACTTTTAGGTATACTGCTAATGAATTAAACATTTTTTTCCAAGTTGAAAAGCTGTATTTGTTAGTTCTTAGGAAAATGAATAGAATAATTGGCACAGTTAATGCTGTATGTCATACCTTGTCCATGATCCTTTGCAAAATGCAAAGCCTTGCCCTTGAAACCAGTATAGCAGCAGCTCTTAGAAATGCTGCCTTGGCAGCTTTTCTACTTCATTTCTGACAGTTGATGAAAGCTATGCTATTGTGAGCAATACTGATGATAAGCCTACTTGCACTTTCTGACCTCTTTACACATATACAACTGGTTTTAAGGTTTGGCTGTCAGGTAGAAGCTGTTTCTCTAACAAGGAGCCAGAAGTCAACTTAACCCAATCAGCTGCTCCTTTTTTTTAACCACATCATAAAATTGCAATGGTGCAAGCCAACTATTATTGTTTCAATGACTGCTTTTGATTTGTTAGGGTTTTCTTCAGCCACATGCTTAAAAGGAAGTACATTTGAGAGTTTCAAGCAAATATATCTGAGGTTAGCTTGCCAACAACTATCTTTCAAATCTCTCTGCTAGACACAGAAGCATTTCTCACAAACTTCCTTTTTTTAAGTGTCCTAACCATTTTCTTCCAATTCAGCAGAATAACCCCTGTGGCAGTTGGGGAAGGAAAGGTGTCTACAGAATGTGGGTTTTCTTTAGTGAAACACCAACCACACTACTGTCACAGCGGGGGTAAAAAATCAATTCTTCAAGGGTAGTCCTCCCACTCCGTTTTCCTCCAAGCTGCTTGAAAATTGCTGCTTTGTAGTTTGCTTGAGATGGAGCAGTAGGACCCAGGGGCCCACCCCAGCTACCAATAGAAGCCCTTACTTGGATTTATTTGTATGCAGTGCCTTCTGCTCTGCGCATTAATGGTAATACAGATAACGGGTCTGAAAGAATTCACTACCAAAGGAAGATTTTATTTTACGGGAGTCCTCATATAGGGAAGAAATTCCTTTTCATCCCTTTTTTATACTGAAAGCATTTTTAAATAGGTTTTTTTTTCTCCTGCTTGAACTCAGAAGGGCTTTCACAGTCTAAAGGAAAGTTGCAAAGACTGAATCATGGAGCTACTAGTTTTCTGACATCCTTATTTTGAAGAGGGTAAGTTTTCTCCTTTTTGCCTACAAGTGTCAGATTTGCTTTCCTTTTTATATAAAATGGGATGGGTGAGTAATATATTACTGCTTGGACATTATTTGGATTTGAGATAAGCTGAGGGGAGACAAAGTCACAGCACACAACTACATGTGATTAAGAGAGGAAACCCTAATGTAAATCCAACAAGTTTATTTGCAGATCCCTCGAGACTGCTTCTCGGTTAGGCAGCAACAACTGCTAGGTTAAGCAGGAAAAGCAACTGGAGCGTGGGATTCAAAGGCGCTCTTTAAAAAGAGCAACTTTCACCTTGTGCGGGATAGCTAATTGAGCAAATGTGATGGGAGACTGGACTGTGCTTTTGAGCTGATATATAAGACAGGGAGAATGATAGAAAGCAAATTTACATAGCCGTAATTTTTTTTTTTTTTTTTTTTTTTTTGGTATGGTTTTCAGGCAGGCAGGGATTTCTTCTATGTATGTGTGGGGTGGGCAGGGGGAAAATACTGTCTCCTTCCTAAATATAGATGGCAAGGTACTTTATAAATACAGGCAGGTTTGTTTCAATGCATGGTACATCCTTACCTTTCCATGACTCTCCCCCTTCCCCTCCTCCCCCCGCTTTCCATGAGAGAAAGGGATACTATTGAATATGTAGCCTGAGAATTAAACCAAGTATCCCCTTCATACTAAAGGCACCCAGCTTCTCGTACCTTCCTGCACCGTCTCCCTGGCTTCTGCATACTGCAGGTGGGAGAAGTCGTGCAGCGCATACGTTATTTCCAAAAAGGTTCGCGGCGGCTGCCGTTTCTAGGGGCGGGGGACATCAGTCGCCTTTCCAAAGGGCAGGCAGCTACAGGGCGTAGTACAGCCGAGCGAGGTTCGACACTGCTGCTTCTCCGCCTAACACAATGGAAAGAGCCCCCTGCGGGCTGGCGCTTGGCTAGAGCGCAGCGCGTGTGCGTGGACTAACTGTTCTGCAGCAGTCCGCGCAGCGACCATTGACCAGCTCCTGGCCACCCAACCCCGCCCCGCGTTGGCCGTAACTCCCGAGCCTGGGAATGCCGCGAAGTCACATTTTGGGGGCAGGAAAGGGGAAGCGGAGCAAAAGAAACGTCCCGGGAAGTCGGCGGGATACCACAACTGCCACATTCCTTCCGCCTCCACAAACCTGGTGAGGAGAGAAAGACCCTTGACCCGGCTTTTTTTTTTAATTCTTTTTTTTTTAACCTGCCCTCTTTACCTATTTAATATTAATCCTCCCCCAAACTGTCAAGTTTGTTTTGCCCGTTTCTGGAGCAAAAGGGGTGCAGTCGAAATTGGCGAAACTTCTCTCCTTAAGGACGCTTTTTTTTTTTTTTTTGGCATCGAGCCCATCGTGCGCGGTGGGGCTGCCTCCTGAAGCCCAGAAGCGCGCTTTACAGGGCTGCCACCTTACAGCTCGTTAACCCGGAGGAAGCCCCGCTGGACGTTAACCGTATGTAGAGCTCCTGCAGGTTGGAGCAGGGTCTCTTTAAAAGGAGATGCCACAAGTTAATGTAATCTACCCAAGGCGACCCACATGCTGACTGCAGGGATATTACAGTGTTGTTTTTTTGACCACAGGGTAAAAGTGATTTGCTCTTGCCTTCTTCCAGGATCGTTTCTCCCTTGTTTAGTTTGCAGTTTGGGGATTACTTGGTGGTCACCTTTCCAAAGCCTAGGCAGCTCAGTTCAGCAGCTCAGCCATAGTCCCTAAATGTTGCTTTAAAATTAACAAGCGTTAGTAGGAGCCAGAAATTGATTCTGGAAAGTCTGTGTGTGACATGTGAAATGTTGATGAACAAAAAGGCTATCGATGTATGGACAATATCCTTGTTTCTTAACATATCCACTGCTTCAAAGGACACCATCCACCCTGCTTTGTCTCTGGAAAATTTATGCTTGGTTCCTCTGTATGTGACCATCACCTACCTATGCATGCATATTAGTGTGCTGTTTTGAGGCAGAACAATAACCCATCAACAAGCAAGGGAAGGTGCATAATTCTCAACTGGGGCAAATGAGGGAGAAAATATGCCACTCTTCAACACATTTCTGATATTTAAACCCCACACACTTGCATTAATGTCTTTCATGACTCCTCACCTAATTCTAGGAATGCTTCAAGCCATTTTCTCATGGCAATCTATGTGTAAGTCAAAAATTGGCACATTTTTCACATACAGCAGTCTTTTCTTATACAGCATTTTCTTTTGAATAATAGAATTTCAACTGGCCAACAGCTATCTTATATATCAAGATCTTTTAACGGAGAGGTCAGAGTGCAATTTTGGGGTGTATACATGTACAGCTTTACACATCTTTATTTGGTAATAAATCATAAGTTAAAATACATAGGAAAACAGCTTACCCTCCTTTCCTCAGTACTATTATTTAAATATGGGATACTCTTCCTGTAGGTTTTGCATATAGTCTGATGCTCTATTTTACAAAAATGCTATGAAGAAAAAAAGTTTGCAAGGCAAATATTGGAATTCTTATTGTGTTGCTTGATAATCTAGTTTGATTTATTTTAAAGAATTGTATATCTAGGCAAAACAGCATCTGTCCACTGCTGAATTTGTGAAGAGAAGAATATTTTAAAGTGGTACCATGTGTTTTTTGGATGGGTTGGACTTTGTGAAATATTATGTGATCATTTTATTAATAGTTTGGGACTCTATGTGAAACCATCTTGAAGATAGCCCATTAAATCAATTTTTTTAAAGTTTGTGTTTAAAATGTAAAATTTTGTCCACAGTCAGGTGTAACTGGTTTATTAAACCATGATTAGAATGATAATTTGATATTCAAATCACATTTTCTTTTTTCATGTCCTTTCTTGTAATAGTCTTACATATGTATATGGGGTATTAATAGAAAAGTTACTACTTAGTTTATTAGTAATAATTTATAGCTGCAATAAACATTTACTAAAAAGTAAAAAGATAGTTCATGGAGATTTATTGTTAAGCAAGTAAGGCAACCAGTGAATTATTGATTTTTTTAAAAAAAGAAACAAGTATAGCTGAGATTAGGGACTGACAGGTCAGATCAACTGGCTTTTTACTGCTGAGAATTGTGGCTTCAGTCTGAACATGGAAAATAGGTAGTAAATGCAGGGTGGTCATCTGATAACAAGTGAAGTTCTTCAGAATAAATATACACACTAAATGTGCATGGATCACATTTCTGAGGAAGCAGAAATGTAAGATAATTGGCATCCACACTTGCCTTTGAACTACACTAAGTGATCAAATCACTTAGTGATTTAAAAATTAATGCAGCAGTATTTTTATGCAATTACAAAATGGTGTTATGGAAAAAAGACTTTGAAGGTGAATATTGTTTAGATCAGATTGTTTCAGATTGTTTATCATAATCACAAAACAGACTTCTCGTGTTCCTCAGACTTTCTGAGACAAATTAAGTGTATTTTACTTAAAAATTGTATGTATTTGCATCTCACTTCTATCAGTGGCTAATAATAAATTAAAACCATAGCAATTAAGCCCACAAATTTAGGAAAAAATAGACATCATGATGACATTAGTACAATGCAGCTGAGGTCCTCAAAAAGACTTTCATCTTAAAGTCACAAAGCCAGGGTCACTTAATGTCTCAGTCCAATGCTTAATAGAATATACATATCTTTAAAGCTTTTTAAGAATGCCGATGGGGTTAGGGCCATCTAATCTCTTGGGAAATGAGGGCAGACCCTGCAATAAAGAACACATTTATTTGGGGTTCTTTAAGGGATTTAGAGCATGCCTACAGTTCTGGTGGTGGAAGCAGAGCTTATCAAGAACAGGCAATCCAGCAAATAACTCAGCCCTATTCATGAAGGCCTTTATAGATGGCAACCATTATCCTGAATCTGGAATAGCACTGACAGCTAGTGCAGCTTGCAAAATGCTATACAGGCATGCTATAGAACACCAAAAACCACCTATGGCACTGCATTCTGAACCAATTGCAGCTTCAACATATTGTTCAAGTGCAACTCTATGTAGAACATATTGCAGTAGTCCAACTGGGAGTAAGGCAACAGAACTCCAAATTTCACACAAACCTTTTATGGGAACTCGTAATTCCATTCGTTGATAAACATGAAAAACTCCAGACCTGGCACATCTCGGAACTCATTTATTTATTTATTTATTTATTGGTTTGATTTATATGCCGCCCTTCTCCAGAGACTCAGGGCGGCTTACAATGCATAACCACTTATGCAGCATATTCTTCTTTCCAGGCCTCCTTACCATCCCCTCTCATACACTGGGAGAGAACTTTGGAAGCATCACTTGATTGGCATAGGTCAGAGATATCAACAATATACTACATACATCACATTCGATCAAATGATCTGGATCAGTGGCTTTATGTAAATGTTGAAAAGTAATGAAAAGAAAGGAACACTCTTCCCCTGATTGGAGCTAATCTCAAAGAGAAGAACTATCACAAAACAGTGTCCCCCCTTAGCCCCCTAAACTGATGCAGAAGGATTGATAGGAATTGAAAACTGCTGAGATATCAAGGAGGACTAGGCTAGATACATTACTCCTAGATATCATTGATTGGTGCCATTAATATTGTCTCAATACTGCAACTAGTCTTGAAACCTGGTGAAAACAAAATAGTCTCCTAAATCCGTGATGGCGTACCTATGGCACACCATAGGGCACGCCAGCTCAGCTCTGGGGTGCATGCGTGCGCCGGCCAGCTGATTTTCGGGCCTTCTGGACCCACCAGAAGTAGGGAAACAGGCTGTTTCCTGCCTCTGGAGGGCCTGGGGGGGGGGAAGGCCCATTTTTTCTTTCTTACCTGGCTCCAGTTCCTCTCTGTATATCTGGGAAGAGCGAAAACAGCTTTTCCCACTCTCTTAGAGGCCCTACGGAGGCTGAAAGGGCCCATTTCCCGATTCCCGGTGGGACAGGAAGTGATGTTTTTTCCTGTCCCCAGCCTCCAGAGACTCCTAGAGAGGCTCCTAGAGACTCCTAGAGAGCTTCTGGACACTGGGGACAGCAAAAAATGTCACTTCCTGTCCCACTGAGAGTTGGGAAATAGGCCCTTTCAGCCTCCATAGGGCCTCCAAGGGACTGGGAAAGGCTGTTTTCTCCTTTCCCAGATACACAGAGAGGATCTGGAACCAGGAAAGAAAGAAAAACAGGCCTACCAGGACATCATGTGCCAGGAGCGGGGGGGGGGGGGTTTGCGCACACATATGTGTGGGCACGTGCGTGCGCAAGCCTCCCCCGCCCCCCCCTCCTGGCACGCGATGGCAAAAAGGTTAGCCATCACTGTCCTAAATCTTCTGGTGCTGCAAACTGAGAAGACTTCTCAACAAGATTGCCTAAAAGGGGAGGTTGGAAGATAATGTTGATCTAATAATGGCTTCTTGAGGAAAGGATGGACTACCACCTATTCGGAACTGGTTGAATTACCATTCCTCTCCCAAAGAAACATTCACCACTGCATGGATCCAGTTGCAGATCTTCCAGAAAGCCTTAAGCAATTAAGAAGAACAAGTATCTAAAATGCAAATGGACATAAGAGGTAGAACTGAGTATGAACTTTTTATGGTATTATATTCCAAAGAATCAGATGATTTCTTCCCTGGTTTTGTGCACATTTTGAAAGATATGGAGAACAAGAGGACCATCTTTCAAAACCTATTTTTAACTCTGGTTTTCAAAAAATAAAAGCACCATAGTACAGGTAGTCCTCGAGTTACAATAGTTCAAAGTTACAACCATACTGAAAAAAGTGACTTATGACTGTTTTTCAGTTATGACTTTTCCAGCATCCCCATGATCACATGGCTTGGCAACTGGTCAATATATATGATCGTCGTTGTATTCCAGGATCATGTGATCACTTTTTGTGACCTTCTGACAAGCAAAGTCAATGGGGAAGCCAGATTCACATAACTGGGTTACTAACTTATCAACTTCAGTGATTCACTTAACAACTGAGGCAAGAAAGGTCGTAAAATGGGGCAAAATTCACTTAACATTAAATGTCTTAGTTAAAAAAAAAATGAGGTCAATTGTGATCGTAGCACTACCTGTATTACCATGCCTACCATTTCACCAGAAATTTACAGTTTATAGCACTAAAATTATTTGCAGCTAAAATTCCACCCAGTAACTTAGGATATCCAATTGGGGACATATAACATGGCCCTTTCAATTTTTGTTATATTGATTGTCTGACTATCCATGCTTACCACATCAATCCCCAATAAATTGTCAAAACCTTTTCCATAGTTTTATAGCAAATTGTTCAAAAGTAAAAAAAAAGACACTATCCATTCAGTGTCTACTCCTGACATAATTATTTATCATGCTTTCCTCCTTAACTAAATTTTAAAATCGTTGGAAATAAATCTAAGTAATCACTATAATCTAGTGCTGTTAGGAGTTGAGATATCACCAACCATTGCATCATCCTATCTCAAATTAACACATTTGACATTTGAAGATGTTCAGTAGAGAGCTGACAGATGCAACATACAGTATAACATCTTTATCTAATCTGAGTATCTTCCAAATGGGCAGAATTTTCAGCATGCTGGATTTTCAAAGGCCCCAGAAAGTTTCTTCCCAATATCTGGGAACACATACAAAGAATCTCCCATGGAATAATTAAAGCAGTTGTTTTTTTTTCTGTTTCATTTCCAAATGAAACATCTGTGCATGTAGAGATGGCTAAGGTCAGTGAATTATGCAACTATTGAAATTATAAAGAAAACATGTGGAGTATGTCTTATAGAATTCTTTTGCACCATTTTACCAGCAATACCAGAAGTAAGCATCTGTAGTTTCTTCTGTGTAAGGAAGTAATATATATGTGAATACAAGAAGCATTTTCTCTAATTTGGGTATTTGCATATGTGTTGCCTTCATGTCTTTGAGGATCTAATTATAGTGAATCCATGGGTTTTCAGTTGTGTGTATAGTTTAGTCTGACATTGTGGGTATATCGTTTGTGTTTCTTCATGTGTTTTCATGTACATTGTTTCTGCTCTCTTATTATGTATCTGTTGGTTTTGCCTATATGTGTACAGTTGAAAACAGGCCAAGCTATATACAGTCCACTTGGAATGACCACAATGGACGATAGAAGAGCTTAGAATATAGCAGTTGATATCACTCTAAGTCTCTAGCCATTTGCTGTTTGCAGGAAAAATAGATTTTCCCCTCCCTCCATAGCTCCCTGCCTTATCAAAGCAATCCTTTTCAAAATGGATCTTTCCTTGGCCATTTCTATCCACACCATATCTGGACCAAATCTGTTATTCTGTAGAGTTACCCTACCTGACAGGCTGGCAAAACTTCTTGAGTTACACATAATTTGTTTTCCACTGTTCATTTGGATTGGCAAGAATAAAAAGACATGACTGCTTTAATGGTTCAAAGTGTGTGGTTTGTCTATACTTCTTCATATTGTGAAGCATCTCTTTTGAAATATTGGCACAGGCTCTTGGGAAGGGAAAACAGATATTTTTCTAGTGAGCACAAAGACAGTAAAACAACAGTTGCATAGGAGTATTGAATCAAAGTTTGAATACAATTGTCCGTTAAATATATTTCTTATTTCCAGCAGAACTAATTAGAGGTGCACATTGCTGATCAATATGACTTTCACAACTAATGTAAAGGAAGAACTTATGTAAATTAGTAATTAGATAGTCTATCACAACCTTTTCTTGTGGTTTCCAGAAAGCTTTTCAATGTAGAAAATATCACAAAATAAGTAAAAGACAATAAGCAGCAAACAAAATAGCAAACTATAAAATAGAGAGGTTCTTATAATCTACATGCATACCCATTCACACTTCACACATTTATCCCAGTTTAAACACACAATCCGTCTTCATCTTCTACAGGTGAGCCATTGCTTTAACAACCCTAACTGGAATTTTCGATGCCAAGCAATGCAATCATTTGATGAAATATCACATGACCACACCACTTAATAATGGCACTTTCTGTAATCCTATGACAATTAGGTGAGGACTTCAAGCTTCTCCAGCCCTGATGTATTTGGTTCTGCTATAATTCCCTACCGACCTATCTCACCCCATCACCCTGTTGGCCACCCTGTACTCTGCCTCCCCTGTTGCCTGCTGCCCTGAATTCTATTGTACCCGCTGCCCCTGCTACTCCACTCTGCACTGTACTTCACCATCCCTGTTGCCCTAAATTCTATTCCTGACACCCAGCTTGTCAGGGTTCCAAGTAACACCCACAACCAATGGAGACTAATGGAGACCAATGAAGACTCCAAGACTCCAAGGACAGCAGTTCCTCAAAGTTCCATTTTAGAGATGTCATATTGGCATATCTGGGAAAACCCGAATGTGAAAGTTCCCGGGTTTTCCCTATCCAAAGGAGAGGTGAAGTCCCTTCTCCTGCACCCACATGTCCATCACATGGTCCAATCATTCCACTGTCCCAACTGGAGATGCCTCCCAGTCACACCACTCCAGGTGCAGGCTGAACATCCTTGATTCTCAGAGAAAAGAACTTTATTATGGCTAAATACTTATACCAACTCCATGCAAACCCCCCTCCCAGTTTCCCACTAGAAAAGAGTAGCAGCCCTGAAGATCCAAAAGAAAAGATGGCCTCCAGGGCTGACACCGCTATCACCCTCATCTAACCTTTTCTGTCTTCATCAGCAGTTGCAGGAAGACAGAATGGTCAACTGAAAATAACAATGAAGCTAGGATTTATTTATTAGTTTATTTATTATTTATTAGTCGCATTTCTATTCCGCCCAACTCCCTAGGGACTCTGGGCAGCTTACAGCAAAAAACAATGTGAACAATATCCCGTAAAAATTTTTTAAAAGAAAACATTAAAAACCCATACACTCCATTCCATGGCCGGGTCTCGCAAGATCGCTGTAGCAAGATCAATGGCCCCAGGCCTGCCGGAAAAGCCAGGTCTTCACCGCTTTCCGGAAGGCCAATAGGGTGGGGGCGGTCTGGACCTCAGGAAGTAATTGGTTCCAGAGAGCCAGGGCAGCCCTCCCCCGCGGGCCCGCCAACCGACATTGTTTAGCTGATGGGACCCAGAGGAGACCAACTCTGTGGGATCTTACCGGTCGCTGGGAGCTATGCGGTAGAAGGCGGTCTCGAAGATAACCTGGCCCTGAGCCATGTAGGGCTTTAAAGGTAATAACCAACACCTTGAATTGCATCCGGAGGCCGATAAGGAGCCAGTACAGCTCATGGAAAATTGGTGTAATGTGGGTGTATCTACGTGCACCCACAATAGCTCGTGCGGCTGCATTCTGAACCAACTGTAGTCTCCGAACACTTTTCAAGGGTAGCCCCATGTAGAGCGCGTTGCAATAATCCAACCGTGAGGTGATAAGGGCATGAGTGACTGTGAGGAGAGCCTCCTGATCCAAGTAGGGTCGCAATTGGTGCACCAGGCAAACCTGTGCAAAGGTCCCCCTAGCCACAGCTGTCAGATGTTGTTCCAATCTTAGCTGTGAGTCTAGGAGGACACCCAGATTGCGAGCCTGTTCTGAGGTGGACAATTTCTCCCCCCCTCCCCCCAGGACCAAGGATGGACAATCAACATAGTCTTTAGGAGGCAGTACCCACAGCCATTCGGTCTTGTCTGGGTTTAGTCTGAGCCTATTGACTCTCATCCAGGCCCTCACAGACTCCAGGCACTGGCACATCACATCCACTGCCTCACTGAACTGACGGGGGGTGGAGATATACAGCTGGGCATCATCAGCATATTGCTAATATCTCACCCCGTGTCATCGGACAATTTCACCCAGCGTTTTCATGTAGATGTTAAATAGGAGAGAGAGGACCGAGCCCTGAGGCACCCTGCAAATGAGGGCCTAGGGGTCGACCTCTGTCCTCCTACCAACACCGACTGTGACTGACCAGAGAGATAGGAGGAGAACCACTGCAACACGGTGCCTCCCACTCCCAACTCCCTTAGTCGTCCCAGAAGGATACCATGGTCAATGGTATCAAAAGCTGCTGAGAGGTCAAGTAGCACCAAGATAGAGGAATGACCCCCATCTCAGGCTTGCCAGAGATCATCCATCAGCGTGACCAAGGCAGTTTCCGTGCTGTAGCCAGGCCTGAAGCCAGACTGAAAAGGGTCCAGATAATCCATTTCATCCAATGACCGCAGGAGCTGAAATGCCACCACTTTCTCAACAACCTTTCTCACAAAGGGTAGGTTGGAGACTGGCCAAAAGTTCTTTAATTCTCCTGGATCCAGGGAAGACTTCTTGAGGAGGGGCTTTACATCCGCTTCCTTTAATGGTTGCGGGAAGGACCCCTCCCTCAAGGATGCATTAACTAAAGCCTGGAGCCAGCCTTGTATCACCTCCCTGGTGGCCGAAACCAGCAGGAGCCAGAAGGGGCACGGGTCCAACAAACAAGTGGAGGAACTCATCGCACCTACAGCCTTGTCCACTTCCTCAGGAGACACTGGCTCAAACTCCTCCCACACAATAGGACTAAGACCGGCCCCTGTCATCTCGGTCGGTATTGCCCAATCAGAGTCCAGGTGCATCCGAATCTGAGCGACTTTATCCGACAGAAAGTGCACAAACTCCTCAGCTCTACCCTGCATTAAGGAGGGAGCGAGTCACCCTAAATAGGGCAGCTGGGCGACAATCAAAGGATGCAATAAGTGTGGAAAAATGTGAGCACTTTGCCGCCAGTATCGCCACTAAATAAGTCCTAATAAAGGCTCTCAAGAGTGTTCGGTCAGATTCGGATTTACTGGTCCTCCAGTGTCGCTCTAGATGTCTCTTCTGGCGCTTTATCTCTGGATCTCCTCGGTAAATCAGGGAGCTTTCCTGGATCCACTGTCATTGAGAGGCCACAAAAGTACAATCCAGTCCAATGCCCCGGATGCCACCATATTCCAGGCAGCCACTAGGGTCTCGACCGGACTGTGGACAAGGGAGTCTGACTAGCTGAAATGTTCTTAGACATTTCTTGATCAATGAACTTCATGTCTTGATACTTGATATATAACATATAGTCATATGTTAAACTTCCTCTTTAGCACGTCATTATTTTTCTAGCACACTGTTAGATTTTCATATATCTGGGCATTCTGATGGACTTTGCATGCTTAATTAGACTGAATAGTTATCGCACCATTCATGAAGATCATTAACTATCATTGTCGTTGGAAAAGGTAGTTTGGTGGGTTAGCTTGATAATGGTTACTTACAATTCAAAGATAGATTCTCCCATTCATTGTCCCTTGATTTCAACATATCCAAAGTACTATTCCACACAGCTCTAAAAGCATGCTGGATAACCAGACTAAAAGGGGGAGAAAAGGGAATGAAATGGCATGTCCTAGGTTTGGAATATAAATGTTTAGATCCAATTTTGCAAGGTGGAAAAAGGACTCAAAGGAATGTTTCAAAGGAATGAAAGGTAATCTCCAAGAAATTCCTTGCTCTGACAGGCTTAAAATAAAACAAAAAGTGCAAAAGTCATGCGATGGAAGCAACCATTTATTTATTTATTTATTTTAAATTTCTATACCGCCCTTCTCCCTGAAGACTCAGGGCGGTGTACAGCGAAAATTAAAAAACATGCAGTACAAATATTAAAAACAATTAAAAGATATATAAATTTGGCCCAATTAAAATTCACTACCAATTAAAACATTTAAAAATTTCTTCTTAAGCCAGCCTGGCTTGCTTGAAAAAATGGGTTTTAAGGGCACGGCGGAAGGCACTGAGGTCTTGGATTCTCCTTATCTCTGGGGGCAGCTGATTCCAGAGGGTAGGTGCCCCCACAGAGAAGGCCCTCCCCCTGGGGGTCACCAGCCTGCACTGTTTGGCTGATGGTACCCCGAGGAGGCCCTCTCTGTGGGAGCGCACGGGTCGATGGGAGGTCGTCGGTAGCAGCAGGCGGTCTCGAAGATAGCTAGGCCCTATGCCATGGAGCGCTTTAAAGGTGATAACCAACACCTTGAAGCGCACCCAGAAGACCACCGGAATTGATAACAGAAAACCTCTAGCTGTCAGGTGAACCTTGCATAAAGTCAAGTAGATGTTCATTTCACAAATCCTGTTTCCAGTCTCCTACGCTCAATATTCCAATATTTCATAATTTTGCCTCAAAGATATAAAAGGAAGGCAAAATTATGAAATTGTGGCTGATGTAACTCAAAAAAAATGAAAAGAATATAAAAAGTGTTTCACATAGATAATTCCAGATTCTTCTTCTTGTAATGCAATCCCATCTCCCTAGCATATTTGTTCAATACAAAGACAAGACAAAACAAAGACTACAGACTGATTTGGATACCACAGATTTCAAGTATTTGTTTAAAAAATAAAAAATAGTGTTGTATTTGTTTCATAGTAAAAAAGCTACAAGTTTGTAAACTTGTGCTAGAAAAGGAATTGTAAAATCATTACATTATCTATAGAGTTACATATTGACACAAATGAAAAATCTTTGACTAAATTTTCCATTTTTCCAAACTGGAAATGTGAATTAATGGGTCAGATAATTCCTTTGACTCCCATTTCCCCATATGTACCAAAGGCTTTATTGATTGGCTTCAATTAATGCGTACGAGCAAGTAAATTAACATAGCACCTGAGGCATAATTCTCTAGTGGATTGTATACACCGATTTTTTACAATTCCTGCAGTTTTAACTCCTGTTGAGAATATTGCTAGGAGGCACAATTTTTTAGTCTGGACATGAACATTATCCATGGCTGTAATGACAGGTCATTTGCCAGAAATCTATGTTTCACCGCAGAAATGTCTACTTAAGTGACATTTTATCAATGGCAATTCAATTAGTAAGAGTCTGAGATACATTTTACACTTCGTCATGCAAAGTTTGTTCTTCACTGCTAGAATATATTATTTTGGTGTGCTGTTTTATATTGGGACACACCATATATATTTAAAATACAAAGACTATTTCTTCTGAATTTGACTTTCAGGTACTGGTCTAAATATGAAAATCCTATAAAAACCAAACCCTATGACGTTCTCCTTAGGGGGTGTCTGGAACTTAAGTTAATTTTGAATTGTAAACTGTCCAGAGTCATTGACTGAGATGGACAGCCATAGAAATTAAAGTATGACAAAGTATGATAGGAAGAACACTGATTCTACATAATGACCATATTGCAGCAAAATTGCTCATCTATGAGTACCACTTCATTACTGGGTCAAACTGAAGCACTTGGATTAATTTATAAAGCTTGTCATACCTTTAGATGACAATTATCAATTATTGAAGGAACACTACTACTATTTTTTTTCCTTTTTACATGTATGTGATGTTCGTACACAAAAGAGTTGGTGTTTGGATTGAGACACTGTCATCTGTCTTGACTTCCTGCTGTGGAATCACTGCCTAATCTTTTTTTGATGGGTATTTGTTTTATTTAAAGGAAATGTGTGATTTTTTTAATGCCTAATCTTTTAAATTCTATGTAATTTTGGATAATGTTTTAAGGAGTGCTCCAATGCTTTTAGGAGTTTAGCTTTCAACTCTTTGCTTTCTTTCTGGTTTTTTTTTATTATTATTATTATTATTGAAAAGTTTTACAAAAAAGAAAAAATCCCCCCCCGTTCCCCCCACCCTTTACCCCCCTTCATCCCACCCTCCCCACCCGACTTCCCAGAACAAAATACAAGGTATTTCATTTAGTCAAACATAAATTAGATTAATCTACTTATCCTCAAAGTACTACCTCCCCCACTGAAACCTTAACTCCACTATCAATAACCAAATACTTCTAATACTAACAGTCATTCATAAGCTATTTGATATTTTCTTGTCTGATACTTATTTTGAATATAATCAATCCATCTTCTCCAATCCGATACGTATCTTTCTTGTGTGTGGTCCTTCAAGTACGCCGAGATTTTCACCATTTCTGCTAGGTTTGTTACTTTCAATGTCCACTCTTCAATAGTAGGCAAAGAGTCTTTCTTCCAATATTGAGCTACCAGCAGCCTAGCTGCTGATATTAAGTTCAAAATCAATTTAGTCTCTGAAACTGTACAGTCTGTAGTTATACCTAATAGAAACAATTGAGTAAATTTCAACCTTCTTTTCAAAATATTCTGCATCACCCACCAAATTTTTATCCAAAATCCCTTGATTTTCTTGCAAGTCCACCATATATGATAATAGGTTGCATCATTACATTCACATCTCCAACATTTAGCTTGCAAATTCGAGTACATACATGATAATTTCTTAGGATCTAAGTGCCCTCTATAAAACATTTTATAAAAATTCTCTCTCAGATTTTGTGCTTGTGTAAATTTGAACTCATTGTTTTCTGTTGTCAGTTTTGCTATATACTTTTATTTTTGTGTATTTTTGTGGTGGGTTTATTTTTGTTTGCCATAAGGCCAAATATGTATTAGAAATAAATAATATATAATAATAGAAGAAATTTAGATGCTACACAAATAATGATGTTATATTGGATGGAAAATTAGATTAATTTATACATGGTTTGTTTAATTGGTTTTCTGAAAGCTAATAATAGTTTTGATAGTCTTAATTAATTAACATAGTAATCAAAGCCAGTAGTTTTTTAACGTAATATTTGGCTTAAATATTATTTTTTAAATATCTTTACTTAGATATCTAAAAATGTTGGGAAACACCCAGCCAGATAGGGGGAAAGCCTCAAGTATGGATTTAGCCTTGGGTCCTAGCACAGTCTCAAGTGGACCAAGACTGATCATCCCCTTAAATTCTATAGAAACGTATCCATCTGTTTCTAGCCTGGCAAATGGGAGATTCCTGCATGGAATATAATACTATATTCTTAGGCAGAATATGATAAAATAATGAGTTGGAACTTTACACATGTGCATCTGATTGCTTGTAACTGACAAAAATGACCCTTGAATGGAAAGGCAATAATTTTAATTATCTTGATTGGGGATATGCAAAGTAGTTGCATGGGATCCTAAGATTTGGTAGGACTTAAAAGAGTTCTATGAGGTATCCTAAAGATTAAGGAGGGGAAAAAAACTTGAATGTACTTGACCATCCACTCCCACTTCAGTACTGCTCTTCCCATTTTATTGGTGATGTGTTGCCACGATTTGCACACACTCCATGCTGGAGGTAGTTGGTTACCTTTCCCTTGTGCAAGCACTTTCACCAAACCCAGCTCTTTCTCGGCATTTGAACTCTGACTATTATTTCAAACTCTGTAAGAATGATCAGAGTATTCCTCCATCTTCACTTTCCATGTTACACACAACATTTTTGTATGTGCATGTACATATCCCCAAGAGGTCTGCTTGACAATCAAGGTAGCATCCTGTGCACACCTACTTAACAGTAAGTACATTGATCCATGTGTAAATTAACAAATTAATCAATTTAGGATTAGGATAGCATTACTGACTGCCATGTATGTGTACTAATCCCTTGGAATGTGACTTCCTATACATAGATGAGAATCATGTTTTCTAGGGCAAGTAGACAGGAGGGAGGTGGTTGCTTATGCTTCAGCCAAGCATGCAGCAGAAAAGTCTGTCGCATCAACCAATATGCTATATAAAATCAATGATTTTATGCCATACAGATTTTTTTAATAACAATCTGTGCCTCAACTGGTCTTTCACCTATCACCACTGTAAATGAGTCCATCTACCTTGCTGCTAGTTTCCTCCTCCTCCTCCTCTTTTCTACCTTTCACAGACTTGCACTCCTTTGCCAACCAGGAAGCAATCTGTTTGTCCATGTTCTGCCAGCCTGGAATCCAGATTTCTTTTGTATATCCGGTAAATAACATTTGTCCTTCTGTTTGTTCCCTCCCAAAAAATTATTCAAGATATTAATTGAAGTCTTTTGTATAGCAAATTTTAAAAAAATAGCCAAGTCCATTTCCTTCTACATCTCTTTTATGGAATAAATCGTCTATCAATGCCATTTCGCATAGCCATGTCCTTGTCAAGGCTTATCACTGTTAAATCCTCTTTAAACTAATTAAAAAATTAGCCATTGTAGCTTGTTATTATTCTGTAACTAAATTACAACATGTAATGCCACGATTATTAAGTTTATCAAACAAAACAAAAAAACACAACACAACACACAAAACAAAACAAAACAACAACAAAACAACAAAACAAAACAAAACAAAACAAAACTTCTGTTAGAGAACTCCATTCTTTTAAAAAAATCTAGCTCCCTCTAGTGTTCAACCATCAAGGCCTCAAAACAGACACCAGCCATTTTTCTCGTGAGAAAAAAGTTACTTCTAATTAAATCACATCTATAATTTCAAATCGATCTGTACCTAAATCCATTGTTAATTTTCTGAAATCATTATTCCAAACACCCTTTTGTTATATAATTTTAAAAAATTCATACATTTGAAAAGTTTTAAAAATTAAGTTTATATCATCTTCTTCTGTGACAAAAGTGACTCAATGAATACAGGCAAACCTTGCCAAACTGAAGGGTCTTCATCTCTCCAATCCAATAATTTTTTTTTAAAGAGAGAAATCCAAAAGATAATTAATGACATGAGGCTCAATTGATCTTAATGTCCACAGAATAAACTTGATGGAATCTCAACTCCCAACTGATCAACTCATAAGATACCAATGATTTCAGGGATAACATGATTGCCATTTGTGACCTTCCCTTTCCAGGGTGCTTCCAATAAATGAAGTCAATGGGAAAAGCCAAATTCCCTTAATGACTACATGATTCACTTAATGACCATGGTGAGCTGCTTAACAACTGTAACAAATAAAAGTTGTAAAATTGGACTTGCCTCTCAACAATTACATTGTAAAATGATGGGAGTCATGGTCACAATTGTGGTCATAAGTCAAGAACTATCACATATTACTTGAGTATTCCCCAACCCAGCTTTGTGTCATTTACTAATTTGAAAAATGTCTGCAACTCCCTCATCCAAGTCATTGATCAAAATGTGAAATAATGTAGGGCCAATAACAGAGCTTTGTGGGAATCTACTTGAAATTTCCTCAAACGGGATAGGTTTCATCAATGATCACTCTTTGAGTTGTCATTCAGCCAACTATAAGTCCATTAATAGTGATATCACCCATTTCATATATTATCATTTTATGAAGGAAAATGCCATGAGATAGTCTGACAAAGGCTTTGCTGTGAATTCAGTTTATATAGAGAACCATCAAGATATCTTTGAAGAAGGAAATATGAAATATAAGTTAAGCCTGAGAAAGCCTGTGTAAATATTTAAACAGACTCCACCTTAACTCGCTTTGATATAAGAAGGCTTTACAGCCTTCTTATATCAAAGCCTGTCAAAGTCTGTTACTATTAGCTGTATAAATAGAGTTCCAATGTTTCTTAACCTAGCCAACCTTAAGTGCTGACATATCCCTTTAGTGTTGCCCTGCTCTACTAAAAGGTATCCTTATCAAAATAGACAAGGTTTGTTAGTGATAAATCCATTCTGGTCTTTTAAATTGTAGCATTTTTATGTTAGTAGTCACAAAGATACTGCAATCTGTTCAAAAACTTTGCCCAATACAGATGTCAAGAGAGGAACTGTAATTTCATGGGTCTTTAGTCCTCTAGTCATCTTAGATTTCACCAGTCCTTTAGGAGATCTCAAATGATACTAAGAGAAATTCTTTGATTATCTCTGCTAATCCCTTCAGGGCCCTGAAATGTTATATATTTGACCCTGGAGATTTCAAATCCATTTAAATTAACTTTTCCTTTTTCCTTTTCTATCCAACCCTGTATTTTTCTCATTTTCCCAATGTTATAGCCATGATTATTTAAGATTCCAATTCCGTTCTGATACAAGACAGATATAAAACAGGAATTTTTATTTTCATTATCAACAAGCACTCCATTTGAAATAGATCTACACTCCGATAATTACTTTTATTCTTATTTCTGCTCATTCTGAGTACTAGCTTTTCTGGAGATGGGGACTATTCTTCATAGTACCGACCGGAGAGTCCAGGATGGGTTGCTCTAGCCTTGTAGCTCTATGGACTGAGTTGAATTTCTGAGGACACGCCTCCCTGGTAACGTTCCCCAGTTTTTCAACTCAGTCTCAGTTTATGGACACTATTTTCTAAGCTTCATAGAGCTTCTGAGGTGAACTTACTTGGCTGTTTAGGCAATCCCTGGAATTTTTTCTTCCTTTCTTTTTTTTCTTAGCAAATTCTTTCAAGCCTAGGCAAACTTGGACTATTCCATTGGATACTTGGGGGCTCTCTGCAGCAGCAGATTGGAGCCGGGGGAGGCTGCCCACATTGGCGCCTCCCCCCCACCGACACAGAACAAGCCATCAAATTACCGTTTATCGCGCTCTGCACCCATCAGCTCTTCAGCAGTGGCTCTCCTCAGCGGAGGATCAGAGCCTGCAGCCGTTTGGACTGCGCCAGCCTCAGACAGCCTTGGTGCAGTCCTTTTACTTGCAGTAGTTTGCTGTGATGGTTTTGGCACACTTTGCCTTGCACCGGAGCAGTGGTTTGGGCCTTTTGAATTTTGGCATGCTGCGCTTCTCAGATATGTGGTGGGGCTCTCTGGTGGTGGATGGGAGCTTCGGTTGCTTGACAGGTGGCTATTCGCAGCTGAGACCCTCATTCAGGCTCAGCTGCTTGAAGACACACTTTGGCGGCCCCTTGGCTCGCCATGGCAGCGGATAGCAGCCTTGTGAGGTAGGACATTTGGGTGCCATCTTTGGGCACACATAGCACCATCGCCATCTGATTCAGGTCAGTAACATCAGTATGGGCGCAGAGAGGCCTACAGTCCCTAACCACTTAGCGGTTATACTCTCCTGGACAGAGCCATGACTGCTGAATTATCGCGTAAACCTGCCATTGCTGGAGTAGCGACTCTGGGATCCTAGGTCAGAAGCTGCTAGGCTTCTGACATAGCAGCTTCTGACCCTTCAGCAGGGCTGCATTCGGAGAGAGAGTTACTGGTCACCCATTCGGCCACACTCTTGATGCCTTTAGTCACCACAGCAGCGGCAAATCACATAAGACTGCCCAGAATTTAGCGGTGAGGCCAGCGTACGTTCGCAAGCCTGGCATTTCTCTAGTTTGGTACAGATCCTATTTACCTTAAGAGCCTTTAGGATCGAGGCCCCCTGCTGTGGGCCTGTGCTCCTGCTAGGAACTACGAACAATGCCGAGCCGGCAATAGAGCTTTTGAACACATCTGCCTAGATTCCAGACCTGCAAAGACAAGATGGAGGACAAGCACTGGCCCACTGCATGGAGGTGCATGGTCGCCCCAGGCCTCAGATAGGGCTGGCAGAGCCCCAGTCAAATCAAGATCTGCCAGCCTAGCAGCAACGGAAAAAATTAACACCAAGGTTTGGGCTCACAAAAAGTCTTCCAGAGCAGAGGAATGGACAGCACAACAGAGGAAGAAGGCCTTGGATAAGGAATTTGTGAAAGCAAAGGAGAGATCCATTAGGCGAAGCTACTCTGCTCACAAAATGGCGGACCGTCCTGTGACCCACCACTCTCCTGACCCGGCCTTGCAACACGGACAGCAAGCAGATCACCAGGGAATACTGACTACTACCTGGCCTCCAGAGTCCCTTAGTGACCAGCCAGGTCAGGGCGGTCTTTCTGGATCTGCATGAAAGACTGGACTTTTGACTCATTTGCTGTCACAGGGTGCCGGTGTTGCCAATTAGAGGGGACTGGCCGTAGGGGGGGCACATACATGCTCCAAAGGCAACCTTTACCCCAACTGCAGCGGGGCTCCATCCGGGAGGGTTGCAGGAGCAGAATATGCCTCACTTTATGAGGCATTGGATATCACTGGTGATCAGAAAGGGGATTGCTGAAGGACTACAACAGCATCAGCAATTGCCCACACCAGTGACAGACCCTGGGGGTCTGTATGTATATGGACCCTTGGGGGCCAACAGGGGAGGAGGCGAGCTATCGGGGACTGGTTCTCCAGAACATTCTGCCCAGAGCCAATCTTTCTTATTGGAAGGCGGGATGCAGGGACACGGGGACTTCTCTGACTACAAGCAAGACACCCCTGGTAGGTCATGCTTGTAAAGGCCTGTTTAACCCCACACTTTTTAAACCTCTGTTAACCAAGGCGTGGACCTCTGCCCATTTGGGGAAGGACTCTGCTGCACAAGAGCCAACCCCGGACTTAGATGAACAGGAGGACTTTCTGATTTATGGAACAGGCCACTGAGGCAGATACCATCCTGATACCTAGGATGTTCCTGGATGTGATACGGAGGCAGTGGAACTCACCTGCCATGGCTTCCTGACCCATCGGCCCAGAAAACATGCTTTATGGAGTGAACTCTGAATTCCTCAAGATGGTCCAGGTCCCGATGGTGGACCCCGGTAGCAGCCTTGACCTCCTCCTCTGTCCTACCACCAGACAGAGAGGATCCCTTGAAGGCTGAGGAAAGGAAGGAGAAGATGGCCCTCCGCAGGGCTTATCAGGCAGAGTCCTGGGCAATCAGGGCCTCCACCGCAGTGTCCTTTTTCACCAGGGCATTGGTGCGCTGGCTTAGGCATCTTCAGAGATCTCAGGGCTCACCAGGATCCCTGCAAGATAATTGCAGTGGCTGAGTACACCGTGGATGTATCTTTGACCACCACCAAATTTTTGGCATGGGCCATTGCATCTTTGGTGACGGCCTGGCTCATGTGGCTATGCTATTGGCACATGGATGCCAAAAACAAGTGGAAGTTGGCTTCTGCCCCCTTTGAAGGCGAAAGCCTCTTTGGCCAGTCTCTGGACCCATTCCTAGTGGAAAACAGGAATGTGTTCCCAAGGCAGCCGGGCAGATTTCTGCTCCTCGCCATACTTCAGGTGGCCCTCTTTTAGCAGGTGGGATTGGGGGCAAGCTTTCCCTGACAACAGAGGCCCTTGCTATGCTGGTCCAATTACCAGACCGAAAAGTCTGCCTTGGCGGCCAGGGCCGATAACAACCACAGGACAAGCACTCTTTCCGTGGCAACAATGGCAGAGGTTTCAGATGCCACAAGTGACATCGGGCCTCAACCTCTCATAGGGGGCCATTTCTGTCTTTTCTCAGACCATTGGGAAGCTATAAATACGGATTCCTGGGTCAGGGAAATGATAAGATCAGGGCTCTCCCTGGAATTCCTCTCCCCTCCCCCAAGTTTTCCCATTTTCAGAGACCCAGTAAAACGGGAACTCATTGAAGCGGCTATCCAGCATTTGCTGGCTATTCATGCCATTCAGCCAGTTCTGCTGGACCAGCAGGTGCTGGGCTTCTGTTCAATTTTGTTTGTCATCCTGAAGGCCTTGGGGGGTGGGGGTGGAGGGCTATTCTGAATCTCAAGGGACTCGACTGGTTTCTGGTGTACAGAAGATTCATTCCATTCGAGAAGGGATCCGGGAGGAGGAGTTATTGACTTTTGTGGATCTGACAGAGGCATACCTCCACTTCCCTATTCACTCATTCCGTTGGTGGGGGTCCAGAGCCGTGGCGAAGAATTGTTTCTACAAGGAACAGGACAGACTAACGATAACGTCCAATGCCAGCCTTTTTAGCTGGGGGCCCCACTTTGACTCCCAGGTGGCCCAGGGACAGTGGACACAGCAAGAGCTCTGCCACAACATAAATTGGCTGGAGCTCAGGGCAGCCCGGTATCCCTCAGGGCATTCTAGCAGGAGGTTGCGGGACACCATGTCCTCCTCCTGATGGACAATATTGCAACAAAAGCCCACATCTATCGGCAGGGGTGGACTCGGTCAAAGTCCCTCATGAGGGAAGCAGAAACCTTGTGCTGATGGGCAGAGACTCACCTATTATCGATCAGGGCAGAGCACATTGTGGGAGTATCCAATGTGTGGGCAGACTGGTTGAGCCAAGCCACTATCTATCAGTTGGAGTGGTGTCTACATCCCAGTCTGTTTGCGGAACTATCAGAACGGTTTGGCCACCCAATTCTGGATCTCTTCGCCTCTCCAACAAACACTCGCCTTCCCAGATTCTATGTGAGGTTCCCAGCATCAGAGGTGGAAGGGGTAGATGTGCTGTGATGCCCTTGGCCCGGGAGTCTATTGTATGCCTTTCCCTCCTCCCCTGCTTCCAGCAGTGATCAGGAAGGTGCTGTCAGAGAGGGCGGAGGTCCTGTTGGTAGCTCCCCATTGGCCCAGACGACCGTGGTTTGCCGACCTGGTCGGCCTGTCAGTCGCCAGACCCCTGGAGAATTCCCCCGGAGAGAGTCTCCCTTAGCCAAGGTCCCATCAACCACCCAAAGCCTCAGTGGCTCCAGTTGACCATTTGGCGGTTGAACAGAGGCTTCTGAAACAGTAGAAGTTCTCCAATAGGGTCATATGGATGATCCAGGTGGCCAGGCGGCCTTCTACCACACGCATTTACAGTGCAACTTAGAGGACTTTCACTAATTGGTGTGCTAATGGACACATAGACCCTACCTTGGTCTCAGTGGCGGATGTACTGGAATTTTTGCAGGAGGGCCTGGAGAAGGGGCTATCCCTGAACACCTTAACGTGACAGGTCGCAGCCCTGGCCTCAGTTTTGGGGTTTGGGGACTCGGGCTCCCTCGCTCACCATCTGAGGGTACAAGCCTTTCTCAGGGAGGCCTCCAATTTAAATCCCCTGACAGTACACCACTACCCCACCTGGATTTGACCAGGGTATTACAGGCCCTTACCAAGGCACCATTTGAACCCTTAAGAGAGGCCAACCTGCGTCTCCTCTTGTGTAAGGTAGCTTTCCTTGTGGCCCTCGCATCTGCCAGATAGATTTTAGAGTTGGCAGCATTATCAGTGTGAAAGGACCTCTGTGTTTTTCATCTGAACAGGGTGGTTTTGCAGTTAGACTCTGCCTTTCTTCCAATGGTTAACTCCTTGTTTCACTGAGTACAGGAGTTAATCTTGCCTGATTTCTGTCCAAGGCCTCAGCATGCCTTGGAGCAGAAATGGCATACTCTGGATGTTAGGAGGGTCCTCCACATTTACATCTCAAGGACTGCTTCCATCAGGAGGACTGAGTCCCTGTTCGTTTCCTTTCAGCCGTCAACTCTGGGCCACAGGGTGACCATTTCCATAGTCATTAGCTAAGGGCATGCATTTCCCATGCCTATGAGCTTTAGGCTCTCCCGGTGCCTCGAGGGATTACAGCACATTCAACTAGGAGTGCTGCCACAATGGTGGCCTGGGCAACCCAGGCTTCTGTCGAAGAAATTTGTTGGGCATCCAACAAAAGGACATCCCTGTCGCCATTCATCCGCCACTATAGGCTGGACACTTATGGTTCCGCAGAGGTGGCTTTTGGCCGGCATGTCCTGCAGCATGTGCATGAGGAGGCAAGGACTCCGGACCAGAGCAGTTCCCGCCCATAGGACTGCCAAGCTTTGGTATGTTCCATCCTGGATTCTCCCATTAATACTATGGAGAAGGGCATTGGTCTTACCTGATATGCCCTTTCTCATGGTGATCAACGGGAGAGCCAGTCCCACCCAGTGGGCTGTCTGCTCTCGATTCCGGGAGGCATCTGTTTCTATTGCAGCCAGACTACAAGATTAGCTTCGTCTTCGTTGTCAACTGGGGAACGTTACCAGGGAGGCATGTCCTCAGAAATTCAACTCAGTCCATAGAGCTACGAGGCTAGAGCAACCCATCCTGGACTCTCGTTGATCACCATGAGAAAGAGCATATCAGGTAAGACCAACACCCCTTTTGCATTCTTTTGGTTATATTCCTCTCCTTCCTTTTCCTTCCTTACTTGTCTCTCAGTATTAAGCAATATTATTTGATGTTGGTTTTGAATTGTGTTACTGAATTTTTAAAATGAAGCTTGATTGTAAATAGTAGTAACTGAAATATTTTTATCATTATTAGAACTACCCTGTTTTCCCCAAAATAAGACATCCCCTGATAATAAGCCCAATCGGGCTTTTGAGCACATGGCAATAAGGCCAAGCACTTATTTCAGGATTAAAAAAAAATAAGACAGGGTCTTATTTTGGGGGGAACATGGTATATTATATATGGTTTTTTCTCTAAAATAAAAAAAATGCACAAAGATCATGGGTAGAGAAAAATACTAATTTTAATATTAAATGATTAAACTGAACAGTTTTAATGAAAAAAACCAATTAAAATGGCAAGATTTGGTGCCGTGCCATTTGTCTTTATTTGGAACAGTACCTTAATATTATATTTTATTATTATTCATCCCTTGGTACTTTTTATCCCATTCATTTTGTATGATACATGTGTTAAACCTCTTTTATATCCACATTATTATGTACACAAAAATGGGAAATCACAGCTTTCAGTTCTTTAGCTGGTGTTTAGCTTCATACACACACACAAGAATGTGATAATGTATCAGCACACTAAATGTGCAAATCCAAGAGTGTGGTTTTTTATAATTGACAGATGGAAATTTTGTCAATGCACAGTGGCATCCAAGATTGTTTGGTATGACACCCAGTATGCCAGCAACAAGTGGAACCATCATGGCCATTTATGACATAATTTTTCAATTTTGATTTTCAGAACTTGACACTTTGAGGTCTTCTCCAATTCTGCTATCTACTGGTATTGCTGCATCAGTTATAATTACTCACACTTTCTTCTTTTTAACCAGTTAAATTTAAGAGCAAAATGTGTACTTGGAAATCCCATAATATTTTAATTTCTTCATTTTCAACTACTTTTTCAACTCTGTGTTCCCACTAATTTTTCATAATTGGCACATGATAATTTTTACAGATTTTCTAATGTAATATAATCATTTGGTGACTTGGTTATGTAATTGTTTTTAAACAATTTGTGTGATCTTGTTGCACAAGGTGAATACATGATGTACTGTTTCCTCTGTCTTTTTGCACAATTTGTACTTTGAATCATTTAACGATTTTTCACTTCTGGCCTAGATTGCATTAGTTTGAATAGTTTGTTCTTGGACAGCCAGAATCAAGCCTTCATTTTTTTCCCTTAATGTTTCTGTTGTAAGACATTACCAGGTTTTAGCATTATTCACTATCCCCTTGATCTTTTGTACAGATTAACCATGTAATTCCTTAACAGCATTCTGCTCTTATTTTTATTCTTTTATTTTGATATTCATATTTTTTTCCTGCACATTCAGTAAGCACCAATATTTAACTTGTATCTATTCTTGTCTTTTACATAATTAGCCAATGAATGCTTTTATTTTTCACCATTGTGTTTGATTTGAGGTAAACCTCTGCCCTTATTTCTGTGGGCCAAGTACACTGCTCAAAAAAATAAAGGAAATACAAAAATAAGACATCCTAGATCTGAATGAATGAAATATACGTAGTAAATGCTTTGTTCATTACATAGTTGAATGTGCTGACAACAAAATCACACAACAATTATCAATGGAAATCAAATTTATCAACCCATGGAGGTCTGGATTTGGAGTTACACTCAAAATTAAAGTGGAAAAAACACTACAGGCTGATCCAACTTTGATGTAATGTCTTTAAAACAAGTCAAAATGAGGCTCAGTAATGTGTGTGGCCTCCACGTGCCTGTATGACCTCCCTACAATGCCTGGGCATGCTCCTGATAAGGTGGTGGATGGTCTCCAGAGGGATCTCCTCCCACACCTGGACTAAAGCATCCCCCAACTCCTGCACAGTCTATGGTGCAATGTGACGTTGGTGGATGGAGCGAGACATGATGTCCCAGATGTGCTCAATTGGATTCAGGTCTGGAGAACGGGTGGGCCAGTCCATAGCATCAATTCCCTTGTCTTGCAGGAACTGCTGACACACTCCAGCCACATGAGGTCTAGCATTGTCGTGCATTAGGAGGAACCCAGGGCCAACTGCACCAGCATATCGTCTCACAAGGGGTCTGAGGATCTCATCTCGGTATCTAATGGCAGTCAGACTACCTCTGGCGAGCACATGGAGGGCTGTGCACCCCCCCCAAAGAAATGCCACCCCACACCATTACTGACCCACTGCCAAACCGGTCATGCTGGAGGATGTTGCAGGCAGCAGAACGTTCTCCACGGCGTTTCCAGACCCTGTCATGTCTGTCACATGTGCTCAGTGTGAACCTGCTTTCATCTGTGAAGAGCACAGGGCGCCAGTGGCGAATTTGTCAATCTTGGTGTTCTCTGGCAAATGCTAAACGTCCTGCACGATGTTGGGCTGTAAGCCCAACCCCCACCTGCAGAACCACTCCTTTATTGGGGATGTCTTGCTAACTGCCTATGCTGTTGTCTATTCCATTTGCACAACAGCATGTGAAATTGATTGTCAATCAGTGTTGCTATCTAAGTGGACAGTTTTATTTCAAAGAAGTGTGATTGACTTGGAGTTACATTGTGTTGTTTAAGTGTTCCCTTTATTTTTTTGAGCAGTGTATAATATATCATCACTATGGGGATATAATCCATAGTGAATAGTCATTAGCTTTCTTGTTTTTTTTATTCAAACTCGGTTCAATGTGGTGTGTTTTATCACAACTATGTACCAGGTATTGTTGGCTTTCATAGTGTTTCCACTCTTCAATTTTGTCTTGAGCACTTTTTTCTCTTTTATAATGTAGTCTTCTTATAGTAAATTAAGAACATTTGTTAATTAGTTTTTTACTCTTTGCAATTCTCCAAAACTTATTTGATCAAGCAGAAATTGATCTTTCGTATTGGTGCTTTTCCTTTTATTTTCTTTCTGTTCTATTGGAAGGATGTTCTTTTTTTCTAAATAATCTTCTATTTTTTAAAATAATCTTCCACTATTAACTCTGTGAGTAATTTAAACATTGTAGGCAAATATAAGCCTATAGTTTCCTGGTGTTGTCCTTTTTATTGTGCCTTTTAGAATCAGATAAAATTTGACAGCCTGTAATTGGGTATAATCTAGACATTTAAACCCAAAACCATGGAATTATTCATTTCCAGAAGATCTCCATTTTTGAATCCTTCTCACTTGACTTTTAATCACTTGTATTGTTACTAGTTCTTCCATTTGATTTTCAATAAATTCAATCTTCTAATTCTTCTATCTATCCAATATTTTTATTACAGTTTTTTGCTTCCCATAGATCTTTCCAAAAGTGGATTGTTTGGTTGGTTCTTCATTTTCAGAATGTATACTTTAGTATAATTGCCTATGGTCTGATTGAAATAGCTGATTTTGCTTAAATTGGATGATTTGTGTTTCATAGTGTTCATTTTCATAGCTATTGCTGTTATTTCTTGTATGATTTCCAAATCTTCAATTTTTAAATTACTCATATGTGATCTTAGTTTTTTATTTTGGACTCCAATCTGATTTTCCACTTTGGGATTGAATATGATTTTGATTTTGGTTCTAATATCAGTATTCTGTTCTGTAATGACCACCACTGTACTGTAGGTAATTTGTCTGTTTGATAAGTGTTAATTTAATCCTTGCAACAACCTTATTCACCTTATTCACATCCTTCGTTATAAGTGCTGTTTTCATGGTGCCTCCAGACAGCTAGATTCCTAGTTGTAGCCCAAGGTCAGTGGTCACCATCGGAATGTAAAAACAGCATCAATTGGCTGGAGCTGAGGTCCATCTGGCCTTCTGCCATTTTCAGTCCAAGGTGAAAGGCCGCCAAGTGCTGGTCCTAATGGACAATGTAGCTACGAAAGCACATATTAATTGAGACAGCGGCACTCATTCCTAATCTCTTATGAATGAGGCGGAGAGGTTGATGAGCTGGGCAGACAGGTACATGATCTCCATCAAGGTGGACCACATCTCTGGCTCTTCCAATGTTCAAGCGGACTGGTTGAACAGACAAAAACTAGATCCATCAGAATGGCATTTTCATCCTCAGCTCTTCCAAGAACTTTCACTACGATTCCCCCCCCCCCCCGATTATTGATCTTCGCCAGGCCGGAAAATGCACAACTTCAGAGGGTTTTCTCTCGGTTTCTGAGCCCGGGGCAGAAGGATGCAATGCACTTCACATCACATGGCCTCGGGGACTGCTTTACACATTCCCTCCCTTCCCACTCATCCCGATGGTGATTCAGAAACTGTTAGCTGAATGAGCGGAGATGCTCCTAATTGCTCCTCATTGGCCACGACATCACTGGTATGCCGACCTAGTAAGCCTCTCTGTGTCCTGACCTTGGAGGATTCCACAGGACAGGATCTGTCTCAGCCAGGGGGTCATAGTCCATAGGGAGCCCCAGTGGCTCCAGTTGATTGGCACTTGAAAGGATCCTCCGGAGGAAAGATAATCTTTCAGAGAAGATGATACATACCATACAGGCTTCGAGGGTGCGTCAACAAACCGGATTTATAACACTTCTCGGTGCTCATTTTATCTATGGTGTTCCAGGCAGCACATCGACCCAACCTCAGCTTCTGTACCAGACATCCTCGAATTCCTGCAAGCGGGATTGGACAAGGGGTTAGTGCCCACTACACTACAATGACAGGTGGCTGCATTGTCTACAGTACTCTCCTGTGACTCTCACCGTACCCTCTCCCAACATCTGAGGGTTCACACTTTTCTTCAAGGGGCTACCAATCTACTACTCCCTGTGGTGCATCGCTACCCAATGTGGCATCTCCCATTGGTCCTTCAAACGCTTATGTCTTTGCCATTTGAGCTGCTGGATTTCATCAGTTTCTGCTTCCTGACCCTCACGGTCGCCTTTCTCCTGGCCATTACATCCGCCAAGAGGATATCTGAACTGGCAACCTTGTCTGTTCGAAAAGACCTCTGTATTTTCCATTCAAACAGAGTGGTCCTGCGGATGGGCCCCTCCTTTCTGCCCAAGATGAACTCTTGGTTTCATCATGCACAAGAGTTCATTCTGCCGGATTTCTCCTCAACATCCGCTGGAAGAAAGATGGCACACCTTGGACGTTAGGAAGGCTCTCTGCCGGTATATAAAGAGGACAGCTACGTTCAGATGGACTGAGGTGCTTTTTGTATCTTTTCACCCTTCATCAATGGGCAGGAAGGTTTCCTCCTCTACAGTCGGTCGTTGGCTGAAGGCCTGTATTTCAAAAGCCTATGAACTCAAGGCCAAGCCCTTACCAGGACGTATTTTGGCCCATTCATCTTAAAGTGCGGCCACAACAGTAGCGTGGGCTACACAGGCATCCATCATAGACATTTGCAGGGCAGCAACTTGGTTGTCATTGTCACTTTTTATAAGACATTACAAGCTCAACAGTTATGCCTTGGCTGAGGCGTCCTTTGGACGACTGGTGCTGCAATGTGTGGTTTCCACCCCGGGTCAGGTGATCAGTCAGCCGCCTGCCCATGATCCTTGAGCTTTGGTATATCCCACGTATGGATTATCCTAGCAGCACACTGGAAAACGGATGTTGATTTACCTTTTCATGGCACTGAGAGGATAATCCAGCCTGCCCATTCGGCTTCCTGTTTAGTTCCCAGGTTTTCTTTTGTTTTTCTGGCCACACTTGATGACATACCGGATGACTACGCTTTCATGAACTGAACTGAACAACCTCAGCCAAGCAGAGGAGGGGTGGTCAAAAGGAAATTGAAAAAAAATTACACTCAGTCTCTGGCAGATAGATGAGAAATAACCCATGCATGGATTATCCTTTCAGCACCCTGAAAACAGATGTTCAGGTAAGTCAACGTCTGTTTTGTACCAGCTGAAGTTTCCAGTCTGTTTTCATAGGTGAAGTAATCTAAATGAGAACTTATTATGACAGTGATTACTGTAGTGATGTTAGTTGTATTCAAGTAGGGTTACACATCAGCCTTAGCTGGTAAAAAGTGTGTTATACCATAGAAGACTATTGAGTCTTTAGTAAGAGATTTCAGTTATAGAAGCACAGATATCTGTAATATTTCCCCAACACACAGAATAGCTAGACTGAATATCAATTTTTTTAATCTTTGTTCAATCCATAGTGAAGCATGCAAACTAGCATCTGCATTTCCTGCGTCAGATGAGGAGAGCACATCTTTCTCCTGTCCTGGCCACATTTTACAGAGCAATGATTGAGAGCATTTTAACAAACTGCATCATTGTTTGGTTTGGTGGTAGCAGTGCCTCAGATAGAAGGTCCATACAGAAAGTGATAGGACAGTTGAGAAGATTATAGCTCGCTTCCCGTTATTCAGGATACACATAGTGCTTATAAGCACTTTATGGTCTGTTTCTGTTGCTTTCCTCTGGGAGGAGGTTTCGAAGTATTTCTAGCAGGATTACCAGATTCTGTAACAGCTTTGTTCCCTATGCCTTCTATCTGGTAAACTCAGAAGATTCGTTTTTCTTGCCATGTACATGTATACATCCGAACTAGACTGTGTTGTTTCTCTGTGTTGTATAATATATAATATATACATGGGTGTATGCTTGCTTGCTTGCTTATTGATTGATTGATTTATTGATTGATTGATTGATTGATTGTCATGTATATGTAGTGTATATTGGAGTTGGTGACCCTTTGAGAGCTGTTTGTAATGAAATTTCATTTTAAGGTATGCTGCTCAGTGTACATTTAAAGTGATAATAAAGTTATTCTAATTTAATCCATTCTATGGCTAAGTAATGATTCAGCATTTCTGCTGCATCAATCAAAATATCCAAATAATCTTGCTGATTTCTTATTAAATACCACATGGAATAAAAATGTAACATTGCATAATATCATAGTATAAACTCCAGGAAGTAAAGCTTAAATTTCCCAGCAGATCTTTCTGGAAGCAGCCATCCAGGTATGAATAAGCTTCTGTATCTATATCTAGCTCTCTTGATAGTATTGGAAGCCATTGAAAAATACAGGGAAATCAATCAACTAGGTAATCCTCTTCTCCCTTTTTCTTTTAAAAATTACCAGCACAAAGTCTAACTTCCAGATAATATGGATATAGAAAATCTGTTTCTGAATCTTATTAGCCACAATTCACAGAGGACTTTGGTTGTGAAAAGGAATCAGTTATACACAGAAAGGAACATTATTTTGCTCCCCTATGCTATTTTTTCTTTTAATGAAACTGTAATTTTTCTTGCATTCTGCTACTGCTGGATGTAAGAAGAAATGATGGTATTTCAGCAAGTATTTGAATGAACATGTGTGAGTGATCTATATGCCAACATTGTGATACCTAAAAACTGAAAATTATCCAGAAAAAATCTAAATAAATAGTCCCATGGAAACCTCTGTAGTGTCTAAGTCATACTTATCTGTATATCCATCGTGATATTTCCTTTTGACATAAGCAACTTTATAACTCCAATAATTCATCCTGCAAAATCTGGTTTCATGAATGGAAGTCAAGCTTTAGATAAGAAGTATTTTGTTTGATATAATAGCTGTGTAAACATAAATGAGGGTTGGCTTTATTGGATACAGAAGAAAACCTTTGATAAATTTCAAATCATTTTTTTTGTTCTAGTGTGATAAAACTTTATATTTTATTAAATATAAGTATAGAATATAAATATTTGCTAAATATAAAATATATTTCTTGGATTACAATTTATTATCTTAATAAATCTGCTCACACAATTTTCCAGTAGGATTATTTCACCCATAATTAAAATGCAACCAGGAATTCATCAAGCATGTCCTTTGTCTCTTCTAATTTTTAATTTGGTATTGAGACGTTTGGAGTGCTTATTAAAACAGTTCATGAAGTTAATTTGCTTGGATAAATTTAAATATAAAATGCTGTTATATTCAGATGATATTTCAACTTTTTTCAGTCATTACCATTTTTTAAAATAAAAGCTATATCTAAATTTATAGAAGTAGCAGAGGTATATGGTGAATACTCTGTGTTTATATTAAATTGGCAGATGATACAATCTGTAAGGCAAATACATATTTTATAAACTGGCAAGAAAAAGCATGATGGTGGTAGAGAAAATTTCAGACTTTATACATTGTCCAGAAACATATATCTGACAGATATTGTCCCCAGGAAAAATACTAGTAGATTAAAATTTAAAATGTATCATGTATATGGGAGAGAATATTAGAAAAATGCCTATGTTTATGTGTATGTGGGGGGGGATTAAAATTAAAATGATTTTTGCATTAGAAAGATACCTATATTGCAGTGATGATGAACCTTTTTGGCATTGTGTGCCAAAAGTCTGAGTGTGCCAGCGCTATCACGTTCCCGTGATAATGGGATGAAATGTGCACCCCATTTATGCATGCGTGCACTACACCCCCATGCTCCCTCTACACATGTGCCTGCACTGCGCATGCCTGCACCCCGCACAGCATGCGTGCTGTCCCCCCACTTTTTCCATGTGGGCCGGCATGCCTCTTACCAGAAGACAACTCGGTACCGGCCCGTTCCCTGGCGAGACAGCTGTTCCCCGCCCAGTGCATGGCGCTGCCAAGATGGTGGGGCCGAATGCGTTGCTTGCCTGGGCTCCTTCCCACTGGGAGCTGCAGGCCGAGCAGGTGGGGACAGGGACTGGCTGCACCCACCGCCACCTAGGCAGGAGATAACTTTTAAGTTCGGTTTCCATCTCCTGTTCTCCGCAAGCACAGCTCTTTAGTCAGATCTCTCCCCCCTACAAGTGTGGCTCTTTTAAATGGGGAAAGAAGATAGGCAAGAGAACGAACACATTTAGCAGGAAGCTTTGGAGTTGCCCGATCATCAGCCAAGCGAATTTCGGCTCTGGAGCCACCTCAAACCCCACAAGCATGTCAGAAGAACAGAAAAGCCCCTCTCTTTTCATTTCCCCATCGGGCTGGCTTCACCAAAGGCTGCGTCCCAGTCTCGGAGCCAGTTCCCTCCTAAAGTTTCAAGGGCCGCCACATGATTTCCATGAGCTTGAACTGAGCAGAACTGCAGGGCCAAGCAGAGAAATGGCTCAGCATGCCACTTCCAACACACGTGCCATAGGTTGCCATCACGGCTATATTGGCTATAGCTTTTTTAAAATATTAATTTAATTATTATTATATTTAATATTGATAATAAAATATATTTTCAATAATATACTTTGATTAATTGGTTTATGATCATTTATGGCAAAATAGGAAAAATAAATTTTATCCATTCAACATATTCCTTGTAGTATTTATTTCACTACACATGAAGTTTCTTTATTCCAATTACATAAAGTAAAAAATGCACAAAATTGTACCACTTCTTTGGAATGGTGGAAAGTTTATTGAGTAACTATGAATCATCCAAAACTGGCAGATTTGTGTAGTGTTGGTCATTAATTTTCTTTCTTTCAGAACATAAACACAATAGGTATTGATGTGAGGGAATATATTCTTATTTAAATATAAGATGGAATTGGTAATAATTTGTTCCCTAATGTTTTGTTTCTGTTTCTACCTTAATCCTGTTTCCCAGACAAAAATGGTGTAAAAAGTGAGCTCTTACCTATAAACCTAGATTTGGAGGAACAAATCTAAGGTGACCAGACGTCCTGCTTTTGGCGGGACAGTCCCGCTTTTGAGCAATTTGTCCCGCGTCCCGCGGCGTTTTAAAAAAGTCCCGATTTTTCATTCTGCCTCCTGAATCCCCGCTGATGGCTAGAGGGAAAAAAAACTCTTTAAACTCTTGCCGCGGGGCTTCAAAGGGCCGACCTACAGCTGATCAGTGTTAAAAAAAAATGAATAGACCCATGCCTGCAAAAATAGAAAAAACAGCCCCTGTTAACAGCTTCCGCTAGGTTAATTAGCTGCAAAAAGCTGCAAAAAGTTCCTGGAGCAGATTTCCCCCCCCCCCCCCCAGCTATACTGAAAACAAAGGCGAAAGCGAAACTAAACCTGCAACATGACAAAATGAGGCAGAGAGAGATTTCTTTCTTTTTCTTTTTCTTTTTCCTCACCAAAAAAGGTAGGTACAAAACTGCAAACAATGGGAAATTTTGGGCAAAAGAGGAGAGTTCAAGATTTTAAAACACAAAAGAAAAAAAGCTCTATTTAACTAGGGAATTGTAATAATTGAGATACTATTAATAATTGTATATTGTGTTGAAAGCAGAAATGGTTAAGTTGTGGTTTGGAGGAATATATGGGGGAAATTATTTGGTTTATTATTATTGGTAAATATAATTAATTGATTTGTAAGAAATTGGATTGCATGGAAATAATTGGAATATTCATGTTCATATTGATTAATATACAAAAAAGATAGTTATATAACTAATTGATTTATATTAAAATGTTGAATTTGTATTAAACAACTGTATTACATAATTACATAATTAACCAATGTGAGGATGGATATAAAAATAGATGACAATGGGAAGGGGTATAATATAGAATAGAAGGGAAAAATTGAATTTGATTAAGATTAGAGATGAGGATGAAGGGTAATATTGTTTTTTTAAAAAAATAGATGAGGAATAAATATGGCAAAAAGGAAATACAGAAATTGTAAATTTAATTGAAATGACTAAACGCTGTTTAAATTTGTGAACCAGCCAAATATTCTGTTCAAAGAAAATACATTGCATGTTTGTATGTGTGTTTCTAATTATTGCTATTTATTCATATTTGTTCTCTTTTATTCTTTAAAGTTTAACAATTCATTCTTAATCTTAATATCTTTATATTTGCTTGGGGTTGGCTTTCTTCCCTTTCATCTTTTTTATTGTACAGCAATCTTTCTCCTCAAACCTACCACCACTCTCTTTTCTTTCCTTCTTACTTTCTCTTCCCCCCACCCTCTTTTTCTCCTCCCTACTTCCTCTTCCTTTCTCCTTCTCCTCCTCTCTTCCTCCCTCTCTTACCCTCACTCCTACTCTAATTTCCATTCCTTCATCCCTCTCTATTGCTGTATCCTTTAATGCATATGGACTACTCAGAGGGCTGAAAAAGTTATTTTTGACTGGTCCTCACACTTTTGACCAGTCCTCGAACTTACGACTGTCCTCACATTTTACATTTTTGCCCTATCTTGTCATCATGGTGAAGAGAAGCAGTTGTGAAATGAGTGACGTGGTTGTTAAGAATGCTGCATGGGCATAAATATGAGGATGGTCATAAGTGTGAGGACCAGTCAAAAGTGCGAGGACCTGTCAGAAATGACTTTTTTCAGCCCTCTGGTTAGTCCTTTTGTGCATATGGACTACTCAGAGGGCTGAAAAAGTTATTTTTGACTGGTCCTCACACTTTTGACCAGTCCTCGAACTTACGACTGTCCTCACATTTTACGTTTTTGCCCTATCTTGTCACCATGGTGAAGAGAAGCAGTTGTGAAATGAGTGACATGGTTGTTAAGAATACTGCACGGGCATAAATGTGAGGATGGTCATAAGTGTGAGGACCAGTCAAAAGTGTGAGGACCTGTCAGAAATGACTTTTCAGCCCTCTGAGTAGTCCCTATACACATAGCCATGGCCACCCGGTCACGTGACCAGCTAGCCACGCCCACCCAGTCACATGGCCTCCAAGCCACGCCCACACAATAAGTCACGCCCACAACGGTGTCCTTCTTACCAATGTTAAAATCTGTTCACCTTACCCTATACGCATAGCCATGGCCACCCGGTCACATGACCAGCTAGCCACACCCACCCAGTCACATGACCAGCTAGCCACGCCCACCCAGTCACATGACCAGCTAGCCACGCCCACAAAATAAGCCACGCCCACAATGTCCCTCTTTACCAATGTTAAAATCTGGTCACCTTAAACAAATCCCAACCCAAAAAATGCTGCTACCCTATCTTAAATTATAAAACAATCCTGTTTTTCAGACATTTTGTAACTTAAAATATTTATTTTAAATATAATGCTATTGTTGGGCAGTAACAGTTTGGTGTTATTGGGCTAAAATAACAATTTTAACATCACATATTTTATGGTATCTGAATTACCTGACCAGTACTTAAATGAAAAATCTCTAAATAAGTATTTAATTTGTGATATTAGTTGTCTGAGCAATAGTTGTTTGAACAGAATGATAGACTTGATGGCCTTTTAATTTCTCCATGTATAGGTTTTCTTAGGATTTACTTAGTGTTAATCAAATTGCTAACTAATGTCTTCACAATTCTTATTTTAAAACATAGTTAAAGATAGCTCTCTCCCTTTTTTTCTCTTTCTCTTTCTCTTTCTCTCTCTCCACCCATATATCTGTCTTACTTGGGATAAATCTATATTTCACAGTTTTAGTAAATCTGTTTTTGCATATTTTTATTTATTGCACCAAAACATATTATGTCAGAATATTAATGGCTCTAAAATCAACACATCCATTATAATATTTGGCACTATGTAGTAATTGAAAATATATTTATACCCACTAGAAGTTATTATTTATTTATCTTCTGGAAACTGTCAACATTAGCTCTGTATTTTAAAAACTGGCAAAATTCCTCTTTAGCAGATGGACCTGTAAGCTGGTGTGCTGGTAAGTCAAAAATTGCATTCTGTTTGAATACTGTCAAACAGATTTTGACTTAGGAATTTATAATATAAAAAAGAAGAAATCCTTTAGCTTTTATCACTAAATACGGGCTGACTAAAGAACAAGACAGGAACATAATTAAGCAATTTTGGTTATCTTAAAAGGAAGGAGGATTTTTTTGTTGTTGGTAAGAATATTTATTGAATAATAAACTTCAGGTAAAACAATAATTACATCATCTGAATTTCTTACATTCTGTCTCAAAAGAAATTACATGTTTCTGTAGCTTGGAATTTGGTATATTTTGGATCAAGCAAAATTTATTGATAGAAAGTATAAGTATAAATAATAATATAAATTAACTGAATTAAAAAGATAACACTAAATATGTCTATGATTGCTATGCAACATTTTAGCATGAATGTTGGCTCATTTATAATACCATTTCCTTTTCTTTGTTCAAACAGTTGTTTGGTACAGTATAAGCATGATAAAAGATAAAGAATCCAAGAGAGGATTAATTTTTTCCCTTGCCAGTTATAAATGTAGGTTGTAAATATAAACCAGAATAGTCTTTACCAATTGACAAGGGGTGCATTATTCCAAGCTGTTGTGCATTATGTGTGAAGAGTGTCCCAGCTGTGTCATCGGTGAGGTTAAAAGGTGTTTGCACTTGCATCTTTTAAATGAACATAGTAAATGAAAGTGAACAATTAAGAAAGAAATTTGGCTTCGTATTTATGCATGCTGTGTTTTATTGTGGCATTGCCAGCTTCTCTGAATGAAATTACAAAAGCAAATTAAACAGCTTTATGAACTCACAGGAGGAGCAGTTGTTCTAGTGCCTTTCATACAAATGTCTAATTAATTTTTGAAGTAATTTAAATTGTTCTTTTGTGAACAGTGAATGAGAATTTGCAAAATAACCTGAGCAGATGAAACTAAGTGAAATGGTACATAGGATTTAATGATTAGCTGGCATTTTGCAGTTCCTGGGACCAGGAAATTGTATTTAGTTTTCTCATTAATATTGCATTAGTAAGTTAATGAAACATTTAGGTAAATATATTATAAGTAATAGAGGCATTAATGTTATTTTTAACACTAAATTATGGTAATTGGCATCTGTTATTTTGTTTCCAAATATAAACCTTAGTTCAGAAAAAATAAGCATGAACAACTTGGAATTAACATTTATTCTTAGAAAACATGGCCTAGCTGCTGTTAAATATACTCTGCAGTAAGCAATTTTCACTTTTTTAGTAAATAGAAAAACATTCTGCAGTGCTTCAAAATTATATTTTAGAATTTAATTTGTGTGTATACCTTTGAGCAGTATTGACTTCTGGTGATTGCTTAGATTCATCCCTTGCAGTTTTCTTGGCTAGGAATTTTGAAGTGGTTTGCCTTGCTCCCTTCCCTGAACTGAAACAGAGTGACCAAGCCGAGGTCACCAAGCTAGCTTCATACCAAAGTTGGAACTAGAACTCACAATTTATTATTTTATAATCTGATGCCATCACACCAAACTGGATCTCTATATTAAAATATGTGATACATATTACATATAAACACTGATAGAATACTCTTTTCCATAAAGAGACTTCTGCTGGGCAAAGGTTAGTGGCATGCCATGGACAATCAATTAGCTCTCTAGATTTGTAAACATAAGCAGATTTTGTAAATTGTGGCATATTTGAATTTTCATATTTAAATTCAATCTTTCTTGAATAATAAAAAAGCAATATACAGAAAGTTTTATATATGATACAGTCTCATTGAGTAATTGTTCAAATTTTTGTGTTTATAACTGCTGTAATGGATAGTGTTTTAGGTAAATTTATTACAATTGAGTGTAAATTTTATATGCTGAAATTATGAAGACCTGAATCTTCTCTTTTTAAAAAATATTTTTAATTGAGAAAGAATACTGTAAGGCTGTTTGAAATATATATAAATGTTGGTTGTTTTTTCTGTTTAAAAACTTTACTTTTCTAATATGTTTACTTTCTAGCTTATATTTTACTTATTAATTAACATTTCTTCATACCTGATATCGTAATATATCCCTCAGTAGCTGAAAGGAAGTTCCTAAGTAGCTGGAAGGAAGCCCCTAAGCATGGTCATAACTGTTTCCCTTGTTCTTAGAAAATATTGAAAGTATTCTGCCTGTGATTTTACACAAAGTTCCTATTTAAATAATCTAGACTGGTCATTATCACTATAGTAGCAAATGCCGTATTTTTTTCCTAAATGTTCTGTAAATATAACGTAATCATGTAATTTCATAATACCCAGATTGTTTAGCTTCTTAGTCAACAATAAAGCATCACTTGCTTACAAATCTATATGCACATTCATATCTCAGTCAAATTTCTAATATCAATACAAGTATTTATAGAAACTTTAATCAGAATGTACTTTAACCAAGAAGACAACACTTTTCATATTTTACTTTGTACTTCCTGTTGAAACAACTAATTGTTTTATATATTCTCAAACTTGCTACTATCATGTAAGTCTCATTGCTTTCAATTCCATATTGATAGAGAACATTCTAGAAGTTGAATTTATGTTTGTCTGCCCACAATCAATTTGTCACTACTTCAGACTAATATTGTCATTTACTATTGGTTAGCTAACAGTTACCACATCTGAGTCACATTTCCATCTACCATTATGAAGACCACAGTGTTTTCTAGCTGCCATCTAATGGACATCTGGATTTCGTATCTTGGATATATATTACTCCAGAGTACATCTACTACTACTTTTATGTTGTTCCTCTTGCACATGCTGCCTTTACTCTATGCTAGTCTGAGAAAATCCTGTCCAGACTACTTCAATAACAGTTTACAATGCATTCAGTTTGGACTGTAGGCTAACACATTCTTTCACTGGAATGTTAAGAAACTGAGGATGAAACCCATCTATTTCAAGTATCTGGAAAAACAGTAAAAAGTCCTTAATTAACAAAAAATCTTAAAAATTGTTATCTTAGATAGATGTTTCCAAGAATAACTGATGCCAAGTTTAAGGAAGTCATTTTTATTGATCCATAGATCAGATACATAATCAATGACAAGTAGGTCAAATATTTTTTAGTAGGGCCAGAGAAAATTGCCTGGAAATTCATGTAGCATGTCACAAACTTGAAATACACTACAATTATTAAGTTAATTTCATATTTTTTAAGATTCCTATGTGATACAGTCTTTCTAATATTATATTTGTGTTCCATTTAAAGAGATCTGTTGTAATCACTAAAAGTTGTTCAGGAAATAACGTTTGAAAAAAAAAGTTCAATATAATCAGAATAAAGGATTGATTTAGAAGGTATTGGAGCTAATACTAAGAACTTCCATCTTCTGTGAAATAGCTAATAAACTTGCAAAATAAAGAGATAAAGTGGACAAGAGTGCAGGAAAGTACACAAGGAGATTGAATTTGGAATGTGATGTTCAACTGTGATTCTTATACCTGCAGCAGTTGCAAATCTAAATAAAAAATAAAGCTGAAATTTAGCACTCAGTAAAGCATAGAAATCAAAGTCAAATTACAAAAGAAAAAAAGTAAAGAAGATTAAGCATAGAAATGAGAGATAAGAGAACTTGGTAAATGTGATAAGATTAGTGGGCTTGAAGCTCCCCATTCATCATTGTCGCAATACTTCTCAAAGGCAAACAACAATTTGGTAAATTATTATTATATCACTTGGCTCAGTACTTAATGGAAGGCATTGCAGTCTTAATCTTGCCAATTTTGTTTAAGAGCCTGAACAAGCTTTTATTCATAAAACTGATTATTATTTAATTGTATTTATTATTATTATTATTTATTGGTTAATCTTTAGTGAGATTCACAGTCTTTGAGGCTGGTTAATAGCTCAGCAGCTCGAGTCCTAACCAAGGACCTAGGAACTGTTAATGTATTGTCAGAGGATGTAGGCTGTTCCAAGTAAGGTGGTTTTTTGTAGAGTCAAAATGTTCAAGTCCGGCAAATTTAGAATTTCTAAATAGCAGGGTATCCCTTTGGGTATTGCTCCGAGGACTCCAATTACAATCGGGACAACACACGATTTCTTTTTCCACAGTCGCTCAACTTCAATTTGTAAGTCCCGGTACTTTGTGATTTTTTCTTGCTGCTTATCTTCAGTTCGTGCATCACCAGGTGTTGCAATGTCAATGAACCATACTTTTTTCTTTTCAACGATTGTTATGTCAGGTGTGTTGTGGACCAAGTGCCTGTCAGTCTGAATCCTAAAGTCCCACAAGATCTTGATTTTCTCATTCTCTAAAACTTTCTCAACCTGATGTTCCCAGTGGTTTTTGCTATACTCAAATCCAAACTTCTGGCACAATTTCCAGTGAATGATTTTAGCAACACGGTCATGGCGTTGTAGGTAGTCAGTTTGTGAAATTTTGCTGCACCCACTGATCAGGTGGTCAACTGTCTCCTCTCATTGCAGAGGCAGCATTTGCTGTTGGTGGTAACATGTTGAATTTTTGCCTTCATACAGTTTGTGGCTAGGGCTTGTTCTTGAGCTGCCAAAATAAAGCTTTCTGTTTCTTTTTTCAGTACTCCTGATCTTAACCAGTTCCAAGTTAGTTTCTGGTCAGCTTTGCCTTCAATACTTTTCAAGTATTGGCCATGCAGAGCTTTGTGTTTCCAATTTTCAGCTCGCTGCTCAATTACTTCTTTCTTATATTCTGCTTTTGTTTTAGTTGTCTTTAAAAGGCCTCCTTTATTTACTTCCTTAATCATTGGTTCTTCACTTTTCTGGATGTAATCATTCAAGCTGCATTTTTCTTCTTCCACAGTCTGCTTTACTTGTAGGAGTCCTCGACCACCCTCTGCTCTTGGTAAATATAATCGGTCAACATCACTTTTAGGGTGCAAGGCATGATTCATTGTCATAAACTTCCTTGTTTTCTGCCCAAATTGTCTAACTCCATCTGGGTCCAGTCAATTATTCCTGCAGAGTACCTAATCACAGGTATTGCCCAGGTATTTATGGCTTTTATGATGTTTCCTCCACTCAATTTGGAAATTAATATCTTACGAATTCGCCGAATGTACTTGGCTGAAGTTAATTCCTTGACTTTATTATGCATTAAGTCAGAGGCTTCTAAAATCCCCAAGTACTTGTAGCCTTCTTCTGATTTTACTGCCTTTATCATTTCTTCATTCTCTAGTTCTATTCCATCCTCTTCTATGATCTTGCCTGCTTTGGTTGCTATTGTTGCACATTTGTCAATTCCAAACTGCATACCGATGTCTTGGCTGAATTCTTTTGTGTTATCAATTAATAAATTCAGTTCAGCTTTTGTTTTACCAAACAGCTTCAAATCATCCATGTACATCAAGTGCGAGATTTTCAGTCCTTTCTTTGCAAGTTTGTATCCACAGTTCATCTTCTTCAAATTGATTGTCAGTGGTAGCATTGAGAGTATAAAAAGTAGGGGTGAAAGGGAATCGCCCTGGAAAATGCCTCGTTTAATTTCAACTTCACCCAGTTCTTCTTCATTAGCCATAAGTTTCGTTTTCCAGAGGTTCATTGAAGATTCCATGAATTTTTGTATGTTGCTGCTGATGCCTAAGATTTCCAGGCATTTCTTGATCCAGCTATAGGGAACTGAATCAAATGCTCCGAGGAAGTTGGGAAATGGGCCGTTTCAGGCCTTTGGAGGGCCTCCGAGAGAGTGAGAAAGGCTGTTTTTGCCCTTCCCAGATAAATAGAGAGGATCTGGAACCAGGTAAGAAAGAAAAACGGGCCTACCAGGCCATCATGTGCCAGGAGTGGGAGGCGGATTGCACCTGCATGATGCGTGTGCATGCAACCCTCCCCCCCGCTGGCACGCAATGGCAAAAAGGTTAGCTATCATTGATATAGACTGAATTCTGTGACACATTTGTTGTATGATAATCACAGTCAAGCCGTAATGAAAATGCTTGGTATTACTCACACTGCACCTCTTAACAAAATAGTTTTCAGGCAGAATAGAGGTTGGCATCCCAGCAGTTCTAATTTAACCATATATATCCTAAAGTAGCTACCCTGCATGATAAATATAAGATTTGAGAGATTTTATTATGCAAGAATTATGCAGATCAAAGGCTCTGTTATCATTTTCAAATTAATTCCATAATGCATGTGTACTGTGCTTGAGACTGGGAAATTAGTCTTTGATTTCTGCTATACAAAGCAGATACATAACTTTACAATTAAAATAAAGTCTTTAATTAAAATAAAACACAGTAGATTAATATTTAATTGAAATAAGTAAAGTCTTTAGTTCAAATATAAGTATTATGGCACAAAATTGAGTTCTGAAATATATGTTCTAACCAATGCAATGGTACACCATGCAGTATTACTACAGAATTTGAAACTGCATATTTCTTCTCTGATTTGCAAATAATTTCACATTTTCATTATAAGGGTTTAGTATAATAACATTCTATAAACAATAGGACAACTCCCTTGTGATATTTTCTGGAATAGAAATAAATCTTACAAAGATACAGAGGAACAATAGAAAATTTCAGCCAGCATTAAACATTATTAAAGAGCTATCAATGAGTAGGAAAAAAGTATGAAATATGTATAAGAGTTAATGCATTAATAAGCTTCAGTCAACATTGTATAAATACCATAGTACCCAAATAATAAAATGTATTATTCACATTTTAAAATAATAATTGTTTTTATAATAATACAATTACAAAGTATTAAAAATACCAAACAGTATATAACATAGCCCCTTGTTAAATTAAAGTAGTCCTTTTATGATCTGTTTAAAATGGCAGTAACAGTAACAGAGTTGGAAGGGACCTTGGAAGTCATCTAGTCCAACCCCCTCATGCAGGAGACCTGAACTAGGGATTCGAACTGCTGAACTGCCGACCTTTCTGATCAACAAGCTCAGTGTCTTTTTTCTGGGTTAATTCAACATTAACATGGCAGGTAGCATGTGCATAGTAGGTATACCACTTTAGAAACTTTAAGGCCTCTGCAACTTAATGATGACTCTAGATGAAGTTCATCTGAGATATTGAGATATATAAGTTGTTAAATGTTAAATGTTTTTCTAACTGAGAAACTGATTTTATTGAGCCAGCCACTTCAAAAATTTAACATAGTTAAGTGTTGCAATATCATCTTGGTCAGCCAAATCTATGACTCTTTTTTAAATTTTTTTGATGAGCTTCCTTGGCTTTAGATATGATTGGCCTGGACTTGGATGGAGAATTGTGAGATGACAATTCTGAATTGTGGGGTGGAATGGAGATTTTGCAGTATCCTTCTCCTGCCATGCCCACCAAGCCACACCCACCAAGCCACACCCACAGAAGTGGTAGTAAAAAAATTTGAATTCCACCACTGATTTGATCCCATGAAATTATGATGATATTACTAAACCAGAATGTCCAATCAGTGTTGTCCAAGTCTCGTTTATACTTTGGGGTTTATATGCCAACCAATATCTTTAGATAGCACTGGATTAAAGAAGACTAGTTGGAATGAATTTTCTATGAAGCACCGTGCAAACTATACAGAACCTGCCATTACTGACCATTGATTATTATAATGATAGAAGAAAAAATGAAATGGACAGTAATATTATAATACATAAATCAACAGCAGTATTTTTTTTCAGTTTAAATTTGCAATCCATTTATGAAAAAATAGCTACATGGATATATTATTTATCTCTTGTCTTCATTCTAAGCATATCGTTTTAGAAACTAAGTTCTGTCTCTATATATTTGTCTGGTTTATTTAACTGATGAACTTTGAAATTAATAATGTAGTATATTGTATATGGGTTATTATACCAATTTTCTCCATATTGTATATTTTTTCTTTTGTTTTGTATATATATTTTATTAAGGATTTTGATTACAATTGTAAAAACTAATACAAATTAAACTTAACAGGCAGATTAGAACAAATAAAAAGTGCAAGAAAAAGAGATTATAATAAAGAAATAGATGAGCCGAGGGGGCGCAGTGGTTAGAGTGCAGTACTGCAGCTACTTCAGCTGACTGCTAGTTCAGCAGATCAGCAGATCAAATCTCACCGGCTCAAGGTTGACTCAGCCTTCCATCCTTCCGAGGTGGGTAAAATGAGGACCCAGATTGTTGGGGGCAATATGCTAATGCTAATGCAATATGCTAATATGCAATATGCTATATGCTAACTTTGTAAACTGCTTAGAGAGGCTGTAAAGCACTATGAAGCGGTATAGAAGTCTAACTAATAATTATTATTATTATTATAATAAAGAACAAGAAAATAAATTTATAAAGACGTGACTTTCAAACTCCATTCTCCAAACTCCATTATAGACAAATTTAGTAATTCTTCACTCTTTACATGGTTACAAACAGATACATCTTCACCCAATATCCCGTCCCTTACTATAAGTAAATTGATAAATCATCAATGTTTCAATCCTACTGTCAGCAAAAAATCCGTTAAGGATGCCAGTACTATGCAAAAGAAAAAAGAAAAGAAAAGAAACCCCTTATTTTTACTTAATCAAATAAACCAACTTTATATTCGGTCACTCAAGCACTCGTCACTCCCCGCCTGGACTACTGCAATGCTCTCTACATGGGGCTCCCCTTGGTATGAACCTGGAGGCTGCAGTTAGTCCAGAATGCGGCTGCGCGGGGGATTATGGGAGCGACGGGGCGCTCACATATGACACCTCTCCTGCGCGAGCTGCACTGGCATCCTGTGGTCTTCCGGGTGCACTTCAAGGTGTTGGTGACCACCTTTAAAGTGCTCCATGGCTTAGGGCCGGGGTATCTGCGAGACCGCCTTCTGCCGCCAATAGCTTCCCACCGACTGGTTCGCTCGCACAGAGAGAGCCTCCTCAGGGTGCCGTCAGCCAGACAGTGCCAGCTGATGACCCCCAGCGGGAGAGCCTTCTCTGTGGCAGCACCTGCCCTCTGAAATGACCTACCCCTGAGATACACAACTCCGGACTTTTTGTCAGGCCCTGAAAACATACTTATTCCATCTAGCCGGGCTGGCTTGATCCCATCCTCTCAGTTTTAATTGAATTCGGTTTTAATTGGGTTGTTTTAAATCTTGGGCCGAAATTATTTAATTGTTTTTTTAAACTGTTTTTAAATTTTATATGCAATGTTTTATCTTGGCTGTACACCGCCCTGAGTCCTGCAGGAGAAGGGCAGTATAGAAATAAAATAAAATAAATAATAAATAAATATTCCTTCCTAGGAGTCTTACTATTTCATTCATTCTAATGTCAGGATTTGATTTCTGTTTAATTCTTTGTTATCCCATCTCACAGACTTCTTTACAAGTTTAACAAGACTATTTTGTAAATCCAGTAAGAAAACAATTTGGAGGCCATTCTCTTGGTTTGTTATTTGTATTTCTTCTTTAATTTTTAAAACTTCAGCCAATTTTCTTTATCTATTAGGTAAAGTGTCCTTTTTCAAGTTATCATGATTTTTTCCTTCCAAATCAGTTTCTGGTATCTTTCAATTTGTAAATTCAGTATAGTAATTATCTAGCCATATGCTCTCTCAACAATGAAATAAGAGGTACTCTTATACTGTGGGAGGAATAAGTCTCTTTAGAATTTAATATTTATTTAATTCATTAATTTTAGGTACCATCAGATTCCAAACTAACTCTGGACCCTATTTAGTAAAACAAAGCAGAATAACAATGCAATACAATAATAACACAAAATAAAAATAAGAACCAATAATGAATTCTCCCTATCCACCCACACCCACAGACAATTCAACTGGAACCCCAACCAGCAAACTCTCAACTAACTATGAAAACAATATTTAAGTATTTTATAGAATACCAGTTGGAGGCTGACAGCTATGACAAAGAGTTTCTTACCATAGGGAAGGTAGTGCAAAAGAGAAAGTACATTTTATGGATCCAAATAGATGGCATTCTTCAGAATGTGATTTATGAAATTCATTGTCATATTGTACAGACTCGTTTTAGATGAATTTAAAATAAATTTAGATACAATCATTGAAGATAAAGTCCTCTTTTAGTCATAATAAAAAATATTTCATAGCTTAAAAGTTGTATATCAAGTGAATATTTCATCTTTCATATTTCCAAAATCTAAAGGGCTCGCAAGTCAATATGGAAAACTAGATCTAATCCTGGTGATATTCAGCAGGGCATTTTTATATTCTGTCAGTCATTCCAGTCCCCTTCTTTCTGATGTAGTAAGACTGCAAGCAAACCATACTAGTTCAGTATGTAGGAGGTTATGTAAGATTTAGAAGGAAAGGCACCATTCCAATCCCATTCTTGTAATTTGTTGTCATCAGGGAACAGGAAGGAGTAACATGCCAGTCTCTTGAAAAACAGGCTAGTGCAGCTATTTAGTACTCTCTTTTTCTGTATGTTAGTCCTTAGGAAACTGATGGATACTGAGTTTTGGTTGTTTTAAATTCTATTTACTTTCACACTGTAAGCCACCCAGAGTCTATCTGGAACTGTACAACTTATAGTTGAGTAACGTAATGAATGAATAATAAATGTCTAAATAAAACTAGAGGTTGTCAAATTGGGAAATAACTATAGATATTTTTAATGATAAATTGCTGTTTGCCTTTAACATTTTCCTTCACCTGCTTTCTTTTTTCTTTCCACTGGAGATGAAATGAATATTTTATTCATTATTTGATGCTATTATTTTTATTTTTAGTCATGGTTCATTTATATTTTGTTTCATGAGTCTCGGCTCATTTTCCTTCTAACCTCAAATGAGAATGTTTTAGAAGAACGTGTTAGGTTTGTTATCTAAAATTAACTTCCTTTTGTGTTATGTTGCTTTTTCAGTAAAATTTCATTCCATTTTTTGCTTGCATACTTGTCACTTCAGAGTACAATGATGAGTATCATAGAGGTTTTATCATTAATAAGTTTTTGCTTTTTATACTTTTTAAGATAATATTTCTTGGTATTCCTTATAAGCTGGCCTGATTAGTGTTTCTTCTTTTGTGCGACCATCTCTTGATTAGACAGTTGAAAGGCATTCATAAGATAAGGGACTCCCTGGAGTCCTGCACTCTGTCATAATATTTTCTGCAAATGTTAACACAAATGGACTGAAGCATTCATTTATATTCATATGGAAATCATTATGTTAATGAATCAGTTGATAGTAATAATACCTATATGTAAAATTCAATATATATAATAAATACTTTTTACAAGGGAAAATGGCTCTAAACTGATTTCTCAAATTGTACTTGTATTCATCAGGGTAAAATAGTTCCATCTCAGATCACATCATATTAGTGAGCAAGCATTGCAAAGAGTAGCACCTATTTCCTCAGCTATTTCTCATTATTATTATTTTTTACAGAAGCGAAGCACCTGAAAGGAGAAACAGAATTGATTTAGAGAAAACTTGGGCAACTGGAATAAATTAATATCATTGTTTCAATTATAATACAGAGAAATGTGAAGCTTAATACAGCTTCAAATAATGTTTATATTCCTTAAGAATTTATACTAAACATGATTTAAATGAATAATGATAATTTTCTTCTTGTGATGTTGCTTATAAAAAAGACTTCTAAGTGTAATACTGTTACAGATTTAAATCTACTGATAGAATAAATAGGAAAATGCAAAAATGAATAAACTATTAAATTAGCTTATGTATAAACTCTGTACTCCATATGGTAGATCAATCAATAAAATTCAATACAAATAAGCAATATGTAAAATGAAAAAAATGAAATATGTCTATATTTCCAACAGTTCTCATATGGCATAACTCAATACAACAAATACCTTTTTGGAGGCAATAATTATATTTAAAGAGGAATTTTAAGCAACGTCATAAATAATTCATTCTGTGAAGAGGAAAGATATAAGCTGTTCTTGTTAAGCATTTATTATTTGGAAATTTTTTGACTGAATTCCAATCCCAATCTCCAAATATAGAAGATCAGGATGTGTTGGAGAGCTTGAAAGTTGGAAGGATAGATGGCCCATTGAGAAGTCTCAGTCAATTTTTTAATTGGGTTTTATTGACCTCTTTATTAGTATAGTTTGATACACAAGTCAATCAGATATTTATATTGGATTTGGTACTGTTATCTGCCAATCAAGTCGTTCACAAGGATCTGTGATAGACAGATTTTGATGTTTGATGGTGTTGGACGTATCATCACAGAATGTAAACTGTTCCAAGTAAAGCTGCCTTTTGCAATTGACTAATGGAAATTTATGCTGATGGTGTTCAAGTGTTGTTCCAGTTGTGTTGGAATTTCACACAAGGCACCTATTATTCTTTGCTTTCTTTTGACATAGTCATTCTATTTCTATTTGCAGGTCTTTGTATTTTGTTATCTTCTCACATTCTCTTTTGTTCTGCAGTCTCCAGATACTGCCACATCCACTAATGAGATTTTTTTTAAAAAAATATTTCTTATGTACAAGTGTAAAGTCTGCGGTATTATGTGGCAGGTTCCTGACTGCTTGAATTCTAAAGTCACAGAGCACTTTCGCTTCTTCATTTTCTATTATTTTCTCATTTTTTTTGTCCTGTGAGTTCTTGCTTGCAGACAAATGCTACTTCCTACAGATCTTCCAATGCACCATTGTTGCTATTTTATCATGCTGTTGTTTGTAGTTAGTCTGTGCAATCTTCTTGCAGCAGTAATGATCCACTGTTTATTCAGCTTCTTTGCAGAAGTGACAAATGCTGTCTGGTGCTGTCTTTTCATTTCTTGCTTTGTATGCATTTCTTCGTAAGACTTGATCTTCTGCAGCCAGAATTAGTCCTCTGTCTCTTATCTTCAACTTTCCTGTTCTTAGCCATTGCCAGATCTTTTTATTATTTGTATTCCCTCCTAATTTTTTTAATATAATGCTTTGTCTCCCCTACTTTCTGTTCTTCATTTGGTCTTTCTTATAGGCCAGTTTAGTTTCTCCAGTACCCAGTATGCCTTCCTGGTATATCACCTTCAGTACATCTTCTTCACTATCCTTCAGATATTCTTCCAATGCACTTTTTTCTTCTTCAACCATCTGATGTACTTTCAATGTTTCACAACCACCTATTTTCCTTGGTAAGTTGAGTCTGTCAATATCGCTGCATGGATGAAGGGCATGATTCATTATCTTTATTTTTCTGATCTTCCTATCCAAGGCCTTAAGTTTTGTTTGAGTCCACTCAACTATTCCAGCTGTGTATCCAATGCCTGGAATTTCCCAAGTGTTGATTGCCTTGATAGCATTTCCTCCACTGAGTTTGGACTTCAAGATAGGGATCCCCAGTCCACAGACTAGTATCAGTCAGTCTGTGGCCTATTGGGAATCAGGCCACGCAAGTGGCAGGCGAGGACACAAAGTTTCATTTGCACATGCTTGGAGCTAGGTTGCATATGTGAAACCATTTCCCCTTCCACCAGTACTGCCAATCTGTGCAGCCAGAAAGGTTGGGGACTGCTGCTTTAAGATCTTCATTCTTTTGATGTATTCATTTATAATCTTTTTCTTAATGTGCTTGATGTAATCAGTTTGGAGGATGTCCAGATATTTGTAGTGTTCATCTTTATCTTGATTCTTGATTCCTTCAGTTTTCATTATTTTCCCGTTTGATGGTGAAAATGGCATATTTGTCCAATCCAAACTCCATTGCGATATCTTGGCTGTATATATGGACAGTGTTGAGAAGCAGTTCTATTTCAGATGCTGATTTTCCATTCAGATCATCCATATAAAGAAGGAGTAGTAATTTGACAGTTTGAGATGGCTTGAGTTATTCAGTAATGTTGACAGAGGAATCAGTGAAATGACAAATAGTAGTGCTAATAGTGATTCTCTCTGAAAGATTCCTTTCTTGGTATTAACATCTTCCAAATTACCACCATTGACAGCAACCATGTCTTCAATCTTTGCACATCTTCTGATGTTTCTACTGACACCTGTTATTTCTAGGCACTTCATTATCCAGGCATATGGGTGGGAGTTAAATGCCTTCTTGCAATCCATTCTACATTTAAACTGGTCTTCCTTCTCTTGCAGTTTTCCAGAATCATCTTGACAATTAGGAATTGATCTTCTGTTTCTCTGCTGTTTGGGCGGTTTCTTTTCTGCTCAGATAGAAGGAGTTTATTTTCAACTAGATGCTGTTGGACTGCATCACCATCACCCTCATCCTCATTTTTAATATTATTTCATTTATTCATTAAACATGAAACTCAGTCAACTGAACATTTAAAGATATTCAGATTGGGTTTGGCATTTTTGTCTACTTATCAAGTCCTTACCAAGGACCTGGGACAGGCAAATCTGGATGTTTGATGGTGTTACAGATATCATTGCAGGATAGAAGCTGTTGCGATATCTGTAACCATTCTGTGACATATCATACCATCATCATCATCATCATTATCATCATCATCATCATTATTATTATTTGCTGTGTATGTATTGTTGGTGATGTTATTGTTGCTCTAATGAGTTCTATTCTTATTACAATATCTAAATATTTTCTTCAAAATAAGACTGCAAGTAGGAATATTTTTCTTGCCTTCTATGGGAAATATCCTGATTAGGGCCTACTAAGATAATGCCATAAAGCTTGGAAACCCATTCTCATCTTGTGTGTAATTGTAACATATTCTCACTTGAAACATTATAAAATGTGTAATTCATTTGATATCTATGGATGCTAAATAATGACAGTTTGCAAGGATACAAAATACTATGGCCTATATATAAGCAGGCAAGGTAGTAAGAATTAAGATCAATAAAGTGAGACTCTGTCAGAAAAGGAAATTACTTTCTTATATCTTTGAAAATATAATATTGAAGGTTAACAATAGCAATAACACTTAGACATATATACCACTCCATGGTGCTTTACATCACACTCTGAGCAGTTTACAAATGTCAGCATATTGCCCCCAACAATCCAGGTCCTCATTTTACTGACCTTGGAAGGATGGAAAGCTGAATCATCCTTGAACCATTCAGGATCAAACTGCTGACCATGGGCAGAATTATCCTGCAATAGCATTTCAGAGGTTAGGATCTTCAAAACTGATTGTTTAACAATATTAATATATGGATATTTTGATTAGATGCATGGCTAATCTCTCCAATCTCCACAAGATATGCTGCTATATCATTCAGATCTGATATTTTAAGATCATGCCCATAAGACAATAAATTTAAGTTAGCTGATTGGGAATTAGATAAAATTATGGATGGAAACGTGGAATGAATGATAATGTGAAATGATTCTGAAGTGATTTTATGTAAAATGAGAAGTATATTTCATGATAAGATTAAGGAAATTAGACGTAAATCAATAGAGGTTAAAATATAGATTTGATGAAATGGGTCTTAAGATTAAGGAATATATATGGAATTCTGATTGACAAAATGGAAAAAAATTAGAATGATATTTATTTGGAAATGAAAGATTGCATATAAAAAGGAGCTGTGTTTATTTTTGATTTAAGATTTATGGTGATACAATAGAATGCCAAGTGTTTAGAATAAGATGTTAGATTGTATGATAAAAAATTAGTGATTTGATTTTTTTTTTCTTTTTAAAGATGTAAATGGATGAAATTTGGAATCAAATTGATTAAAGAAGTGTGGGCAATTGTACTTATCTAATACCGGACCAAACCTTAGCTCTTAAAAGATGTATTTTATGTTTAAGATGTTTAAAAATAAATAAAATATTTTTTAAAAAAATTAAAATAAATTTAAGTTAGCTTACTTTGTTTTAAAATTAGAATTTGAGTTATCTTAAATTAATAATAAATATTCATATGTTCCCTTTTTAAAAAATTGGGGTCTTCTAGACTGAAAATATTGAAATTAAAAGAGAGTATTTGTAGCTTAAGGTTGTGTTTATGGAGATCATCAATTATCCAGGTCATGGTTGTCTCAAAGGTACTTTTTCCAAAAGGCAACCAGACTTTCTTGTTTTTTCCTGTGAAATCATTTTGCTTATGAAGAAACTTCTTGGATGGGAAGCGAAACATTTTCCAAAAAAACAAAACCCCAAGAAACTCTAGTTGCTTTTTGGAAAAAGCACTTCTGTGGTAAGAGCACCAAGGACGCCTACATTGAACATTTCTATATATTTCTTTTTGTTAATTTTGGATAAAATTTATGCCAAGTTAAACCTTACTCTTTCACTTTGGAGGGATGAGAATCAGAGTTTTCTGATCAGTGGTGTATATTGTATATTTCAATTTTTTACATAAAATTTTGTCAGAAATGACAGATAAAATCATTACTATCAAAGCCCAAAGACTGAACATAGTTTTGTGTAACTGCAACTGTTTTCTCATTCAATTTATATTAATAACTTTCTATTATCATACAGTAATTTTGCTTGAAAATTGTGTGTGAAATTGAAAATAAAATTATCCAGACTTTACTTAAAACAGTAAGAAATAAAAAGTTTTACTTGATAACATCCCAAGTTGCAAAATTGTTTTTGTTTTCTGCTTCATCGAAATCTCAGATGAAAATGAAGCAGGTGTCTTCAGGTCTTAGAAGAACTCATTACAATCACAGAATTTTAAAGAACCATTTAAGCCATTAAATCTATTCTGGGCAAGAATCCAAATTAAAGCATCCCCTGACAGATGGCTAAGCAGGGTCTACTTGCACATATCCGACAAAGGGAGGGGGGGCATCACCTCCTTGGATAATTGGTTTCACTGTCAAACTGCTCATACTATTAGATTTTTTTTCTAACATTCAACTGGAATCAACATTCCTGGGTTATTGTTTTTTTTTACCTTTGATGGATGCCACTCAGAATTCTTTGTGATGAGATGGGTTTCAAATATTGCAAATAAATAAATGACCAATCTAGTTGTAATGATAGACCTCGTCTTTCTTCCATGTAGGATCCTTTCATGAACCTGTAGAGCTTTATTACATCTTCTCAAAGTTAAACATTTCTGGTTCTTTCACTCTGTCTTTAGTGTTTAGTTTCTAATATCCTTTTCATCTTTGTTTGAACCCCGTCTACTTTGCCTGAATAATTTTTAAATTCTGGTGCCCAAAACTGGAAACATTCTCAAGTTGCAATCTGATAATACAAAACAAAATATTGATGAACCGTAACGTTTTATTTGCATTTATAATCAAATCCCAATGATATTTCACAAGGTATTTGCAAGCCATGTACTTTCCCAATTTATAACTCTGCATTTGATTTCTGTTTCCTAAGTACATAATTTCCATTAATATGCTGTCACGTCTTTTTAATGATCAAAGTAATTTTTTTTATTTTTTTGGTTTTCTTAATATAGCTATAAAATTCATAATTTTGTATCATGTACTTTTTTATTTCCTCAGGCAAATCACTCATAAAAATGTAGCAATCATTCCTTTTCAGTAGAAATATCAGATCATTTATTCATTCCACTTTTTCTGTCTGTTGAGTTTAGAAAGCATGAGAATAGAATACAGGAGACTGCTTTCAACTATATTTTCATTTTTTAAAAAGCCATTTTAACATTATAGTTAATGTTAATTAACTATACAATATCAATGCCTATTATTTGCTATGATCCTCAGTATATGGAATACATGTAAATTTCAGAGCTGATATAGATTTATGTTCTCCTTTGTTGATCAGCTACTTGCAACAGCTTAATGAAATATCTCACTAGTTATGCATGCACGGACATTGTGTCATGGTTTGGCACACCTCTCTACTGCAAATATTTAAAAAATGTTTTGAAGGTTATGGTTGAGTTAATGAGAATAATTGGACCATTAATTCTGATAGTTTTTCTCCTAGACAGTTTTTCATTTATCTTTTTCACTTTAAAGAGTAAATGAATATGTAATATTTATCTTTACTTTGAAATAATATTTTATTGGAATAAGTTTTGATTTGACTAATATATATACTTAGTTGTTGTTATGTATCTAGTAATATTTAACTAGATATCTTAATTGTCTTAATTAATTTAAAATTAATTTTTATTTAGTTCATCCAGTAAATTTATGTATCACCAATAAGGAAGTAAAATTTAAAATTTTGTTGCCTTTTGCTTATTATATATACTGTAGCTATTTCCCCCCTACACAGATCAATCTCATTGAAGCATCTCCTGGCTGAGAGAATATAATTTTGATTAATGTTGTCCTTTTGAAAATAAAAAAATTAGAATAGTATTACTTTTGACAGTAAAAGCTACTTCAAGCAATGGTTAACATTTGATTAATAAAGATTTTGCATAATTAATCAGCATTCCTGGTTCCATACATGAAACTCTCCTTTGTAGTAATAGTAACTGAAGAATATATATGTTCAAGACCTACGTGAAGCTTAACATTTTCTCAAATTTGAAATAGAACAAATAATGTGTTTTGAAATCTGTTTTCAAAACAGATACTTTTAAATACATTAGGCACCAATAATAATGCTTTAATTATTCTATTTAAGACAATTGATGGTCTCTAAACTCTAAATGTAGCCATTATACAGTACTGAAAAGTTAAACAGTATTTTGGGAATCTAGATTGATTCAGAATGTAAAGTTTTTCTTTACTGACCAAAAATTTTACCTTTTAGTTTTAATGAAATCACTATTAAGAAACTTTGGTATTTCTTCAGATACTCTTCCCCTAAATTAAGGGAATTTACTACTGGGCTGTGGCCCAAACAGGCCACAGCCCAGTAGTGGGCTGCCACCAGGTGGTTGGAGACCCCTGTACTGAGTCATAGGACAAATCTTTGTTCAAATTCTTCCCTTGGGAATTTAAAATCTTATTTTTCAATCCTAACCTATTTTTTCTTAGGTTTGTATTAAAATAGATGTAATAAGGACATTGATAAACTTTTTGGCCTGGCCATGTGGAAAGAAATTTCTGAAAACTCTATTTAATTTATAATTATAAAACATATTTCTTATCCTAAATATGTATAAACATAATCTTTAAAATACCAATAGCTTTTACTTGATGTGGCCTTCAGAAATTAATTGGTAGATATTTCTTTCCTTTCTGCCATCATCTTTCTCTTTTCACAGTTTTCCCCATGTGTTGAATTTGATGCAAAACAAAACTCCAATGTCAATTTAACCCATGTAAGCCTTAATACAGGTAACCCTCAGTTAATGATGGTCATTGGGCATCCATTTCTCCTCATTGACATTGTTAAATGAGGATTGTGGGTCATTAAATGAGACTAGCAGGCCAGCAATAAAGTGGCTCTTCCAAGTGAAGCAGATTGAACGGGTGGCATTGTGCAAGCATGGAAGAGCTTGATGGAAAAGGGTGTATTAGTAAGCCTGCAAGGCATAGTACAAGTGTGGCAGACTGGAGTTAGCTATAAGGTGGGCTAGAGCAACTTGCAGCATTCCTTCTTGTTCTCCACAGACTTTGCTTGTGGGAAGCCAGCAGGAAAGGTTGCAAGTGATAATCATGTGACCACAGGATGCTGAAACTGTTGTAACTGTGAGCCAGTTGCCAAATGCCAGATTACAATCACATGACCTTGAGGAGGCTACTACAGCAAGAACTTCCAAAAGTAGTCATCAGTACCACTCGTTCAGTGCCATTGTAACTTTGAAAGTTCCTGAACAAAGAGTTGTAAGGACTCCCTATACTGAAATAGTTACACATTTTTGAAAAAAAATGGAAATCTGATCTTTGATATTCTTTTCAATGTAAAATATGAATTCTTAAAAACTGGAAGATCTATATGCTTTTGTTCTTTTATCTCAATAATAAACATTTTTTCTAAAACATACATACATACACAGAGTCCATGCTGCACCATCCTCCATTTACTTTCAAAATAAAACAGTTTTTGCTATTTATTAATAGTATACTTTAATGAGGAGAAAAGGGTTTTTCTGATTACTGTTATTCAGTATTAGAGCAATTAGAAATAATTTGGCTGAATTGTATAAAATAAAATTGGTTTTATTTTAAGATAGGAGTGAATGTATTGTAATAGCTATTTTCTGTACTAGTTTGTATGTTGTCTTTTTAAAGTCATCCAGAGTTATAACAAATTGGAGCAACCTATAAATTTCATAAATAAATAAATACATAAAGATGTACTATACTAATTATATTGTTACACTTGAAATGCAAATTTAGAATAAGCAAAGGGAAGGGAAGTTTAAGTGGTGTTGCTCTAAAACCAAGGACATTTATGAATGTTTATTTTAGACTACAGATCAGTGGACTTGTGGGAAATTGACTTTTTTTACAATAATTCATGCATTCATTGTATTTTCTTTACATTTCTTTACATTTCTATCACCAACCAAAGGTAATTGGGGAATTTTAGAGCTATGTTGCCTTCTATGTGCTTCTATAGCTATGTATAGAATTTGATTTGTAAATGAACAGAGTGTTATTCAGTAACCTAAGAGTTTTGTTTCCTTCCTCAGAAAAAAAAAGTAACCTTGCAAAAGCTTTCTTGGATTTACAGAGGGTATGAAACAACATTGATAGTGACTGGTAAATTTTGATGGTTAATTCCTATTTTGTAGTCACTAGGGATATTCTAGTATTTGCATCTTGTCAGTTAAATAAAATGCTATATTGTCCATCAGTGGCTCCAGGGCACAATTTAATTTCTGGTTGTGTCCCTGCCAAGCTTTGCTGTGTGACTTTAAAATCTCTCAAATGGTAATTAGGTGTATATCAGATTGTTATTGAAATGTGATGAGGCAGGAACTCCTCTCTGGTCTTTCTGAATATATTAAGCATGTTACTGTGGATTTAAATACTTTTGGAAAATGGTTTTATATTTTAAAAGAAAACTCTGAATTTAACTATTGGTTTATAAATGTATTTCAGCATTGCAAATTTATAATATAATTTATATATTATATGTATAATATAAATAATATTGCTACAAAAATAAAAATTTCAGTAGCAGTTACTTATTTGGGGTAGACATGCTTGAGGCAATTTCATTATGTCTAGTAAAAGATTTAATGTAAAATGCAAAACCCCACAAAAAGTTTTAATAAACTATACCCACATTTTAAAATTGGAAGAGAAAGTAAATCCATATTGAAAATTAGAATTTATGGCACTAAAAATATTAACTTGCCTTTTGTTGCAGTTCTGGAATTTCCTCTATTTACAAGATAAAAGATACTAGAAGTGCAAGTATCTTTTTCTTGTAAGTCATCTACCTGATCTAATTTTAGTAGAGACACTTCAAAATGACTTATAGATTAAGTACATGGGATATATGCAGATTGTGATTTTTTTTGTTTGTTTAGAGAACACTGAATTTTTTAGATTTTATGCAATTTTTTAGATTTTACGCAATACTTAGCACGCTAACTGAATTGGAACAAATTCTCAGTGAGTTTTGGTTTTCTCATTAAATCTAGTCAAAGTCTCAAGTAGCTGAGTTAAGTATTTTATAATAGATGATGATTTTTCTGTCATAAAATTAAGTGATAAACGTACAATATTTTAAAATGGATATTTTTTTTTAGAAAAAGTAAAACTAGGAATTTTTTATTTATTTGCATTTGTATACCATCTAGCTCCCACTACTCAGAGTTGCTTATAGTAAAAGTAAAAATATTAAAATAGAACCAAATTAATACATTGTATCAAAATAATCAAATATCAGAACAGTAACCAAATCAGTCCAATATATAATTAAGATTTTCTAATGAATTTGACTACTCAACCAGGTGACAGTACATAATCAATCTTGCCTGACCTCAAAAATGCCATCAACAATAAAAAGCTAAGATTTATATCTGATTAGTATATGCATGATAAGTCACCAATAAATATCAAGGCTACAAGCTAGATAGTCAAAAGCGTCACTGAAAATGTCAATAGCAACTACTGCTGAACTTCAGCCAAGAAAACTGGACATGTATTCTTGACACCATGATTCTAGTTAACTTCAAAGAATCTTTATTATCTATTTTGACTACATAATGGTATTTTGTTATGGATAGATGTAATCCTAATCCTAACTGAAATAATTAGTCATTTCTAATTGAAAAATTACAAACTGTAGGTAGTTCATTTCCATTCTGAGTTATTTTCACAGAAGATATAGTTGTCAGGTGATTAGAATGAGAGGTGTCAACTGCTCTAACAAAAGGCTCAGACTTGCTGAAGCAAAAGCAGACCCAATAATTTCTCTGTACTTTGCAGCTCCAATGTCAGATCCATAGTCTCTGAAAAATAAGCAATGTGAATTGAACAGGATGGTGGAAGAACAATCTGCAAATTCAGGATTCCAACAATACATATCTTATTGGAAGTTATATTTATAATAAGCACTAACTACTTCAAACTTTATAGGAGCATAAATTATTGGTAAGGCTGTTTGTTTCAGTCATCCTTACACTTCACTGTTTGGAACCTTGGATATGATTTTTGTTTAGATACAAAAATATTTTTCTAAACCATGACTTCTCACTTAGTCTAACTCCTCTCTCTATTTGTACAATATTTCTTCATGTGTACTTGGAGACCTGTGATTCTTTAGAATTAATTGTTCTCATTTTTGTGTCATTAAGATAATATTGAGAATACTTAATATTTGCAGACTTATTCTAAGCTAGTATAATGCAAATCAAATCAATGACATCAAATATTATTTTTATTTGTAAAAGAATACATATAAACTAAGCAAAGGCCAGTATTAATGGCTAATACTTGGGCAGATATTAATTGAGAAGATAGGAATGTTATAAAAGCATCATTAAAGAAGGGAGTGCAAGTTGAGTTCTACTGTATATCATGCCAAGAAAACTATATGAATGTGCTGATGGTAAGTTACTGGAAACTGAGCTTGATCCCAAGTGTATATGTGCATAGGTGCCATGTAAGGCTATAGGTACTTTGAGAATTAAAGATGACACATGCCTTTAACCAAATAGTTTTAGCCCAATGCTTTGTTGGAAAGTAGATGCACTTACCCAGAAAAGTAGGGGCTCTTATCCAAAAAAAAGACAAAATAGAGAGCATTTTAAAGAGATACAAGGGATGATAGATAATGACTAACTTGTTTTATAAATAGGTTTTGTATGTGCTTTCATTTACCCTGTCAACTATTTGTGATTAGACATGTGTAGCAATCTTTTTGTGAGACAGTGAATGATGTCTCAACTTTCCAGAAGAGTCATTTATGTGAATATTGTTTATCCTTGTTGTTCAAACGTACAAAGCAGTATCCACAACTGAACTCAATAGAATTTATAGGATATATATATAGAATGTTGTTGCATGTACATTATTAAGGAAATATTTTGAATAATTCACCCAAAGGTATGCTTCCCTAAGAGCAGCCCACCCCAGTTTGCCATCAAAGAATTTTTTATGAAAACCCGACTCAAAAAATACAAATGAATGCTTTCCTGGAACAACTACAGGAAAACCACAAGAAGCAGTAACAATAATAATTTCTGCACGGAAGATGTAGTGTATGTGTGTGTGTGTTTGATGTATCATCATCTTATACAATTCAATTTCCTTCAACTTTGTGAGTATCTAATGATTGTGTAGTCTGGAAGGTATAAGTGATTTCAGAATATGAAATGTACATTTTATTTAATGGCTTATTTCTTAATTATATTTTAAACTGCTGAAACTCTTGGAACTGAGAAAATAAAAAATTGATAGTTAGTTGGTCTAATGGTGTTGTGGTTAAGGTACCAGGCTAAAAGCTCAGAATCCAAATGTTTTTAATGAATGATTTAAAAAAATGTTGTGTATTTGCCTATACTAAATTTGGTATAGTATTTTTGTCCATTGTCTAAGAATAAAAATTGTTCTTATTTTTTTTCACCATTGTATTATTAGAGATAACATTGTTGAAAGTGCTGGTGAACTTATGGGATGCAAGAACAGACACAACATGAAATGGAAATATTATTCTTTTACTGTCATGGGAGCCATACTCAGCCTATCCTGGATCCATCAGCTGCTTGGTCAACTTATTCCAGGTAAGATTTAATTCATTAAAATATACGAAATTTCAAAAACACTACTGATGTGATAGCTAAAATTTATTTATTATCACTTATACATTTTTAAGTACAAATACTTTCTACAAATTCATGGATACATTGACTGAGGTATGTAGGATCTTAGGGCAAGAATATATAATATGATATTAATTTATGTAAGGAGCAGAAAACAGCATATCACAATGAAAGTTCTTGTGAGCCTGTGAAAACTGATAGTCAAAAGTGTTACATAACGAGTATATAGCACCAAATTGAGATTTCACTCCATATTTGGAGTGGTAGTTTCTGCTTTGGTCATCGTTATATTATCTTGGAATAACAATGTCTGTTTAAAGACATTTATGGCTGGGAGACTTTTGTTTTCAATCAGTACAAAAGGTAATAACATATTCAATAATGTTGCTTCTGCCAGTTTCTGCTAGACTGTTGAAAAGTACTCCAAGGTACCCCAAGGTGAGCAATCCCTTCTGTGAGGGACAGAATTAGCTAAGTAGTAAAGATTAATGATCTTTGGAAATTAATGAAGCTCATGTGATAAACATATTTTAGATTTTAATCTACTGTAATCCAAGAATCACCACTGATGGAGAGTTTTGTTTATGTTCAGAATGCTTATTCCAGTGTACAAATTTTGCGTGTAATATAGTGCTATTTCTTTTTAAAAAAAAACAAATGGGAAAAAAATGTTGCTTTCTTTATGATCTGTTCAATATGAAATTATAAAAGACCCCAAAGAAGTATTCTAGAGTCTGATTCTATAAAATACTTCATAATTCTTTAATGTAATAGTAAACTGCATTGAATATTTCATATTGAATGTTTCAAGTAAATATTTCATGTATACTGTTGTGTGTGTATATATGTGTATGAGACAGTGAGAGAGAGAGAGAGAGAGAGAGAGAGAGAGAAAGAAAGAATGAAAGAGAGAAAGAATTCCACGAGACCATGGAAATTTGATATCATTAGGCTGGATGAAGTAGTTATATTTATGAGATGACTATAATTTGTTAAATGCTGATTAAACTAAAAAAAATAGGAATGGCTTCTTGTCATGTCATAACTTTACATTATATTATGTTACATCATGTAAGAGAATATATACCTGATAAAACTAAGCCTAAAACCTGTATATTATATTATAGTTGAAAAGACAATTATTTGTAGCAGCATAAATTTAAAAGATAAATATCAAACTTCTATTTTAAATTGAAGACTACAATAACAAGATATATGTCTAACATGGTGTATATCTTCTATAAATATTTCTAAAGATTATGAAAAGTCTCTTCATTGTTTGATTTCTCTTCATTTTTGGTCTTGGCAAATATTTTCTTAGAGCTATAGATATGTATTGAACAAAAACAACAAAAAGGTTCATTGATAAATCTATGAAATTTAGTATCTATCTTATCTGAAATATGTCTATGTCATGCTATTTAAAAGGCTAGAAACAATAGCTTTAAAAAGAAAAATATATTGCTGTCTTTTTTTTCCAGCCATACAATTGTCTTCTTGCTTGTCATCTTGATTGACACATAGAAATTGTCAATGCCTTTTGAATGTTTCATTTTCTCTAGCTCTAAATGTGACCTTTGTTTATTCTTTCCCTTTTTGTGAAGATAACAAAGGGCTGGAAATTCTATCAGCCAAAATGTCATGCCCCAAAAAGGCAGACACTAAAAAGCAAAGGGAGTAAGAATAAGAAACCAACCGACATGCCTTGCCTTGTACATGCTGTCACTATAGACGCTGCCAGGTCCTAATAAAGGAAAGATTGCCAGCTGCACTTCAATTCAAGGTCTCTTTATTAGCCTTAGTTTATCCTGCACGAGGTTTTATTTAATTGCTGGAATAGATGGTGACAAGCAAGAAGCATAGTCAGCTGCATGATGCTTAATGAAAAATCTGTATTTCTGAAATAGTTGTATATTGCACAAATCTTGTGCTTTGATGAACTGGCCTTTTGTGATGAACCTGACTGAAAAGCCACATGTGTTACACTGACTATCTAATTAAGTCATCAGAATGCACTGGAGCAAGCGGAGTGGTTCGCATGGGCTTGTATAAATAATTTCAGTCCCTCTATTACCTGGCTAATAAAAAGTGGCACTTTTCCAGATTATGACTGATAGAGATTAGATGGTGCAGCTGCTGCAATTATGCTGGCAGGTAAATTTCTTTGAAACATGTTTCTTCTTTGTCCACAAGAATTGTAAAGCCACTTTGTTTCACTCATCTTTATTTTATGTGTGCTGCTGCAATTCCTTTTATTACACTCCCCCTCCTTTCTTATACTTTATTGTGATCATGCTTTACTTCATATATCCATGTTTATTGCTAGTGTTCTTATTAACCATGAAATGTTCATGCTAGAAATGGAAATTCCATTTTGTATGGAATCATACATTTCCTTTAGTCCAATTAAAATTCATCTATGACTGAACATATTAAATAATTGTATAGCTGGTATAAACTGAGTGACGTTTGGCACTTTGGTCCAGTTCCAGTTCAGACAGGAAAACCTACCTATTAATAAGATGGTGTTTTAAAGTATAATAAATTAGATAAAATAATTAATTTATAATCATAATATGTGCTGAATGTATCTGGGAAAACAATTACTTTATATGCAATAAAACAAAACATGTATAAAAAGAACTGGTAATAAGGAAGCTGAAATTGAAAATCATTGCTTTGCCTTTGATTTTTACAAGAAAGAATGCATGCCAATCATTTCATCTTGGTGCAATATATAAATTTTCAAAGATAGATTCATTAAATGTAGTCACAAATCTCTGTAAGGGTTCTGTATTTACATGATGGTCTTCAGGTCAGTTTACAGGATTATATAATTCCAAGCATATTTATTACATATATAGCTTTGTGGAGTTTATTTGGTGGTTCACTTTACAAAATGAGATTGAGCTTAAAAGTATAGGTTTTTTTTTCTCTAGCAGAAATATCTTAATATTGCTAAAGCAGGGGTGGGTTCTAAAAATTTTTACTAGCGGTTCTGTGGGCGTGGCTGGGTGTGTGGGTAATGTGACTGGGTGGGCATGGCCAACTTTTTTTTTTTTACTTTTAAAAGCATTTTTTCTACAACCTTAAGAGGTTGCAGAAAAAAATGCTTTTAAAAGCCTCTGACAATTCCAGCTAAGCCGCGCGATCATCAGAGGCTTTTTTTTTTACTTTTAAAAGCATTTTTTCAGCCGAAGAGATTTTAGAAAAAGTGCTTTTAAAAGTAAAAAAAACAAACAAAAAACCTCTGATGAGTTGGGTGGGGTAAGCGAGTGCCGACTGGGCCGGGGACAGGTTCAGGGGTGTGGCCAGCCAATGTTATTACCGGTTCTCCGAACTACTACAAATTTTTACTACAGGTTCTTGTGAACCAGTGCAAACCAGGAGCAACCCACCACTGTGCTAAAGACTCCAAAACAAGACAGCAAAAAAAAAAAAAAAGTAGATTATCCAGTTTGTTTATGAAATTATACATGGATATAAAACTGCTGAAGGAATAATTAGATCTATTAAGTAAACTAGTTAGAATCAATGATACAATTTAATTACAATCAGTTTAAATTGCATTAATTTCATAGATTTGTAGAAAGCATGAGTATGTCTGCTTCAAACTATATAATGAATATTCTATATAATTATATTATATAGAAAATGTATTCATCTAACTCCATCTTGATTTTAAATGCTTTTTTCCTATTTATGAGAAAAATATATATTTTGCTTAAGGCACTGTTTTACGTATCAGCAAAAATGAAAAACTTCCCAAAGGATATCATAAAACTCTTTAACTATTTAAACCAAATTTTATTCTTTAGACCATTTCCTTCATTGGCTTTGGTTCTGTTGTCCTTTAGAACATTTTCAACAGTTTTGAAACACACACATATATATGCTTCATGCCCTTTTTTGTTGCCAGTTGTGGAGAACACAGTTCTAACTAGGGTAAAATGCCCCCCCCAAAAGAGTTACAAAGAAGAAAATTTTATCAATGGATAGAAAGTGAGTATAGACAATAAACATGGTAAAGATAAGAACTTTGGGATGAATAAGTTGTAGTATATTAAAATTAAATGAAAAAGTAAAGACAAATAAATGTATTAAGAAATGATGATAAATTATGAGGATGATGGCACAAAAAGGTTATATCCAGATGATAACATGGATTGATTAATAATGTACAGGAACGTAAGAAGAGATATAACTATAAAGCAAAAAAGAAATTTGAAATGAAGATGTATGTGAATTGAAATTGGGGCTGCTCGAATACCATCTCAGATTGAATTGAAAAAGAAAACAACAAGGGAGTGGAAAAGGGGAGAGAACTAGAGAGCGGGAAGGAGGGGAGCTGGGAGGTGAGAAGAGAAAAGAAGAATGGGAAAAGGAGGGGAAGAAGAGGAAAAGAAGAGTAAGAGAGAGGGTAAGAAAGGGAGGAAGAAGAGAGGAGAGGGGAAAGAGGAGAGGAAGTAGAAAAGGAAGGAAAGGAGGAATGAGGAAAGTAGAAAGGAATAGAAGAGGAGAAAGAAGGGGAAAAGAAAAGGAAAGGAATTAAATAAAGGAAGGAGATGGTAGAAGAGCAGACCTGAAGAACTAATTAGCAAATGGTAGTTAAAGAATAAGATGAATGAATAATGATTAATGATGGACAAAAGACTGTGCATTTAAATATGTTGATAAAAAAATAAAAATAAAAAACTTTGAAAAAAAATGAGTTACAAAGAAAAAAAGGCTATATCAATTCATGTCCTTCTAGCTTGCTAGAAATCCTCAAAATTTTAGCAGGTTGTTTCCTGGTACTTATTTTATAAGGAATGTGATCATAATTTTAGAGAGTCAATACCTGCCAAAAGTATCTTCAGGTAAGACATTTCCAGATATCCAAGATTATAATTTTCATATCTGAAATTTAATACCAGGTATGCTTCTGAAAAGGTTTTGTCATAGATATTCTTCCATGTCAGGCAGGTCCATTACCTTAAAAATAGGACGGCTCCATTATATATGTTTTATTGTTGTAAGTTTATTTGATACATAATGGTTATTTATATTGTGCTGTAGAATATTGAGCAATTAATATCTAATTACGATATTGTGTGTATAAAGAACACAATCAACCTCTTTCATAAGGAGTATGGAAACTGCTACCTAATCTGCTGTCAGTACTGCATAAACTTTTCTCACTCATTTGCAGAATACATTTGTCATTATCTTCTGATTGGATTTGTATTTTTATAAGATTACAATTTTTATGTGCCATATATGTATAAATGCTTAAGACCATACGAAATCTTACTAGCTGTATAGTAAATAAATTTAAAGACATTTTGGCAATTCCATCATTCTAAGGGCATTTAGATTACTCAATGTCTCATGAAATTTCATGGAATATTAGAACTATGCATTTAGAAGTGGTAATATTTTAGAATATGTAGATACACATTTTGTTGATTATTTCAGTACTTCACATCTGTCAGGTTCTAACTTCTGAAAAGAATTTAAAACACAGATCAGAGAGGAAATAAAGCGCTTGAAAAGAATAATTAGAGGCTACTCATGTAATCTAAAATTATATATAATTGAATCCTGCTAAATTTAAATTGCAACTAAGGCTGTGAAATACAGAGAAGGTTTCGTTTTAGCTTCATAAAGAAGCAAAATAATTTAAATAAGTTATTAATGCGCATAATTAATTATTTCTGTCTTTGAAAACAATTCTAAGATATACTTCTATGATTTTAGCATTCAGTTCACACAGTAGATTCTCTTTTTATGTCTGGATGTCATCTTTTATTCCCTCTACTAAACTTTAAAAAGTTGATATATTTCCACAGAAATTCCCCAAGATGCCATGCTGATTTCTCCCATGGATTTTTAAAAGCTTGAGATGTTTTATAAATTCCATATTTGCAGAGAGATCACTCTCTAGAACGACTTGTTAAAGTAAACTGAAGACCATAAATCTAATACTTTTCGATAGCTTGTTTTTTGTAAATATTTCATTCCATGTGTACGTACAATACAGTTAGTAGTTAGATTAGAATCTTTCCATGTTACTTCAGTTAATAAAATATAAAATATTCTGGTAGGCAAGTTCAGTGAGTTGATTATCAGTGTTTTATTGCTTCTACATTCAGTACTTAGAATCAGTACTGAAATCATGAATCATAAAGTAATATAAAGTAATATATTTGTTACCTTATTTGTGTAGCTTGTGTATTTACTGTATGAATTAACTACTACATTATCACATTAAAGATAAAGCACATGCGTGCTAGTCGTTTCTGGCTCTAGGGGCAGTGCTCATCTCCGTTTCTAAGACGAGGATCCAGCACTGTCCGAAAACATATCCATGGTCATGTGGCTGGCATGACTAAATGCCGAAGGTGCACTGAACGCTGTTACCTTCCCACCAAAGTGGTTCCTATTTTTCTACTTGCATTTTTTTATGTGCTTTTGAACTGTTAGGTTGGCAGAAGCTGGGCCAAGTAACAGGAGCTCACTCCCTTACGCGGCACTAGGGATTCGAACCACTGAACTGCCGACCTTCTGATCGACAAGCTTAGCATCTTAGCCACTGAGCCGCCACCTTCCTCATATTATCATGTTACTATGTTTCAAATATTGGCAGGTTCTCCTTGATACAGGAAAAAACATACATAAAATCCAAGAAGAATTAGAAAATTTTTATTTCAGAAAACCTAAAAGCTATGATGGAAGTGTTTTAGTGACTGCTGCATAGCTAGAGTTATATATCTACAGTATAACTATGTAACTATTGTATATTGCTGTAAAAGTCAATGTGCAATTTTTTGTGTGTTTTTTTATTTTGTTCACACTATAGAAAGCTAAAAGCAGTTCTCTTTTCGGGAGACTTCCTATTCTCCAGTTTTTCTCTGTTTCTCTATTCTTTGTTTGAATAATGGCTTGATTTATTTATAAGACTGTTTTCTTTTGACAATGTTAGTCTTAATTTTCACATATATGGTTCAAGGCTGATCTTGAATAATATTTTCAGTTTTTGTTCTTTTCAAAAAAATAAATCCAATTTTATTACTTGTTTTAGATTAAGAACTGTCACAGTTATATTTGGGTCATTGGTGTATTGAAATAAAAATAATATATCAAGGTTTCCTTGATACAACTTTTTCTTATCTTCTCCCAAGAGCTGCCTTTTTTCTTACATCATACTAAATTACCACCACCCCTGTGCATCCCAAAGGAAATGGTTCCAGTTTTTCTACAATGTGATTTTCTTTTCACAATAGTCTTATGATCTCCAGGTAGCTGTGGGCTCAGGAAGATTCATGGCTTCCCTGGCATATGATTCTGTTCCCAATATCTGCTGCGGTGTTGCATCTTACAAATTGTGGGCCAGTCTAGGGAGATCTGTTGCATACATGTAAGATGGCATGCTTGCTGATTATGCCACTAAGAAACTGAGTTAAAGGGAATCTCGGCTCCCCTAGGACTGTGTCCACGCCCAAAGAACACACTCGAAGCCAAGTCAGTGTATCTCTGTTTAATCGTGGCAAACAGCTCTTACAGGAACCGGAATGTAAAACATTGAAAAGATGCAGCTATCACATAGCAGTAGTTGATTGCTTATATAGCTTCGTTCCTAATTGTCCTCAGCTGGACAGGGCTCGTCTCTTCCTCATTTCCTCTGGGCCGTTCTGATGACGACTCCATCTGGAGCATTCTCCGAGCATTAGGCTAAATCCCTGCGACCCCATAAAGCACCCGTGCTCATAAACGCCTAACTGGATATCTATCCCAACACCAGCACCTCTGTGAGTAAACCCATTCCCCTCTGCCGATCAGGTGTCCATATTCTGGTGTTGAATGGACAAGGTGTCGAGTGCTTCTTGACGCTCGACAGGCCGCTCCCCCCCTACCAGGTGTCCGTCTAATAGGAGGAGACAAAGAAAGAGAATGTTAACGATCACGTAATGGTTTTTGGTTTATGAGGGTATGTCTTATGGAATCTTCTTAACAGTTTTGGGGCGTTTATATCTTTCGCAGGTACCCAGGATGCCTCACTATCAGGATACCCTGTCCATCGAACCAAATAATATACCTGACCTCTATGTAGTTTCGAATCAATAATGTCTTTTATTTCATAGTAGGCGCCGGTTATCGGGCCAGGGGGTGATTTATGTGTGGTAGTGGGTGTGATGGCTGGTTTTAATAAGCTAGAGTGGAAAACCGGATGGGTCTTTCCCAATAAGGGGGGTAGTCTTAACATGAATGTTACAGGATTTATTACTTTAATGATAGGAAACGGGCCTATGTACTTGGGGCCTAGTTTTTTACTAGGTAAGTGTAGTTTTAGGTATTTAGTTGACAAATACACTAGGTCTCCGATCTGAAAGGTCGGACAGGCAGCTCTCTTTTTGTCTGCCTGCAGTTTGTATTCATTGGTTGCTTGTGTCAAGGCGGCCTTCACGTGAGGCCATACTGTTGTAACGTTAGTATACCAGTCGGTAGGAGTCATAGGCCTTGGGAGAGAGAGGTCTAATTCAGGGATAGCAGGGAATTCCCTCCCCATCACTACCTGAAACGGCGTAAAACCAGTACATACTCAATACAGTATGTATTGAGTTATTATATGCCATTTCAGCGAATAACAGATAATCCACCCAATCGTTTTGTTGATAGGTAACGTAGGAACGTAGATACCGTTCCACCATGGCATTAGTGCGTTCGGCAACACCATTTGTACTGGGGTGATAGGCTGAACTAAGGCCTTGGGATGATCCTATGTCACGAAGGAAACCTCTCCAGAATTTGGCAGTGAACTGCACCCCTCTGTCTGATATAATCCTTTTAGGCACTCCATGCAAATGGTAAATATGCTGTAGGAATAGACGTACTAAGCATCGAGCGGATGGTAAACCTTTGCATGGAATAAAATGGGCCTGTTTTGAGAAAAGATCGACTACTGTCCAGATGACAGTATATCCCCTACTATTGAGAAGGTCGACGATGAAATCCATGGCTATTTCATTCCATGATCTGTTTGGCTCGGCTACCGTTTGTAGCAGACCCAGCGGCTTTCCTGGCCGCGGTTTGGCTATAGCGCAGGTGTGACATTTCCGAACGTATTGATCGATTTCTTTTCTCATTTTGGGCCACCAAAATTGTCTCCGCGTTAGGTGTAGAGTTTTAAGAAATCCGAAGTGACCGGCGGTTTTATTATGGCAACGACGTAACACTCGTTGTCTTAAGTCTGCTGGGATATATAATCTATCACCCCACCATACCAGGCCGTCACGATGTGTTAAAGACGCTGCATTAGTTTGGGCCCATTGGTCTGTCTGGATAGCTTTTTGTAAGGTTGTTAACCAATCCTCGCTTTGTGGGGTTGTCAAGGCGTACACTTTTAGGGGTGGTATCATTGCTTGTAATACCTCATCTCGTTTACTGTGATATTGCGGCATCCTTGACAATGCATCCGTGAGAAACATTCCTCTAGCTGGTTTATACACAAGAGAAAATCGGAACCTCTGGAAATACTGGGCCCATCTCACCTGCTTTAGGGACAATTTTCGGGGTGTCTGGAGGGCTTGTAGGTTTTTATGGTCCATCCAGACCTCAAACGGAACGGGATTCCCCTCTAATAGGTGCCTCCATGTCTGTAATGCCCATTTTACGGCATAAGCCTCTTTCTCCCACACCGCCCAGTTCCTTTCTGCTGTGGAGAATTTACGGGAGGTATATGCACAAGGCCTTAATGCCCCGGTTGGGTCTTTTTGCAGTAGAATGGCCCCTACAGCCACATCACTGGCATCCGTTTGTATCACAAACAGTTGTGACATGTTAGGGTGTATCAATACGGGTTCAGATGTAAACGCATGTTTTAGATCCTCAAAAGCCTGTTGGCACTTGAATGTCCATTGCAGTTTATATCCCGGTCTGGGTTTCTTCCCAGGGGTTATCACACCTTTTGTTCGTAGGAGCTCTGTTAATGGCAACGCTATTGTAGCAAAAGATGGAATGAACTGACGATAAAAGTTCGCAAACCCTAAAAATCTCTGCAATTGTTTACGGGTTTGCGGTGCCTTCCATTCCAAGATCGCCGCTACTTTCTTCGGGTCCATTTGAACACCTGTACTACTTATTCAGAATCCTAAATAATCAATCTCCTCCCGATGGAACTCGCATTTCGAGAGTTTCACAAAAAGATGTGCATCAAGCAGTTTGGTCAGGACTTGTCTGACCAGCTGGACGTGCTTCTCCATCATGTCAGAATAGATTAAAATATCGTCCAGATAAACAAGTACTCCATGGTACAGGTGTTCATGTAAAATACCGTTTATAAGCTGCATAAACACCGCTGGTGCCCCTTGTAAACCAAAAGGCATCACAAGGAACTGGTAGCTGCCGAGGGGAGTGTTGAACGTGGTCTTCCATTCGTCGCCCTGACGTATTCGTATTTGATAGTAGGCTTCACGAAGATCTAATTTCGTGAAGACCTTCCCTGATGCCAGGGTAGCTAACAAATCAGTCATTAGCGTCAGGGGATACAGAGGTTCTACACAGACAGCATTTAATTCTCGGTAGTCCACGCATAAATGTAAGCCCCCATCCTTTTTCCCTTGGAATAGGACAGGTGCCGCCAGATGCGAACGACTGGGACGAATAAACCCCCGGGCAAGGTTCTTATCTATGTATGCCCGTAATTCTTTTAATTCCTGTGGGGTCATCGAGTACATAGGGGGTTTTGGCAGCCGTGCCCCGGGGAGTATTTCGATGCCACAATCTGTGTCCCGATGTGGGGGGCAAAGCGTCACATTCTTCCTCGCTAAATATCCGGGCGAGGTCGGTATACACCTGGGTGTATACACCTAGGTCCCTGGCGTTATTGTCTCTTGCTGGAGTGCTGCGCTCTCTTCTGAACATGGAAATCTGAGTTTCTGATAACCCCCCTCCCACCAGATATGCGGTTCCCACCTATCTAACCAGGCGAGCCCCAGAATAACGGGCTCGATCATTTGTGTCACTACGATAAAGTGGATTCGTTCCTGATGGGTTCCTATTTGTAAGAGAACGGGTTCAGTGACGCTGGCGGTGGGTGTGCCACCTAGAATCGACCCATCCATTTGTTCGAACTTAATGGGGGTCCGTAGGGTTAGGATCTGCAGCTCCAAGTCATCAGCTACAGATCGCCGCATAAGGCACTGAGTATAGCCTGTATCGATCAAGACTTTCTGCTCACACTCCTTTTTAGTAACAGGGTGTCTTAGGGTCACCGGTATTAGGAAGGGGTGTATAGGTTCACTTACCATTGGGTCCTGTAGCTCGTCTCCATTGTCGCTCTCTTCAGACGCTTCGGGAACACGAGCCGTCCATGGTACGCCTGTGCTGGAACGGGTCGTTGTTTCTACTGAGGACGTCTGTGTGGCTGCCCTGGATCGTTCCGGCATCCGTAAAGTCGGTCATGTGATGTGGCTGGCGGACCAGAAGGCCATGGCATTGACAATTGCGGGGTTGCGAGGGGGCAGTCTGCAGCCCTATGGCCCTCCTGGTTGCATCGAAAGCAACGGAATGGGCGCCTATTCACTTCAGTATTGGTGGATCTAAACGCCGGGGCTCCTCTAAACTCCCCGCGACCTCCCGGACCTCAACGGGGCTGAGGCTGTGGTGTGCTCCGAGGTCTGAATTCCCGTAGTCCAACATCGAGGCTTACCGCTGCCTTGTACCATTCGGACAAGTGCGGGCCTAGACCCCTGTATACACAGGCCTGTTTAATCTCCCTATCAAGCTCTGCCTGGAATTGGTGGATAAGTAGGCGCTCTGGCCAAGGGTGGAGCTTTCCCACCAGGCCACAAAACTCCTTAACGTATTCCTTGGCGGGGCGGCCACGCTGTCGTAGGTTGACTAATTCACCTTCAATGACTTGTGTCCGAGTCTCATCTTCAAATCTGTTATGCAACGCCTCAAGGAACAGGCCCAGATCTGTAAGCTCGCAGGCATGTTCACTATGTAAATTGGCGACCGATTCAACAGCATCTCCTGTTAGCACTGCCGTGACTGCGACCACCATGGACCACTGCGATGGATATTGCCTGCCATACAAATCCATATGGTTTATCACCTGACTTAAAAACAGCGCCACCTTTCCTGCAGTTCCATCAAAGGCAGCCTGCACGGGCGGCAAGCCCCAGGGATGTTGCTGAGGGGGTACCCAAGGTCCCGGGCCCCACGCTGGCAACAAATCCACGTGGCGCTGTTGTGGTGCTCTATTCCCCGTGCTGGGTGGCCGTTGCGGGTCTTCTCTCACGGGGTCTGCTCTTCTTTCTCTTCCGGGTTGCAAAGCGGAGCTAGGGGTTGCCCATTTCCCTGCGCCTCCACTGTGTGACGGTACGGAGGGTCTCCTCTCCACCCACCCAGCGTTGGTCACGTCCATCTAGTTTTAGCCTTGGGCTGGCAAGGCGGAATTTGCTGTCAGAACTCCTGCCCGCCGTACTACCACCCGACCAGGACACGGGCGCCTCCATGCTAGGTGCCCACGGCTGCCAGGAGGGCGCATCTCGAAAACTAGCCTCCCCAAAGTGGTCACGCAGAATGTCTAGAGTAGAAGCCCCCAAACCAGTGGAGTGAGTCCACTTCCCTTCTTCATCCTCCAGCCACCGCCATTCCCTCCAGCCCTGGAACTGGGTGCCGGCGTAAGGAGGGGTTTGCAGGCGTGTCCCACCTGTCGCGGAGCTCGGCATCTCCTGACTTTCGCTGCCCCTTCCCTTCCTTTCTCTCTGGGTATCGTCGTTGTCTGAGTCATGCCGTTTCGGTCGTATCACCGGCGGCTTGCTCGTCCCATCCGTCTCGGCTGTGACCGCCCCCTCCGACTCCTCGGTCTCCGCCACCTCCTCCAGCAGCTCGTCTGCCGCTACGCCCTCTGCCATACCGCTCCTCCTCGGGTCAGCGTCAAATGCCCGGGGGTGTGAGTGAGGAGAGCTGCGTCTTCCTCTCAGCTCCCCTAGGACCGTGTCCACACCCAAAGAACACGCTCGAAGCCAAGTCGGTGTATCTCTGTTTAATCGTGGCAAACAGCTCTTACAGGAACCGGAATGTAAAACAGTGAAAAGACACAGCTATCACATAGCAGTAGTTGATTGCTTATATAGCTTCGTTCCTAATTGTCCTCAGCTGGACAGGGCTCGTCTCTTCCTCATTTCCTCTGGGCCATTCTGATGACGACTCCATCTGGAGAATTCTCCGAGCATTAGGCTAAATCCCCGCGACCCCATAAAGCACCCGTGCTCATAAACGCCTAACCGGATATCTATCCCAACACCAGCACCTCTGTGAGTAAACCCATTCCCCTCTGCCGATCAGGTGTCCATATACTGGTGTTGAATGGACAAGGTGTCGAGTGCTTCTTGACACTTGACAGGGAAATTCAAGGAAACCTGCATACACCTCTGTAAAGTGTTAGGATATGGTTTCAAAACCCTTTTTTGTTTTGGACTTAATGATTTCTGTTTGACATATATAAACTTCTGGATCAATTCCACCGCTAGGTAGAAAATCTGTAACTTGATGCTGATTTCTTAATTGTTATTATATTACAAACTAGTATGAGTATAGTGCAAGATACCTATGGGTGAGTTTCCTGTTCGAAGTTTTTCATCTTCTCCAATCTAGTTAATAGTTCATGGACTGTGACTATAGCCAACATGATCTCACAATCATTATAAACTTTGAAACAAACTTGCTAAATTCATAGATATATTTTAAGATTTTCAGTTGCCAATTGCAGAGCATATAATAATTAACAACACAAATAAATAGCCCTCTTAGCATACAGTGATCACACAAATAAGTATTTGAAAGGTTTTTGACATTCAGGAGTTTTATCATGTTCTGGTGCTTGTTGGCAACACTTATTGTTAGCACAGACAGCAAAATTAGAATGATACACTGTGCCATAGGAATAGGCAAGTTACAGGGAGCATTACTAGCTGTCCAGGGTCACCTGTGGCCCATGGGAAGCAGGTTGGACATGCCTGATCTAGATGATAATAAATCTGTTATGAGTTATTCATAGGCAAGAATAGGATGGAATGAAATTCAAACCAATATCTTTGTCCCTTGCCCTCACAGACAGATCTATGGCTAACACCAGAGAAATAATAGAATTCAAACATTTGGAGGAAGAGAAAGAGTTCAAAGGAAATTATTTCTTTTGCCATGCTATATTTTAAAATAGTTTTTATCTTATGCTTAAATGTAGCAGTTATAGGGTATCTATAAAATAAATAATCAAAATAAACAACAAATTAATGTACTATTTTAATATTGAAAAGTATAGCAAGTGAATGTGAATTTTATTATGTGCACATACATACAAATACTTGTGTATCTAAAAATTAAATAGAACAGACGATTAAAATTAGGATACATAAAAGTAAATACAAATTATTTATTTGTAGCAGTTACAATATTATAGACATATGAAACTGTTTCTTTTACCTCAAGTAGCTGAAGCAAATAAACAAAAACCCTGAGAAAGATGGATTGTTACTTTTATCTGTACAAACCAGATATGTTGAGCCTTTGAGGCCTGAAAGTTAAACCTCAGTGCTATTTTTCACATAGCAAGCACTAATCCTTATCATACAATTATGTTTTTGTTTCTGTAAAAAAAATGTTACTTGTAGTTGTGGATAATCTTTTTCTTCAATAGGAAATAATGTTAAATATAGTCCTGGTATTAATCTTAGAAGATAGTTTTCCCTCTACTTAGAATCTCCCTTTTTAATATCACTGAAGGACTCTTAAGTTTCTTTTTCCATATTCTTTGCTGCTTTTCTCAGTTTCCAAAAAATTGGGAAAAATCTGATCCCAATATTTACAATAACATTTTTATTTAAAAATTTGCCCATATAAATTGCAAAGCAGCTGATAACAACTATAAATACTGAGATGTATATTTTCACAAAAAAACAGTACTATAACTGTTGTATGTCTAAACTTCGATTTACTACTATTAATAAAACAATTTATTAAAGTAAATAATTAAATGATGAAAATAATAACTTTTTTAAAAAAATTTATTACTGTGAATGACCAGATGCAGCTCCTTGAAAGTATTCTGACTTGGAAGCCATATAGGAGAAGACCTCCTACATGCCAGATGTATGAGTTACTGGCAGAAAGGGCATCTTCAAAAGAACTTTCTTGTTGATCTAAGTAACTATGTAAATGGAAAAGAAACTACTCAGATAGTTAGACACTAAGATATGTATGGATTTAAAGATCAACTTAAGTACCTTAAATTATGTCCATTAAGCAATTGGCAATCTGTGGAACCGTCTTCCTATACTGAATCACATGTTCCCTGTACCTTCCACAGATAAGGAAAATAGTTGTTATATTTTGTATTGATTACAATTTCCAGACACTTTTAAGAACTATTCCAGATAAAATAAGTGCAATAGTCAAGACAGGATGTAACTAAAATATGTCTTAACTGGTTCAGGAAGAGAAATACTGTAGCTGGTGCACTAGCTGCAGGGTTGTCTTAACAGCATTATGGGCCCCTGGACAAAGCAGTGTACTACGCCCCCTACGACAACTATTCACAGGAGTAAAAATGTAAATGGTCGATAAAATTAAACATATTTGCATGTTAGTATTAATAAAAAATGCAGTAATATGTAATAAATATGTTGCTGTATTTATATGATAACAAGGTACATTGAAGGGTTAACATACACAGATTAGCATGGGGCCCTATGCTCGTGGGGCCCATGGGCAAGTACCCATCAGGCCCATGCGTTAAGACAGCCCTGATAGCTGTAGCTATAGAAAATGCATTTCTCTACAGAAACTGCTACCAATAAATCCAATGACAGTTGACAAATTACTACTAGCCCTAACATCAAACCTATTCTTTTTTATTTACTACATTTATACCCAGCAGCATTCTGGCAACTTTGGCAGCAAATGTAAATTGAATAATTTTAAAACATCTGTGGCTCATTTGAACTAAGTAAAATACAGAATATACAATTTAACAAGAACAAAAGCAATATAGTAAAAAATCAAAATAGTAGTTAAAAGATGTTCACTTATTGACTAGAAATCTCTTCATAAAAGCTTGGTCTTCCTCTTGAAAGCCATCTATTATGCCCTTTAGGGATCCAGTTTAACATACAATTATAGTGAAACTTCAGAGAGCTATATTTAAAATAAATAAATTTAAGATAAAGTATTTAGTGATGCTAGAGACCAACAATAGAGAAATCATAATCAAGTAGTCTAAGATAGTAATCTTTTCTGTGTAAAGCATAATAAAACAAAATTCTTTATGCTGAGAATTTTCCTGAATGATAGAATATATAACATCAGTAAAAACAATAAATTATTATATCATACAAGAATAACAATAAATTTATTTCTACAACCTACTTGAACTCTATATATCTAAGTGATTCATTGGGGAATAATTTTATTTACCTTGCTACTTTTTGAACCACTGTGAAATGCAACAAGGATTTTGATGTGCTGAGCATAAATTTAAGATCAAGTAAATTGAGAACCAAATAAAACAAACAAGCAAAGAGAAAGTGACAGAAGCATGAATAAGTCAAAAACAAGAGGAACAAATAATGTTGTTCTATGCAAAATTATTTTCTTTTAGAGGACATACTGTAGATACTATAATACATGCAAGTAGCAAAACTAAAAATCTTCCAGTGGATGTTTAGTTTTGTAGTTTTCTACATAACAAAACCAAGTTAACATTTTTAAAATTTAAAAAAAGCATTAACAGAAAAGTAATGTACAGTGGGGCAAAAAAGTATTTAGTCAACCACCAATTGTGCAAGTTCTTCCACTTAAAAAGATGAGAGAGGCCTGTAATTGTCATCATAGGTAGACCTCAACTATGAGAGACAAAATGAAAAAACAAATCCAGACAATCATCAGACAATTGTCTGATTTGCAAATTATGGTGGAAAATAAGTATTTGGTCAATATCAAAAGTCATCTCAATACTTTGTTATATATCCTTTGTTGGCAATGACAGAAGTCAAACGTTTTCTGTAAGTCTTCACAAGGTTGGCACGCACTATTGTTGGTATGTTGGCCGATTCCTCCGTGCAGATCTCCTCTAGAGCAATGATGTTTTGGGGCTGTCACTGGGCAACACGGACTTTCAACTCCCTCCAAAGGTTTTCTATGGGGTTGAGATCTGGAGACTGGCTAGGCCACTCCAGGACCTTGAAATGCTTCTTACGAAGCCACTCCTTCGTTGCCTGGGCGGTGTTTTGGGGATCATTGTCATGCTGAAAGACCCAGCCACGTTTCATCTTCAATGCCCTTGCTGATGAAAGGAGGTTTTCACTCAAAATTTCATGATACATGGCCTCATTCATTCTTTCCAGTACACGGATCAGTCGTCCTGGTCCCTTTGCAGAGAAACAGCCCCAAAGCATGATGTTGCCACTCCCATGCTTCACAGTAGGTATGGTGTTCTTTGGATGCAACTCAGCATTCTCTCTCCTCCAAATATGAGGAGTTGTATTTCTACCAAACAGTTCTACTTTGGTTTCATCTGACCATATGACATTTTCCCAATCCTCTTCTGGATCATCCAAATGCTCTCTAGCAAACTTCAGTCAGTCCCGGACATATACTGGCTTAAGCAGGGGGACACGTCTGGCACTGCAGGATCTGAGTCCCTGGCGGCGTACTGATGGTAGCCTTTGTTATATTGGTCCCAGCTTTCTGCAGATAATTCACTAGGTCCCCCCGTGTGGTTCTGAGATTTTTGCTCACTGTTCTTGTGAACATTTTGACCCCACGAGGTGAGATCTTGTGTGGAGCCCCAGATCAAGGGAGATTATCAGTGGTCTTGTATGTCTTCCATTTTCTAATTATTGCTCCCACAGTATTTCTTCACACCAAGCTGCTTGCCTATTGCAGATTCAGTCTTCCCAGCCTGGTGCAGGTCTACAATTTTGTTTCTGGTGTCCTTCGACAGCTCTTTGGTCTTCACCATAGTGGAGTTTGGAGTTTGACTGTTTGAGGTTGTGGACAGGTGTCTTTTATACAGGTGTCTTTCAAACAGGTGCCATTAATACAGGTAATGAGTGGAGGACAGAGGAGCCTCTTAAAGAAGAAGTTACAGGTCTGTGAGAGCCAGAAATTTTGCTTATTTGTAGGTGACCAAATACTTATTTTCCACCATAATTTGCAAATAAATTCTTTCCAAATCAGACAATGTGATTGTCTGGATTTGTTTTCTCATTTTGTCTCTCATAGTTGAAGTCTACCTATGATAACAATTACTGGCCTCTCTCATCTTTTTAAGTGGGAGAATTTGCACAATTGGTGGCTGACTAAATACTTTTTTGCCCCTCTGTAGTTTACACAAACTGGCATGCTTATTTTCTGTGTTCTTTGTACATACCACTTCCATATTTTTTGTATTCCAAAGAATTTATATGGTTGATAGTTTTGCTGTGTAGAGATTTGAACATATGAAAGCTAACTCTCTTACCAATGTAACGTCATTTTTCATGTATGCATTTGATGCTAGCTGATTAGCAATTCTAATTTACATTTACATTTGGATCAGTCGGTCAAATGTTTATTACAGTCAAAGTCAAATCACTTGAATCAATTCTATCATCAATAATTAGGAAGGAAACACTATATGTTCTGTTTCCAGTATATGAATTTAAAGATTTGATATTACTTTTGTTTTATTTCAGTTTTCTATTCTTCTATTAATTTTAAACGTGCTACTTTTAAGCACAATTTGTATTACTATATTACAGAACTGAAGATCCATCAGCTGCAAAAATATTTATCTGTTTCTTGAAGTAAGTACATATATCTATGCCAACTAGAGAGAGGTGATTCTTCAAGTATCTTGTTTCCATGCCATACATTTCTTATAAGTACATCCTTGTATTGCACTTCGAAGTCTGTTGAAAATCAGTACAGATCATGGAACACCTCCATATGAAAAGTGGCCAAAACATAAATGAGCAATTATAGACCATGTATAGAGTAGAGTCCAGTCTAACACAAAGCTATGCAAAAACCCTCCTGGTATTTCATTTGAAAAGAAGCCATGATCCAAAAGGATCCTAATTATATACTGTTTTTAGCTGGCTAGTTCTCCCCTACCTAGAACTAAAGATGACATATTTATATCTAGGAACCCCTTACAAGCCAAAGCCTCTGAGACTTTCTAGGAGTCTTTCTAGGAGGTTGAGCAGAAGCCTATTCCTCCTCCTCCAGAGACCCACAATCTTAGCAGAAATAAAATATGCAATTTATATTAGCTAAAAAGAGATCAGCAACTACACAAACAACTATGCAATAGTTGTTTTATATTCTTAAAGCTAGATCTAGACTTCTCTCATACCGTCTCTCCATTATTTTCTGTATGTTTCAAATCTTTTGTTTTCCTCTAAAATAGGCATAAACCAAATTTATCTTTTATAATTAATGATATAATATCGTCCTAAGTCTCATTTATTATAGGGCAGGATTGTTTTAGATAATATATTAATGAAATTAATAAAGAAAACATAAATCTACCAATAGAATACCTTACAAGCAGAAGAAAGTATCAGTTTATAATTCAATATTAATTTTAAAGATGTATCTATAAGAGTTATTGTTTGGGTGGCAATTTTTAGTTAAGAATGATTCATTATTAGGCGGTACAAATTAGATATTCTAAAATGAGATCTTCCCCCAAAAAACAATCAAACAAAAAAAGCCAGTAACTGAACTGTACATTTTGTGATATCAAAACAGATGTGTAAACAAGTTAACTTTGGTTTTGTTTTTTCATTCAGCCAAAATAAACAAATCGTCAGTTCGTAATGGCTCTGGTCAAGTAAGCTGACCAAATTTTAATTTAAATATATTTGCTTCTGCAACTTTAGTTAATCTTATGAAATACTGTACATAAAATACTGATTTTCTTCTATCCATCCATTAGAAGATAAACTTCTTATAATTTACACAACATAGAATTTTCAGTAGCAAATCAGCTTTGTATGTATGTACTACTTTCAAAATCCAGGGAAGTATATAAATTCAATAAAATATCACTCTTGTGTCTTGATTGCCTCAGTACAAAAGCTAACATGACACAATGCTAGAGTAATAGGCCTTTATCTGAATTCAAAAGAGTTATTTTGGAAAATACCTTCTGAATAATGATATTGAATTATGCTATGAACAATTATGGATATAAATATACAAATTTTTGAGTAACATTTTATCAATAAGACAATACTTTTGGAAAGTGGATATGTAAAAACATAAAATTTGGTCTCTGAGAATGCAAAATATTAAAATAATTTTGACTTGTATATGGAATTGCAGCTAGACTATAATCGGTGCAATTTCAGGCCCATTGCTTGACAATAAATAAATTGAAGTGTCAAGTCTCATTTCAGTCACCTTCATTAATGATTTTGAAGGCATGCAAATGTGACACTTACTCAGTGGGGACTTTTGGCAACTCTCTATGATTGAAATGTGAAATTAGACTAGTTTGTTCTTTATCAGAAATTTCACACCTACAGAACAAATAGGGTTTTTTTGTAATGACTTAGAATTATAGAATGTTATCCATCAATATGCTTATATGATGTAGTGACACTTGAATTGTTTTGTTTAGATAGTTATATTTAATGATAGTAATCAAGATACACTATAACAAAGTTTGCAGTAGATACTAGCATTATTTAGTAATGCTTAAAAAGTTTCCTGACATGTGTCAGCACTCCCAGGTAAACCACACAGGAAACACAACAAGATGAACTAATTCTACTTTATTGTAAGGTTATATTAACTGAATCTTGCAAGTTGTCCAGGTCTTTGCTAAGTTTCTCTCTCTATTAAGTGATTGCTATCTCCTGGCTCTCTTGTCTGATTGTTTCCTAGTAACATAAATTACCACAACCATGATCCTCAGGTTTTCTAGCATCCTTAATGTATAATTCATTCTTGACTTTATATTTGACACTAAATATTCCCCAAAAAAGTATTTAGTAACTATTCAGGCATAAAACTTATTGATCATTATACTAACAATAGAAAAAAAGAAATATTTGCTCTTGCTGATTACTGTTTTCTTAAATTCACACATTAATTAACCTCTGTCCTATTCATCATTAAACATATAAATAATGTGTAATCCAATCCATTAAAATGTACTACAAATCGCACTTATTTATTTATTTATTTATTTATTCAATTTGTATACCGACGTTCTCCTGGTGGACTCAGGGCGGTGCACAGCCAGAACTAAAACACATACCAATACAAAATTTAAAATTATTAAAAGAATTACATAACCTTGGCCCAAATTTAAAACAATTCAAATTAAAACCCATTGACAATTTAAAAGCTAAAAAACTAAAAAAGACTAAAGAACCGGGGGGGGGAGGGTGTTCACATCAGCCCTGCTTAATGGAAAAGAAAAGTTTTCAGGGCACGGCGAAAGACCCGGAGATCCAACATCCTTCGTATCTCCGGGGGCAAATCGTTCCAGAGGGCAGGAGCTGCCACAGAGAAGGCCCTCCCCCTGGGGGTCGCCACCCGACATTGCCTGGTTGACGGCACCCTGAGGAGTCCCTCTCTGTGGGAGGCTATCGGCGACAGAAGGCCGTCCCGCAAGTACCCAGGTCCTATGCCATGGAGCGCTTTAAAGGTAGTAACCAGCACCTTGAAGCGCACCCGGAAGACCACTGGAAGCCAATGCAGCTCACGCAGGAGAGGTGTCACATGGGAATGCCCCCTCGCTCCCATAAGCCCCCGTGCGGTCGCATTCTGCACCAGTTGGAGCCTCCGGGGCTCCTCAAGGGGAGCCCCATGTAGAGCGTATTGCAGTAGTCCAGGCGGGAAGTGACGAGTGCCTGAGTGACTGTGCGTAAGGACTCCCGATCCAGAAAGGGACGCAACTGGCGAATCAGGCGAACCTGATAAAAAGCCCCCCTGGCCACGGCCGTTATATGCTCTTCTAAAGACAGCCGTGCATCAAGGAGGACGCCCAAGTTGTGAGCCCTGTCCGTGGGGGCCAATAACTCACCCCCAATAGCCAGCGATGGCACCAGCTGGCTATATCGGGACGCCGGAAGCCACAGCCACTCGGTCTTGGAATGGTTGAGTCGAAGCCTGTTACTCCCCATCCAGATCCGCACGGCCTCCAGGCACCGGGACATCACTTCAAGGGCATCATTGGGATGGCCTGGGGTGGAGATGTATAGCTGAGTATCATCAGCGTACTGATGGAACTCCACCCCAAAGCCACGGATGATCTCACCCAGCGGCTTCACATAAATGTTGAACAGAAGGGGCGAGAGGACCGACCTCTGAGGCACCCCACAAACATGGCGCCTCTGGGTCGACCTCTGCCCCCCTGCCAACACCGACTGCGACCGGTCGGAGAGTTGGAGGACAACCACCGCAGAACGGTGCCCCCCACTCCCAACCCCTCCAACCGGCGCAGCAGGATATCATGGTCGATGGTATCAAAAGCTGCTGAGAGATATAACAGGACCAGGATAGAGGAGCAACTCCTATCCAGAGCCCTCCAGAGATCATCCACCAACGCGACCAATGCCGTTTCTGTGCTGTGCCCAGCCTGAAGCCAGACTGGAGCGTATCCAGATAGACAGCTTCATCCAGGTACCCAGGAAGCTGTCGCACCACCACACTCTCAACAACCTTCACCAAGAAGGGAAGGTTGGAGACCGGACAGTAGTTAGCCAAAACAGCCGGATCCAGAGCAGGCTTCTTGAGGAGGGGCCTCACCACCGCCTCTTTCAAGGCGGATGGCAAGACATAAATATCTACAACTACTTTTTCATCCTCCTCTATCGTTCAAACAGTCTTTGTTCTCCTTTTAGTAAATACTCTTCTCGGGTCCTTAATTTCTTGCATAGAATAATATTTTTTCTGGTTTATAGAGAAATTATAGAACGTTACTATTTTTAGCCTGTGATTACTTTAGAGACATTTTTCTTTCCATTCTATCCTTTCATTATTACCAAGATTTCAATTTCATTCTTGGTAAAGGGGTTGACTGTAGATTAAATACAAGCTAATGTAGGCTAGCATCTGTATGGCAGTAGTACATCTAGGAATCAGTATACACTTATCTTTCTGTAATGTAATTTATACTACATCTGCAGAATTCTCAAGGTATTATGTGTTTACAATTGGATAGCAATATACATCAATTTAAGGTTAGCATTTCATGTAACTTAAGTATTGGTATATTGTAAGCTCTTTCCGGAACAGTTTGCTTTATTTTATATAGAGCTAACATGAACATTTTAATTCTTCCCAAATTTTGTACTATTTGGTGCATGTACTATTTGTACTGTTTTCCACTTTTTTCATTTGTATCAATTATTTGTTTTTATAAACATCATTTCTAGCTGACTTTGCATTTATATGTTTTACCATGCATTTAACTTAAGTTTCTTAACTACTATCAACATTTCTAATTTCTAATTTCATAGTTTACTATTTTATCTCTGGCAAAATTTTCATCAATCATTTTATGTCTACTTCACATTCTGTCTTGTCCTGTCAGAACTGTTTTTTTGTTTATGTCTTTCTGCAGGAAACTCTGGTCAAACTAAAGTAAAATAAATATATAAAGGCTTGGCTTTCTGTTTTATTTAGGTTGATGTTTCTGAATTTTAAAGCTAAACAAGGGCAAGTCTTGTTAGTATTATGATAAGATACCTCCATGCTACAGATTAAATAGTGAAATCAAACAAAGCAATTTTCCTGTTGCTGCCAACAGGCTAGCAACAATAGGCTATCCCTGATTTAACTAAACTTGATTTAAAAGATACTGTATTTTACCTTTTCATCTTTTGAGTTATTCAGAATAACTAAAATCTTAATTGAAAGATTGGGAATGATCAGGAATATCCAAACTGACAATACAGTCAACATAAAGTGTTTTATAAAAATTGAACAATTTTGAAATGGAAACACTTAAGTAGAATTTTCTGTGTTTCAGTAGAAGGTAGGTCAATATAAAACACAATTGTACTTACTGAGAAATTCCTTGATCTTTGATTTTATTCTGATGTCACAAGGCTGGGTGTAAGGATAGTTCATGCCAATTGCTGCTGGTAAGGCAACTTGTAGAAACAATTGATAGTGATAAATTTGTTTTTTTTTAATTAACTGCAGTTTCATGTAGTGTTTTTTTTTAATTAACAGGCAACTGATATAAGAAACTGTGGGAGAATCACTCTGCTCTACCATTTGAAAAATCTGTGAATTCAGATTAGGATTGTCCTTTCTTCAATAGATGCCTTTCTGTTTCTTTAAATAAGATCTGAGGTGTTGAACCCATACATTATCTATTCTTTTTAAGATTCAATTAGCACCTCTTCCAGCTTGAAAATGAATAAATCTAGACTTGAAAGTAAATATGGTAGGTTTAATTTCTTCCTTTCCCATGAGCTTTTCTCAGTGGTGTTTTTTTTAATGAAGAAGCAATAGAGGGTTTTGGCAAACTGCCTGCCAGCCACAAACCAAACAAAAGCAAATTCATTTTTATTCACATTCATATAGTGGTATAAAGAAAAGAAGTTATTACGCTTTTTACCCTGTAAAAACCAATCTAACAGAACAGAAGAGCATGTACAGAGTACACATGTATCACAGCTCAACAATTCACAGTAGTAAAACTATGATCTTCACAATATGGTTCTTTCCGTATAATCTAATATCTCTATACTATAATATTTTAACTATATGTATCATTTCCCCCTAAGTATTAAGTGTGTCTTTAGTTCATGGCTACCATCATCATTATCCTGTGAAGTTTTGAGAAAAATAAGGACATATAGTCTCTTACAGTTTTCCATCTATTTGTATTGGAGAGCAGAGCATATTTATTGTCTTACTTTTAATATTGTTACATCTTCTTTTACTTTCATTGAGAGATTTGTTAGATCTGTTGCATTTTCAGACATAAAAGCATCTTCAGAGTATCAACATATCTTCAGCCATATTTGAGGTTGCTGATTTTTCAGTTTCAAAACTACTATCTCAAGTCCAGCATTTCACATAATACATTCTGCAAACAAGTTAAATAAGGCAAAATCTTTTCCCTTTTTTCCCCCGTAAAATCCACTGGATGTTAGTAATGAGATCTGTCTTGAAGCTAATTTATACATCTAGTTCTTGTCCATGTATTATTGATATTTGATTTGCAAAATGTTACAATATGTGAAACAAGCACAGTTGTTTGATAGTTTAAGTATTTTTTAGAACTACTTTGGTTTGGTCTTAGAGTATGGATTGTGATCTGTCCCCGTCCACACACACACACACAAACACAGCCAGCCGAGGGTTAAGGAAGCACTTGGCACACACCCAGGTCTTTATCTCCAACTTGGCAGCGATATACACACCGTCTGCCAAGTGCTTTATTTTCACAGAAACAGAAAGATAATATACTCAGCGTACAAAAGTCCAACAGAAATAAATATTCCTCTCAGCAGTTTCGGACGAGGCTTTAGTGACTATCCAAGGTTTATTTTTGTTCGTCACAGGGATCACTGGCCACCACCCTCTATTATATAGTCTCTGGGGTGTGGTCCAGTGACTCAGTTCTAATCCCTAGCACACCTCCTGAGCTGCTGCAATCGTTTATCACGCCTTCGGAGGCATGCGTCCAGGAATGATGTCTCTCCTTCGCTCTCATCCGAGACACCTGTCTCCCTGCTAATCTCCTCTCCCTCGGCCGGCACCTGAGACAGTGCCAGAGGGGAGGAGCCTGGAGAGGGAAGCCTGGCTGACTCCTCTTCCTCATGCTCGGAGCTTTCTTCCTTCGATGGGATAGGCTCAGAGGGTGGGGCCACAACAGATTGATACTTTTTTTTTTTGCTTTAATTTATATGCTGCCCTTCTTTGGAGACTCAGGGCGGCTTACAATGCATTAAGCAATAGCCTTTATACTTTTGTATATTTATACAAAGTCAGTTTATTGCCCCCACAATCTGGATCCTCATTTCACCTACCTTTGAAAGGATGGAAGGCTGAGTCAACCTTGAGCTTGGTGAGATTTGAACTTGCAGTAATTGCAAGCACCAGATGTTAATAACAGTGCTTTAGTCCACTGTACTACAGTATATGTATTAATTGTTTTTTATATTGATTTACTGATTACAAGTAGCACTTTAATAGTATTATCTACTAACATTTTCCAGTTTGTCTGATGCCAATGTCTATAAATTATTGATAGCATTATTTTCTAGGGTCTGTTTAAATTTACTTTCTAGTTCTAGTGCAGTAATTAATTAACTTGACAATTTTTGCTATTGTTATTTTCATATTCCATATATTCATATTATTTCTTCTTTATGTCCTTGCTAGATGATGAAAATAGATAAAAATGCATCCATACATAAACATTCAGTTAACAAATGAAGACTTTTGTTTTTATTAAAATTTTATGTCACCCATCTCCCCTACAAGGAGATGTATTTTATTTTAAAATTATTGTATTGATAATATAATTATTATATTGATTATTATATTGATAATGCTTTTATTAATATGTAAATGTAATGAAATGCACACACTTAAATACATAATATGTGTCTGGGTATACAGAGACACATATAGAGCACATAGTCATATATGCATAAATATAACTATGTAATGTCAATATGTAAGTCAAACCTTATTTAAAGTTTAGTGCTAGTTTCTTAATCCTCCACACTTATCCAAAGATTTAGGAATGCTAATAGATTCCGTCAGTAATAATCTTTTGTCCAGAGCCTGAACCATATGGAGTTGTAATTAATGGGCATGCCAAAGGTGTTACACGGGCATATCAAAACATGCTTATCACTGCCCATGCCTCTGCATTTTGAAGCTTAAAGGGCTGAAACATCCAGATAGACTATAAGACCTATTGCATTTAGAGTGCATTGCAGTAGTCAAGCTGTGAGATTCATCACCAGGGCATGACTGGCTGACTGGCCACATGATCTAGGAAAGGGGCACCAGATTAATGTGCAAAATTCTTCCTGACCACAGCTGCTATCTATTTATTGAGCAGGGGTTATCAGTCTAGGACAGGGGTGTCAGACTCAAGGCCCAGGGCCAGATCTGGCACACAGGATACTTAGATCTGGCCCTCGGGACCACTCTGGAAACAGCGAAGGACTGGCCCGTGATGTCTCTGCCAGCAAAAGTGAAGCTGAGGAGGGCTGCCCTCCCAAGTTCTGTTTTCACTGGCAGAGGTTTCCAGGAGGCTGTCACAGCCAAAAATGGAGCTCAGGAGCCCTTTTTTCCTGGCAGAATGCTCAGCCCACCACAGGCGCCCCTGACACAAGTGACGTCAAGCTAGCCATGCCCACCCTGGCCATGCCCCCTAGCTCCCCTGAGGTCAAACACAACCCTGATGCGTCCCTCAATGAAATTGAATTTGACACCCTAGTCTAGGAGAATATCCAAGTTGCCTACCACAATCGAAGAGAAATTCAACCCCATCTAACTTTATAGATGGAATATCCCCATATCTATATGGTAAAAGAATCACATCCATTCACGGTCAATAGTCAGAGACTATTTCTCCCCATCCAAACCACACAGTGTCCAGGTATTTGGACAGAATCTTGACACCTTCACTTGGCCAGCACAGAATTAAATATATAATTGAGCATTAGCAGCATACTGCTGCTGAACCCCGAACTGATGGATTATCTGAGCCAACAGTTTCATGTTTATATTGAAGAAGATGGTGGAACTATACAAAAACATACAGGAAATATTGGGAGAAACCATGTTAGAACTATATAATGAGGCTTTGGAAAAGGCAAAAATTCCTACAACCTGGACAGAGGCAATAATTACCATTATACCCAAAGAAGATATGGACCACCAGTTAATACAAAATTACAGACCAATCTCCTTGTTAAATACAAATTACAAGATATTTGCAGTAATTATAGCTGAAAGAATTTAAAAAGTATTAAATAACCATATACACTCGGACCAAAATGGATTTCTGCCAGGCCGACAAATCAAGAATAACATGAGAATAATAATAAATACATTAGAGTATTATGAATCACACCGGAAAAACAAGCTTCACTGATTTTCCTTGATGCCCAAAAAGCATTTGATAATCTAAATTGGAAATTTCTAATGGGGCAACTAAAATTTATGCAATTCAGGACAAAATTTGAAAAAATCATAGGGGAAATTTATACAAAACAAACAGCAAGAATAATTATGAATGGTGACACCACAGACCGATCGCATGCGAAGCGCGTGCACGAAGAGAACCGGTAGTAACAGCGGTTGGAACCCACCACTGATTCTGGTTCTGTTACAGGTCATCAACAAGTGTAACCAAGCTGTTTCAGTAATTAGTGTAAAACCTTCCAGGAAGTGATTAGGACCTCAACTGAACTGCCCACCAGATTCTCAGGGAAAATCTCAAGTCTTTAAATATTCCCATTGGGTTCATCAACTTCCCGAAGCAGGCCAATCAAACAGGCCCTGTCTCTCTGCAAGGAGAAGCGACAATAGTCAACTGAAAGGCAGCCAAGGAATGAACTATCCATGGTCTATGACAATTTACCACAGACAACTTGCCATAGCTAACTTGTCGTGGCTAACTCACTGCAGGACAATTCGCTGCAGGACAAGAGTTACACTAATATCAAAGAAATAGTGAAATAGAATCATTAAAGGATGCAAAAAGAAGAACAAAATGAAATGTGAATGGCAAAAATTAAAATATTTTTTTTATTTTAAATAATTAAATAGAATTGTTAAGTAGTCCTGCAATGAATTGTCCATAGTGAATTGCCTGTGTCAAGTTATCCCACTCTGTCTGTCCATGGTGATGGACAGATATTTATGTCCTCTATTGCCAGATCATGTCTCAACCACCCTGAGACAAAAAAACAGATACAATGTATGGCTTCCAGTATGTATGCCTCCTCTGCATAAAATTCAAATTCTATCAACTTCAATATTCTTATAAAAATTGTAAATCTTAATGTGAAAGGGAAAATATTTAATTGCTGAAAATTAATTATATTTAATTTTAATTATATTTAAATGTAAATCAAATCAAAAGTATTTTTTATCTGCCCTAAGCACTGATTTTTTTTTAAATCTAAATATTAATTGTTTATTACCACCTTCCAAGGGACTTTTCTACTTTCCTGGAGCTAATTTGGTGACAAACAATGACAAAGAGACTTGCAGCACTTGCATGGTAATTCATGAAATATCACTCTAAGCATACTGTTTGAATAAATAAAAACATTTTAATAATAGTCGTTTAAATTCATAGCATTGAATAAATATATGTTTCTGCCAAGTGTGGTGTAATATAGAACTTAGATCTGCTGCTGTGTCAGAATTGGTATGATTCAACTGTCCATATATGTAAGCTCCATTAACGTTAAATAAAGAAATGTGATTATTTAATGTTAATTTCTTCTCCTGCTGTGCAAGAATTGGTGTTGAGTATAATCTGCATACTTAGTCTGATTTAATAAAGAGAATAATAGCTTGTAAATTGAATTGCCTTGCATTAAAGTGCAGTTAGAGCTAATGTAGCTATAAAGGTGCATTGTCTTAATGCACTTATCATTGATAGCTGTAAGGAAACCAAAGGACTGAAGAGTTTAAATATAACAAATATTCTGTCTATTTAAACTGGAATAGATGAGCAGAAAACCACATTTCATTTTTTAAAAATCTTTTTGTAAGCCCCAAGACATATACAGTATAACAGTCTACATCCTAATGGTTTTAGAGTTGGAGTTCATAGGAAAAGCAGCAATTATATTTTTTAAAAAAGTTTCGTAAATCTAATTGCCCTACTAACTGAAAGTAGCATCAAAAAGTACAATTGAAACAAATCACTAACTGTTCTTGCAAAGTGCCCTGCTAATCATTTCCTCATTAATGATTTATAGTTTCTAGGCTCATTTACCTAGTAAGTTTATAATTTAAGTTATGGTTGGGTGCTGCCATGAAGACATCATTGATAAAATAGTATTTTTCATGAGATAGTAACATTTTCAAAGTATTGTGAAAGAGAAATGTGTTATAAATGAAAATGGTCTGTTGATTGTTGCAGCTTTGGGATGCTTGAAAGTGATAGATTTTGAAAGTATATTTTATTTTTAAAGGATATTTTGTGTTTCTCCAGTATTTCCAGGTATATTACATGAATTGATAAGAGTAAAAGTGGAATGTTTCTTTTGATTTAAAAATTGAATTTCTGTATATGAAGCTTAAAATGGCCTTACAATGTTACTTAGTTTTCAGTCAATATTATTCAAAGCTAATTATTACAATACTAAATATATGTCCAGGTATCTACCATACAGATGTAAGAATTAGTTTTCAGGCTAATAAAGATTCAGAAGGAAGTTTTGCAAATAGAATCTGAGTATAAATTATTGGTAAAAAGATTGAATTCCTTGTGATAAAAAATGTTAAAAAGATACTACGCAAGTCTCTGCCCTAAGTGTCTTAGGAATTATAGTGGTATCAGGTTAGAAACCAGGAGACATGAATTCTAGTATTGCTTGGGGCACTAAACCAAAAGAGTGACCTTGGGCCAGACAGCTCCAGGAAGAAGGCAATGGCAAACCAATAGGAAAAATATTGCCAAGAAAATTGCAGGCACTTCTCTATGCAGTCTCTGACAACTGGACATGATTTAACAGGACGAGGAAAAAAAGCAGGTAATTTAATGCTGGAAATTCTTGTAATCTTACTGCTATAAATCTTGTTAAGATGATGCTCTGATTTATGCCTAAGGAAAGGATTCTTTTCTACTATAAGTAGAAATCATTGACAGATACATTTTGAATAAAAAAATATTAATCATCTATTTTTCATCCTTGTATTTATAAAATGCCTTCAAAATGCCAAGAAAGTTGCCAGTTTAATGTTTGTATGTTTTGGTAAGGCTTGTTCTTGACAGGAACTTGCTAACTATGGTTATTACTATACTATACTATACTATACTATACTATACTATACTATACTATACTATACTATACTATACTATACTATACTATATTCTGATCTGAAATCTTCAAAGATATTAATATATTAGTTCTGTATTTCTCTGGAAACTTCTTTATTTTATTTTTATTTCTTAACATAGGAACATCTATTTTTCTGGAATCATTTGAGAATCATTTATTTTCTCAGTGTCCCTTCAATACTTGAAAATGCAATTCATTTTATTCTGAATATTTAAATTTCTAGGCATTACAAGACTGTTTTTGGTCAGTTTCAAGATTCAGTTCTGTTTTTCACAAATACCCGGTGGAATATCTTTCCTCTTATTATAATAGAACAGGAGCCAAGTAGCTCTGACTTTTCTTTGTTACCTCTTTGCAGTCTTCACTGAGCAGCTGATGAGCTGTTAGAATACATTAGCTACCTTAGCTTTTCCTCAGCTTTAACTTTCCTTGATAGCCTGTCTGCATTTCCAAATTACCTACACATGCTCTTCTCTAACTCTCCCCTCTTTCTATTTCCTACACATGTCAGTAATTGATTCTTAAAATTTTATTAAATGTGGTTTGCTTTAACATATTTACCACTGTCTTTTATCTTACTTTTTCCTTTTTTAATAAGGTGCCAAAAATAATATATGGCTCATACAAACAAATTAAGTCACTTTATGCAAAGAAATTTGAATTTAGAAAGATACATATTTCTATAGCTGTAGAATATAACTTTCAATAATATTCTACTCACAACAATATGCTATTGAGAGAATAATACTAAAATGTTAAATACAAATGTTTAAAAATACTGTCAATGTACAAAAATGTATAAAAATGGCCTCCCACAAGATGATGCTATGCAAGCTCAGTCATCCCTACAGCTTAAATTACATGGAATTTTTTTAGCATATCCTTTCCTTCTATCTCTGTATGTCTTCTTATCTTGAAGAAATCTGTCACTTTTTGATTTTTAGTGGGGATTAATTCTTTATTGATTTTTTTTAAAAAATCAAATATGTATTTAAATTCATTTAACGTATTTAAAGTGCTGTGAATACCTCAGGGACATGCAGTTTTATAACTTTGTTTAGGATATACAGGTCAGGTTGTAAGATCCCAAAAGGTACTTGAGTCACCAGAATGCCAAAGAGAGAGAGTCAAGACAAGGCTTCCAAAAAGAAGCAGATTTCATTTATGGCCATAAACAAAATACTGGGTGGGACTATATCCAGAACATACAGATATAATGTATGTGAGGAATAGCCACCCCTTGGGGAAGGTATGGTGTCCTTTTATACCCTCAGAGACATCAGCTTAGTACCCAATTCTGGCCCCCTGGCCCATGCCTTCCTTGCAGCCCTGTATTGGCTGTGCAGCAAGGAACAGGAGCAGGGGGGCTGACAGCTCAGCAACAGAGGGGCTGGGCATTCAGCAACCCCATTTCTTGAGATATCCACCAGGCATGGAGTGGTACAAAAAAACAAGATAACACAGAGGTGAGATCACTGGTAGAAGTAAATGGCAGAGGCAATTCCAATTCTTAGTAAAGCAATTCTTACAGAAGCAAAACAGCAAGTAAAACCAATTCTACTGACTCTACTATTATGTCCCACTAATTCTACCTATTCTATTATTATTATGTCTCTTCAAGGTCATTTCTGGCAAGAAAATAATTTGCAGCAACTGGTACACATCATTTTCATTAAATATAGCAAATGTATAAAATTAAATAAAACTACTGCTGCTTTTCTCATTCAGTTAATGTCACTCTTCTAAATAAATAGTATCCTGACACTGATTAACAATGTCATATGGTTCTATAGACAGTAAACAAATTAGTGAATACTGTGACTTAATAACTGCTATACTGCTATTCCATTCCAACAAGAATTACTTTTTAGTGATAGAAATTCTTACATAGTTGTCTTGACACAGAAAACAGGAATAAAGAATGGAGCACTAATGGACTACTGCACATTTCTGAAATGAAGAGGAAGAGGAGGCAAAGCAAATAAAGCTCTGTGCTTTTAAGTAATAAAATTGGATGATACAGAAAAACCATTAAATACAGGAAAAAATAATAAGAATCTATTTTTCTATTGAAATGCATGTATCTGAACATACTGCCTCATAAATAAGATTGTTTCTTTACCTTTTAATTTGAATTTTGCCACATAATTTTTTTTAAAAAAATTGTTTAACTTCCAGGACATGAGATATAAGCCTTTACAGATGGAAAAACATTATTTTCTTTCCATATTATCAATTCAATTTCCATTTTATTTATTTATTAAATTTGTTTGCCACTCATCACCATTTTATCAGGAAAGAATGATTGCAATAGGAAAGTTAGAATAATTTGTATTGTTATGGGAAGGGTATGTCCAACTGTTTAGAAACTCATAAACATGCAAGGCAATCTCTTTATTGTCAAATGAAATCATTTTTAAAGTTATTAGTTTATCATGATGAATTTCTGTGTGACCAAATTATATAGTAAATTAGAACTTATGATTCAGAAAGGCTAAACAAAATAAGGTATAAGGAATCAGATACCTATTTTGTAAACTTTAGAAAATTAAAACCAAGAATAAACTATAGTTTGCAATTCTAGTATATTAGAAAATTTATAAGATCTTTAGTACCATATCTTTAGTACCATATCATATTCAAATTCTTGAATATCAGCATGTTGTAAGGGACCAGGCAAGTAGCTTGCACCAGCTGCATATTCACTGTAAGTTACAATTCTTCCATAACTTAATGGTGAAATATGTGCTTTGCCTAGTTAAGGTCCCCTATTCAATACCAATAACTACTGTCTGAAATTCTAAAGAACGAATATTTGATATCATGAATAATGGCTAGAAAAACCAGTGGTTGCATTCAATTAAAATAGTTTGCTGAGGTTATGAATCTGGCTTTAAAAGTATGACTTCAAAAAATGGACAATTTTGAATAACTTCCAAAAATGTCTATATAAATATTATTTCTTCTATCATACCATTCAATACCATCATTCCAGACACACTTCTAACTAAGCTAAACCAGCTACAGATAACCTGAACACACTTGTAAGTGGATCATAAGCATCCTAACAAATAGGAAGCAGCAGGTGAAGCTAAGCAGAATCACATCAGATACCTATAGCCCAAGGGCTCCACAAGGCTGTGTGCTCTCCCCACTTCTAACCACTGCGCCACTACGGCTCTTAGTTATGTACTATGACTAGTCATGTGCCATCAAGTTATTTCCAACTCCTAACAACCACATAATTTTCTCCATGATGATCTATCCTAAATTGGTCTTTCAGTGTTTCTAATGATGCACTCATTGAAAACGAAAGTAAATATACATATCCCACTCCCAGGACAATTTTGCAGGATCCAATCTGAGTCAATCACCAGGCTTACGCGAGGCTGGCTCCAGAGGATTATAAATGCTTCTTTGGGGGTGGGTTTCCTGCCACCTGCTTTGAAAGAGGCAGTGGTGAGGCCCCTCCTTAAGAAGCCTTCTCTGGATCCGGCTGTTATGGCTAACTACCATCCTGTCTCCAACCTTCGCTTTATTGCGAAGGTTGTTGAGAGTGTGGTTGCGCAACAGCTCCCGCAGTACCTGGATGAAACTGTATATCTAGACCCGTGCCAGTCTGGCTTCAGGCCTGGGTACAGCACGGAAACGGCATTGGTCGTATTGGTTGATGATCTCTGGAGGGCTCGGGACAGGGGTTGCTCCTCTGTTCTGGTCCTATTAGATCTCTCAGCGGCTGTTGATACCATCGACCATGGTATCATGCTGCACCGGCTGGAGGGAGTGGGGGTGGGAGGCACCATGTTGCGGTGGTTCTCCTATCTCTCCGACTGGTCGCAGTCGGTGTTGGCAGGGGGGCAGAGGTCGACCTTGAGGCGCCTTGTTTGTGGGGTGCCACAAGGGTCGGTCCTCTCGCCACTCCTGTTCAACATTTATGTGAAGCCGCTGGGTGAGATCATCCAGTGGATTTGGAGTGCGATGCCATCTGTACGCTGATGACACTCAGCTGTACATCTCCACCCCAAACCACCCCAACAATGCCCTTGAAGTGATGTCCCAGTGTCTGGAGGCTGTGCGGGTCTGGATGGGGAGGAACAGGCTTCGACTCAACCCTTCCAAGACCGAGTTGCTGTGGATGCCGGCATCCCGATATAGCCAGCTGGCGCCATCACTGGCTATTGGGGGCGAGTCATTGACCCCCACAGAGGGGGCTCTCAACTTGGGCGTCCTCCTGTACACACGGCTGTCTTTAGAAGAGCATATGACGGCAGTGGCCAGGGGGGCTTTTTATCAGGTTCGCCTGATACGACAGTTGCGCCCCTTTCTGAGTTGGGATTCCTTATGCACAGTCACTCATGCTCTCATCACTTCTCGCCTGGACTACGCTAACGCTCTCTACATGGGGCTCCCCTTGAGGAGCACCTGGAGGCTCCAACTGGTCCAGAATGTGGCCGCGCGGGTGATCATGGGAGCGACATGGTGCTCCCATATAACACCTCTCCTGAGCAAGCTGCACTGGCTCCCGGTGGTCTTCTGGGTGCGCTTCAAAGTGTTGGTTCTCACCTTTAAAGCGCTCCATGGCTTAGGGCCAGGGTATTTACGAGACTGCCTGCTGCTACCGATAACCTCCCACTGGCCAATACGCTCTCACAGAGAGGGTCTCCTCAGGGTGCCGTCGGTCAACAATGTTGGCCGGCGGCCCCCAGGGGGAGAGCCTTCTCTGTGGGAGCACCTGCCCTCTGGAACGAGCTACCTCCCGGAATATGGCTGATTCCGGATCTCCGCACTTTCTGTAAGGCCCTGAAGACGTTTTTATTTCAGCAAGCCGGCCTGGCCTGAATAGTTTTTAGGGGTTTTTAATTGTATTGCTAGGGGTGGCTGTTTAATTTAATTTATTCTTAATTATTTTAACTTTTATATTACATGTTATTTTAATTTATTTATTTATTTATTTATTATTGAATTTCTATACCGCCCTTCTCCCTGAGGACTCGGGAATTCTCAGCTGTTCACCGCCCTGAGTCCCTTCGGGGAGAAGGGCGGGATATAAAATAAATAAATAAATAATAAATAAATAAATAAATAAATAAATAAATAAATAATAAACAAACAAACAAACAAACAAACAAACAAAGGTTTATTCTTCCAATCTTTCAGGCTCATGCTTGAGCCCATCATCATGGAACTACTTTCTTTCCATAATATGTGCACTGGGCTGTTCTACACATAGTATTTCTATGATTTCTGGTTTGTGTAGCTTTTGGTTGTTAATTCAGGTGCTTTATGGCTGGCTATTAAGTTACGTGTTTACTCATTGCAATTGTAACCATCTTGGTGTATTAAGACTATTTTCCAGAGAACTAGGTCTTTCATTCTGAAATAAAATAATTGAAATTGGTTATTTGTCCTTGATTGAGATCTTGTGGTTGCTTTGGTTAATACATATTCAGTATATAGATTGAATAAATAAGGGGAAAGTATTGTCACACTCTTATGCCAATCTGGAGCTTGCCAATGTTTTGTCTGTATTCTGTCTTGAAATGGAATTCCGGTTTTTCTGAATATACTCCATTACCATGATGAGACCACACAGCAGAATTAGCATCATAATACTGCATCAAACAATACAACCATTCTTCTGCAAGTGGACCCCTTGACATAACAAGTACTTTTTTGCCTCTAAATCAATAATATTTGGTAAATATTTATTTCTGTAAATTACCAAGAAATCTTTATCAAATATCTTTATTTGGTGGGAGACAGAGAATGCTTTTTTTTTTAATTGAAAAAGTTTTCAATTACAAATTTTCCCCCTTTCCCCCCTCCTCCCTAACCCCCCCTCACCACCCCTTCCCCCCTGTGACTTCTTCAAAATAAAAAACCTAATACATAACAGATTATATAATATTTTACCATCCCCTTACTCCCCCCTCCAAATACTGACCCTTACTTCTAGTAATATTATTAATATTATTACTTCCCCCTCTTACCAAACACTTCAAAATAACATTCCATTACAACACTATATGATAACTTCTGATCTAACACAGTAATATTATTATAACTCCCAATTTATCGATAGTCTGCCCCCTTTTTTTCCCCCTTCCCCATACTTATATCTATATATTAATATAACATTTCAAAACAACCTTCCACTTTAAAACTATATAATAAATCCTACTTTAACATTTAATCTTTTGCGTATATTAATATAACATTTCAAAGCAGCCTTCCCCTTGAATTCTAGTTTTACATTTGTTCTACTCTATCCATTTCCTCCACTCCCATATATATATCTCTTAAACATCCCTTTTTTAAATCTATACAATCAATACACTAGCCTGTCTCCACCCACTTTCCTACAAGATTACCATGCACAACAATTCTTAATATCTTTATTCTTCTGCCCATCCTACTAAAAAAATATTCCCTTTATAAACAAAATCAATGACTTTAAATTTATAATCCATATAATATCTTCTTTGATGTCTTTCCACTGGATTGCCGACTCCATCATCTGGATTAGGGTAACATAACATGCCAGTTGCAACAGAGTATTCAAAATCCTCAGTTATCATCTGCCCCCATCAATAATAAATATCTTCACATATATATATATAAAAAAAGAAAACAACCACCCGAGTGACTTTATAATTGTAATCCATATCTATAATAGTGGCTTTCTTCAGGATTATTAATTCCCATCTCGTAATGGGGTAACAACCAGATCTTCTGCATGCCCCAGCATAACTCTCTTGCCTTATAACTCCGCATAGATATAATACGTTAATCAATAAAAAAAAACAAACAAAAAAAATAGATAATTCCAATCCAACAATTCATAGGCCCTTTTCACATCCCAAAATTACAGCATTGCAGAGAACTGTCATTCTCCTCAGGATGATATCAACCACTACTTCGCCTCATCCATCTTTTCATATATTCAGTCATGTATTTTTTCAAAGTAACTGGCTTTACTGTTGCTTAGTTTAGAAATGTTTATTTTTGTGAGACCTGTTTCTTTTTTTTTTTCCTTTCTTTTTGTGGGTTGGATCTCCATCCTGATTTCCTTCCTGCCAGTTGTATATCAACTGGTCAATTTTCATTCTGTTTTATAACTTGATCCTGTTGGTTTTGTTTTTGTAACTCATATTTCTTTTCTGTAAGTTGTATATCAATTGGTTGGTTTCCATGGTTATCTGTAACTTGGCGAGTCATCACGTTAGAATCCGATGCCACTTCTCTCTTATTTATAAATAATCCATCTGAGGTATCTGAAGAATCCAAAGGCAATTCATCTGCAAAGGCCTCTGAAACTCGATATTTTTCCTTTATTTCTAGCTCCTACTTGTCTTGTGTTGTGCATAAAGATGTTAAGTTCATTTTTAAAAATTTTTGATAAAATTCTTCTGCTTTTTCAACAGTATTTAATTGATATCTTTCTCCTTGATATCTCAATATTATATCAACTGGAATATTCCATCTGAATAGGATATTTCTTTTTTTAAGCTCAGCCACCAAGAAGCCAAATTTCTTTCTTTCCAATAATATCTTAGGCGGGAGCTCTTTATAAATCCAAATCTTTCTTCCAAAAAATTGCAAAGTAGACTTAAAGGATTTCTGCACAATATTATTCCTTAAATCTTTATCTGTAAAATAAATCACCACGTCTCTAGGCAATTGCCTTTGCTTTGCAGTCCAGGAGTTTATTCTATAAACACTATCGATCCTACAAAGTACCTCCTCAGGTTGAACCTTTAAAATCCCAGCCAGAACTTCAGAAGATATTTTTCTTAAATCCTCTCTGTTATTTTCCTGTAATCCTCTCAGTCTGATCGCATATTCAGTAAAATTATGTTGCATCAATAAAACTTCCTTTTCAATACGTTGCTGTATATTTTCTACATTACAATCAGCTTCCGTTTCAGGTTTTTCTTCTAAATTATTGTCTTGAGTATTTGTCAAATCATTCTCAATTTTTTCTATTTTATTTTCCAAATTGTCTTCAATTTCCTCCACTTTAGACTCTAATAGATTAGTATTTGTATCCAGCCTAATCATAAATTCTGAGACACCATTAGCCACTTTTAAAATCTTTCGATGCAAAATATCAAACTTTAATTGCACCAATTCTTTAGTTTCCTGCTTAAATTTCTCAAAATTCTGATTCATAATCTCATCCCTTCTTACAATCTCCTCCAAAAGAAATTCAATTATATTAAAATCAGTTTTCTGAGACTGTAAGTTAAGAACGTGTTCATATAATTTGTGGATGGGGGAATCCCTCCCCCTGCTTGTTTATCCAGCTTTATAAGCCTAAACGCCATATTTCCACACAGGCAAACTTTTTAGAAAAGAAAAAAAAACCCAAACCTCTTTCCAAACAGGATCAGTATCAAATCAAATCTTCAGGAAGGAGAAAACACAAAAGTATAGCTTTTTCTTCAAATGTAGCCAGGAGCATTTATTCCGCTACTTTGTGGCTTAATAAGAGACGGAATGACTTTCCCTTTTCAGCTTCCCTGCTCCAGTTTCGGCAGTCGCCATTTTAAAAGCTCTTTTTACTTTATTGAATATCCTTTGCGAAATCAGTATTAATACTTGCAATTTAGGGTCCAGGTCCAGGTCCAGATCTCATCCTCTTTGATTAATCTGTTGATTATCTTAGAAAGCTTGTCTTCGCAGCCTTGCTCTGCAAAAAAAGCAGAGGTCTCCCAACACCCGGAGCAAACGGCGAGTGCTACAGGGAGCGTCATCCGCTCGCCCCCAGGAGTAAAAAAAAAAACTCTGGGGGCGACGGAGAGCTCTACCTACACTCACCTGCTCTGTCTCACATTTCCTCCTGGAAATGGAGTTTTTCGAGCCGCCCTTCTGCTGTACAAGCGGCTCTTTACAGGCGAAGGGGCTGGCGGTCTCGAGGGACCGTCTGGTGGCTACGAAGAGCAAACCGGAAGTCGACAGAGAATGCTTTGATGCATAAGGTTCATAATCAAATCACAATTCAATATAGACATTACTGTTAATAAACCAGCAGCAAAGGCAATATTTATGCAAGACATTTTACTTCATATAATGTTATGAAGGCTATTGCTTAATGCATTGTAAGCCGCCCTGAGTCTCCGGAGAAGAGTGGCATATAAATCAAATTTAAAAAAAAAAATGTAATTTTCTCAATAATATATGGAATTTTTAGCTGATTTTGCAGGATCCAATCTGAGTCAATCACCAGGAACAAAGGTTTATTCTTCTCAGGATTGACATTCAAGAAAAGGGTGATGATTTAGAGGCTCTCAACAAAATAATAGTTTAATTTAAACTATTAAATAATAATTTATTTTACCATATGGTTGTCTTATTTTTATACATTTTAGATTAAAGATTGCTGAACATATTTACTATGTTCAACACTGAGAATTTATTTCTATTTATTTATTACATTTATATGCAATCCATCTCACTTTCATGTGATTCTGATCTCTACAGGCATGTACTGCATACCTTCATCAAATGAATGTATACGATATAAAGTTAATTCACATTCTTATGATTCTAGAAAATGCATATTGTAATATTCCTTCTTATTAGGCACCAATGCATTTAGTACTTAGGATTCTGTGACAATTCTTAGTAAATCTTCATAGAATTTAGTTGTTCAGATATAACTACTATTCTAACATTGGTATTCTAATCCATAGGTACAGTGAGTCAAATAAATCAGAAAATGGCAAATAGTGACCAATAGCAATCAAGTTTCTAGACTATGGTTTATTATCCTGAATTCAGGGATAATAATCTCTGAATATAGTTCAGAGCCACTATATTCTAGGTAGATAATAGAACATATAAATTCTTGTGTGAAATTCATAATATTTGTGATGTGATTTATATCATTTAATCCCAGATTTAAATATTAATTGTTCTGCCTAATTACTTACGGTATTGTTAATTTCACTTTACATTACATTGATTGCACTTGCACTTTTAAATACAAATTATTAGTATCTATTAGTATTTCTTGAACAACAAAAATATATTTTGTAGTTTTGCAAAGGAAAAACAAAGGTGTCTTACATTTAAAAAGTTCCTAAAATTAGAACACTGTTTACTAAATTATGTTTAAAGCACACATGGTTAATTGACATGTGTGTTGATACATTTCTGTGTGTGCATGTGTGTGTCCAAGAAAGAAAAAGGGAAGCTGACAAGTCAGCAATTCCTTCGTGTACTAGAGAAGCATATGTAAAGGAGTTCTTAGTGTCACTCATTAAGGAAATCTATGTTATGATTGACACATAAATCAAGCAGGGTTTTTTTTGTCTGTTTATTCTTTGATTTTTAAGGAAGCCTTTTTTTACATTTTATATTGGAGAAATACCTAGAAGCCACACTGGAATAATCTTTCTATTGTTGGTATTTTTATTCTAGTGGAAAAGATCAGCCTTGTGTGCAAATAACCAGCCTTTGCTGTTTGATATGCACAGAAATTCAATCAGAGGCTTAATTACATCTTAACATGACTTTCAAACAGCTGGCTAATTCCCTTGTTTCTGATTAAAGAGATTACAAAAATAAAATTTAACATTGCATTTACATACTACTCTAAAACAAAACATTTACTTGTAAGCTTTAGTCATTTAGAATATCCATCTCTATTCAGCCCAAGATGTGAAGCCTGACAAAGGGATCAAAGCTTGAATTCCCACAAATAAAATGGGGTTTTTGACTGAAACTGTTATTTTATAGCTCTCTGCAGTATTGAACAATATTGAACATTTTTTAAGATTATAAGTTTAAGGACAGGGTATTTTACGTACAATAACACCTGTTACTTGTATAATTATGGCAATCAGTGTGGCTTTCTGTTGAAATTGAATTATTGATTAATTTAATTTAATTACTTCTTATGAATTTACATATTAATGTAAGCTAAAAATATTTTTAAAATTTGTTAAGGCTAAACTATTTATATTGGAAACATTCTGGAATAGCACATGTATTTTAAAGCATACTTTTTGATCTTCTACTTTATACTGTATATGTAGAATTCTGCATAAATGTATATATAAAGATTGAGTTAACATAGCATAGCAATAAACATTCGTTTATTGAATAACATGCATTTCCATAAAATTAAAATGTTACTCATACTCTCATTTTATTTATTTTTTATTAAATAATTTTTATTAAACAGATTGTCTTTAAAAACAACACAAAAGACAATCACACATATATAAAAAGAAAACATGTCAAAACATAATCTATTGAACATTACATAACGTTAATGGTAATTTTATAGCATTTCATATCAACTTACATACTTTGTTTTTGTAGTTCTCTATTCTATCATTTCTATTTACTACTCAATAGTAGAATAATCACATTACTCCAACATATAGACAGACAGACAGACAGACAGACAGCAGACAGACAGACAGACAGACAGACAGACACACACACACACACACTATAATATTTGTTAGGAAATGGTTATTGCCTAAGTGGTTGGCCAGGAAATATATAAGCCAACATTGTATGTTTGTATGATGTGAATGTATTATGTAGCTTTAAGAACTGTGCTGAGTCAAACAACAAGTCAATTGGAATCAATAAACAGTTGGAAGCAATCACATGGAGATCTCAGATCAACTTCTGTTTCTAGTAGTTAATCAGACTATCAACAGAAATGGTTTCAATTTTTTTGGGAATTTTGAATACAGTAGTTGCCTGAGAAGGACCACTCCAATGGTCTGTTTACTCCATAGTAGTCCTGGGTGGGAAATGATCTGATTATCCCAAAAGGCTGGGTGTAATACCTTCCATATCCAGATAATCTAATTCTGTGGTGAAACAAGGTTCAGTCTGTTCCTGACTGTGTGGAGAAACATATGGCTACTATGGAGTCTATGAACTCCTGAGCCTTCCCTACCCCTAGGCATGGAATTGAAGTCTCCCAGCACTATGAAACAAGGATACTCCAATCACAGCACTAACACCCCAGCCCTGACAGCTGGTGAAGGAATTCGGACACAAACCTTAATGGGTCGCTGGCAGTCAGTACATCAACAGGATTCCCACAGGATTCCAAGTATGTAGCTATGACTGACCCTAATGTTTAATCAAAGTGTCAGCAGCAGAGAACTTGGTCATAAATATCATGTCTTTATATATCAACTCCATCTCTCATCCCTGGCCTTGATAGTTAGGTTGACCTCTAGAAAAACTCTGGGCTGTCTCCCAATTTGTAAAGCAATTTACAAATATTCTTTTTCAACAAGTAAGTCACCTGTTGAGAGCAGTCGCTATCAATTGCAGTACAAAATTGCAAGCATTCTAGGGAACACCAGAGCATTCAATTTTTCCTCTGCATTGTGCTGCATTGTGTGTTTCCAAAATTAAATCCTCCAAACTAGAAAATGCTTTGTGATCCTCTAGATCAGGGGTGCTTAAATCTGGTCCACAGGGTCGGCCTGGAAATAGCAAAGGACCGGCCTGTGGTGCCTCTGGCAGCCAAAATGGGGCACAGGGGGATGTGTATGCCCCCCTTGCCCCATTTTCAGCCTGGATGCCTCGTGCAGCACCCTGCTGGCCAAAATGCCCATGCCTCCCCCCACTCTCCGGGTGCTGCAGGAGCATCCGTCCCATCCCCCCCGGCCAGCACATGGAGAAGAACTACAATTCTGATCCAGCCCTCAAATCCAGTTTGACACCTCTGCTCTAGATTGCCAATTTCATTAACTGCTTAGTTTACAGATTAGGAGAAAATGAATGCATTTGATCGATTTATAAACAATCCATTGATAAGTATGATGCTATTTCTTATAGATTATAAACCAGTCTGTACTTAGGTAACTACCAGAGTAATTTCCTTGTTTACATATCAGAAATAAGAGTGTATTACTGGGGCTGGATGTAAGTTCCTAAATACCTTGTCATATGAAGATTGAATAACTTGACATATTCCTTGTTCAGCTTCTAAATATTGTTTTACACAGGGCCTATGGTGTCAGGTTTTAGACATACTTCATTTTTATTTGCCATATGATGGCAGTTCTTTCTTTCATGGCCCACATAACCAATTGACAGTCAAAAAAAAATCAGGTTATTTTGGATTTGCTTAAAGCAATATTGAATTATCTTCTCATGATTTCTAGGAATAGAAGAATTAGCATACCATTAGTATGACATCAATTTTATAGCCCATTTACTAGGACATCCTCTCCTAAATGCTTTAGAAACACAGGTACAACCAACAAGAAGACATGTTCACTTGTAATGGTACCCATTTAATACATTGAGTTTTTATGCCAATAATGCTTAATTTATTTTCCTTCCATTCCTATAGCAAAGACAACATCAATGCCAGAAAGCAATGGTAACGTACTAATAGTAGAACAGTCAGCTAGCTCCAATTTTAGTTTAAAAATGAATAGGCTTGTCATTTAAAGACATGATGCATTTGCTTGAATTATTTGGGTTGCTACCATTGTACCACCCCTCCCAGAGTACCCCTATACCATTTCCAGAAAATAATTAAGGCACTTATTTTTCCAATAACCTGGATTGCCACATTGAAAACAAAGAAACAGCCCAGTCACTCTGCCCACATCCTTATCCTTTATCATTATAGTCTACTTCAGGGGTGGGATCTATTTACCTTTACTACCGATTTGCAGCGGGGCCTCGCCCTTGCTTCGCTCGCATGTACAGAAGTGACATCAGGGTCAGTGGATGGAGCCTCCCGCCGGTTTTACTGCCAGTTCTATAGAACCGGTGCGAACCGGTGGCAACCCACCACTGGTCTACTTCCTTTAACAGAAGGGCTAGGCATTCTCTTTTTTTTATGAGAAGGGAAAGACTTTTACAGGTTTCAGAATCATGGGGTCTTAATGAATCCATTTACATCATAGTTCTGAGACCAACTTTTTATGAACTCAGTATTTTCTTCCTGTCTGGAATGGGTACTGGATTGACCTATCCACCATTATGAAAGGTCCTTTTTGACTGACATCTCTCAGTTTTTATAATTAAGGGAACGCTCCATCACTGAAAGTTTTCAAAAAATAAACTGGACAACCATTTAATTGGGATCCTATAAGATCTCCTGCCTTGAGTAGGTGGTTGGACTAGAAGCCTTTTGAGGTCCTTTCCAGCCCTATGATTCTATGTTCTATGTTACTGAATTGTCAGTTCTGGTCCAAACCTTTTCAGCATTATTATCTCACTTAAACACATTAATCTTCTAGCCCAACTAATTAGGAAAAATAAAGTTGTATGATAAAATATATCAAGTAAAGAAAAATATACGGCGGACGCTTCGCTAAATGCCGCGAAGTTTGCTTCGCGCACTCTGGTATCATCCGTTACATCTCGCCATTTATTGTGGCTTAAAAATTGGAGGGCTGATGCAAAGTCCAGATGGTGCCTTGCCTCAACTCCATACAAGGGTTTCCGCCTCTTTGGAGACACATTGGACCCCATCCTTGTAGAGGACAAGGATAAACGAAAGGTCATGCCATCCTCTTATAGAAGAGCCGAGCGTAAATCTTCGTCTTATTCCACCAGGCAGCCTTTTCACAACGATGCCGGACCCTCTGGATCCTTCTCTTCCAGGTCCTACTCTCAGGGATTCGATTGATCTTTCGATAGGCCTTCCTTCAGAGACCTGTTGTATTCAGTGTCTTCAAAATCAATGTGTTAGATAAGTAAAACATTTGACTATTGTAATTTGGATTAGATACAGAAGTATTTTTAAAGATCACCATGTCTTTGCTTTTCGGAGACTACTCTTTCACAAGTGCCACAACATAGTTCAGTATTGACAATAAAAATGGAAGAAAAGTTCTGCAGGTGTATATTATCTTGTATTAGAAACTCTTTGGACACTTATCCCTCCACTTTATTAAGTATTTAACTCTAGTATTTTTTTTCCATCTCTTATAGCACAACTTTAATATTTAATTATATTGGAATATGTTGTGCTACATAAAGTAAAAAAAAAATACTGTTACCAGCACATTGTTTAAGTGGGGCCAGAATTCCAAGAATTTCACTTATCCAGTCAGTTAATTTTTAAAATAAAAACTTTAGGAAACTTAACATATTTGTAGTAACCTATAATTTCTTTATTCGCAAAACATGCAAACTCAATCAAAGGTTGCTTCTGGGATACTATAATTATAAAGTTCTGATTCTACTCACAATGGCCGTGAAGAAGTTGCTAGGTGTGGGTTATGTTTTGGAATTTTTTTCTCATTTACTAATCCTTTAGGGTATGTGTCATGAGTGGAAGGGTATCTATGAGCAGGTGCTTACTAATAAGATGCTGCTCAGAATTTTATGTTGCACTTTCCTTGTTATGTCCTTTCTTATTTCATTTCTATCATAAGCAAACTTTAACAGTGCCATTATCCAGGGGACTCTTTACCCAAGTCAAATGAACAGCAAATTTGTTTTGGGGTTCAGTTTTGTCAGTTTTATTTTTTCTTAGGGCAGAAACCAGTTTAAGTTATTAAGTATCAAACATTTATTGCCTCTCCCATTGTTGCTGCAGAGGGACAAAAAGGAGAAGGGGGAATGAATTACAGACAATGTCCTGAAGTAATACAACTGTTCTGTTTTGAACAGATAGCTTTGAAATTGTGAATTGAAAGCTGGTATTCTAACTTCACTTTTTAATGTGAATTCTGTAATTTAGATATTTTTTTTAATGCACAGGACTATGGATGATATTTTGTAGCTATACCTAGCACAATATTCTTGGTATAATAAACAATTCTCTACAATGGTTGTGCTGACAGATAATATGATGTTATAAAAAACATTAATTTTAATGGGCTCTGGGCTATGTGTGCAAGTGCCTGTATGCATTCATGAGCAGTCAGGTTGCTATTTGCTAATAAATTCTAGGGCAACTAACAGAGATGTATAGATAGAGGAAACAGTCTTCAGCACTCTTTCGTTATCATTATATATGAGTATCTGAATAAAGGACTTTGAGGTAGTGCAAGTTTAAAAATTCCAGTCCTGTGTTGTTCTGCCATCTAGCGTTTAACAATCATATTTCAGTTTCTTCAAATATTAACTCTTTAATTTAAAATCAGATGATGAAAAGCTAACAGAGTTACATTTATCATTTAAATTACAAGACAAAAATAAAAAAAAAGTACAATGCCTGAAATTGTATGATTAGCATAGAAAAAAATATTTCAGGGTTCTATTACTGTCAACTATTTTTCTTTCTGTTTTGAATAGTTAGGGAGTTTTTACTTACTGATGATTTATTTAGATAATTTTTATATTTTTTAAAAAAGGTAATTATGGACAAAATATCTGATCTATAGAACTGTCAATGGTTGGTGATATATACACTTAAGTACTCCATATTATATATATATATTTAAGATATAAGTATTATAAAATATATAATATGAAAAAAAATGTATTATCCAAAGCCTTCAATGAATCTGAGCTGTCTAATCCAACTAACTAGGGAACAGATATGTATTCGTTTCATTTACATACCTCTGAATCTGAAGTAATTTGCAGCAGTTTTAGGATATTGATTAGAAACTCTTCAGAATAGATTTGTTCATAAATTTTGAAGACTTCTTTTGGACAATTTTTCTGTCTATCACAAAAATCCATATTTTTTTCATGTTTTATAATCACATGCAGTCATATTCATGCCTGAACTTGTAGCTGTAAAAATTAAATTCATCTTTTGTCCTTTTCCATTTGAAAGCACAATATATACAAAAATATAGTGTGCTATAACAAGCAAGCCCAAGATGTTTAAAAGCCAACATATAAAGAACTCAACAGATTTTTTTTTAAAAAAATCCTTACTAAACCACATCACTATAGTCAGTTTCCAGAAAATATCTAGAGCTACCAGGAATCTCCTGGTTCCATTAGCCTCCATGGGTGGACAACTTAACTAATTCTAACCCTTATGGAGAAGAATATGCTGCAGTACTTCAACATTCATCTGTAAATGGCTTATTGTTGGTAAATTTATAAATTATATGATCCCCAACTTTTGTCCCTTCATAAGTTTTAATCATTTAAGACATCTCTTAGATCAGATTTACAACCAAAAATGATGATGTTTTTCTCTGTTCATTTTTTTTAAAGTTAGGACCAACCTAACAACCAACCAACCAAACAAACAAACCCAAGATCGTGCCTGCATGACTAAGTCCAGTTGCTAGGCAGAAGAAACAAATATTTTCCCTTTCTTTGTTTATTTGTGATTCTAGTAATTCAGTCACTTTTTCTTCAGTTCATGTTCACTGAAAACCATTTATTCTTGATTTCACATGTCTTTGCTTTATTGCACACGCTTAAATACTCCATTCTCTTTCAACCTATTTTTATACCTCCTAACATATCCAATGCTATATAACAAATCAAGCAGAAACATGCTATTATTGAGGGCCTCCACTTCTTTAAACAATTATTCTAACATCAAATATATTCTTCCTTCTACCTTTATCACGAGCTTGTTTTACTGAAAATAAGACCCAGTCTTATTTTCTTTTCGGCCCCAAAATAAGCACCAGGTTTTATTTTCGGAGGATGTCTTACCCACTTACTTTAGGACCACCGCTGTTACGCCTCCCACAACCCTACACCTGTCATGCCGTTGCTCAACTTCTGCAGCCACTTGCAGCCAGACGCTACGTACCTCATCACACTGGTGCTGCTGCTAATGGCAGGAGGCTTGGTGGTGCGTTGTGCCATTGCGCATGTGAGCAGCGTCACCAGTGTGATGAACCTCATCACATGGCATCCGGCTGCGAGTGGACACAAGCGACTGCAAAAGAAGTCAGGAAGCGGCTCAACAGGTGTCAGGGCTTGGGAGGCCAGTATTGTGACTCCAACCCCCAAGCCCATCTTATTGGAGGGAGAAGACTCTGAAAGTGAAGGAGAGGAGGCCTCCCTCTCCAGGACCCACCTCTCTGGCAATGCCTCAGGTATCTTCCGAAGGAGAAGAGATAGCCAGGCACTTCCGAGCAGCCGCAGTTAGACAGCGACAGAGATAAGTCTTGGCTGGATCCCCGACAGTTTCGGAAAGACAAGCACACGCAGCAGAAAGGAGGCGAAAGGAGAAATTAAGCTGAGTCACTGGACCACACCCCACAGGGGATAAAAGGGGGTGTGGTGGCCATTCAGGCTTTGTGGCGGACAAAACTGAAAAGCTAGCAAGTCATACTGCGTTTCTGGAACTTCGTTATATGCCTTCCTTGGATTTATTATGGACTGGACTTGACAATTCTTTGGCTTTGTGAACTTATTTTGGGGGTTTATCGGACAGAGGAGGAAAACCTTCCTTTGTGAGTAAAGTTTTTGGCAAGCAGCTACTGGGTTGCTGCCAATGCTGTTATCTCAAAGAAATTCCTGACTGCTGGTTTTATTAACTCCTGGCTGACTGTTTGTGTGCATGTGTGAGACGGGGACAAAACAGCCAGGCTGCGACAGTTCTAAGGTAAGTGTGTACAGGGCGTGTGGAATAGTTCCCCTATCCCCGCTCTAGCTTGATTTTTACGCCTATGCCTTGCCCCACCTCGTAAAACCAGATGGTGGGAGGGGCTTAACTAGGGCTTATTTTTGGGTAGGTTTTATATTAGGAGCAGGTGTGAAACTGGGCTATGGCTTGTTTTCGGATGGGTTGTATTTTTGGGGAAACACTATTTGTACATCTTATTGTTTCACTTTATAATTTCTAATTTTGCATCATTATTAAATATTGTACAATGATGCATCTATTAACCTAATAAGTCTAGTCTTTTTCTATATATTCATAACTTATTAAATTTATTTGGTTTTATTTCTATGTCAAACACAAGTATCTTGGTCATTGTTTTGAATGACCACTTTAGCTGATCACTTTAAGTAAGATAGAGTAGTTATTAACTTTAGTTGTGCTCATCTCACATGCAATACTCCCAGATAACAGTAAGGGCAACATTGGTTAATTGGTACATTTTAGCCAGAACACTGCAAGCCCAAACAAATCCCAAAAATATCATGCTATTTGAATAAGAATAACAACTCAGATGTTTGTTGATATAACCATCAATACTAAGGACAGTGCCTAAAATATTGTGCCAGATAATTTTGACATTTCTTATTCTTACCTGTTGTCATACAATTATTTCTCCATTAGCTCCAAGGACTTTAAAAAAATTTGGTCCACATTAAGGGATCTGGTGGTGTTTAACTTTTATAGCTTAATAACTTTGGTTGTGAAATAGTGCCACAGAACCAGGCAGTTGACTCATCCATCCATCCGTCCATCTATTTCTGCTTTACCAGTGGGACATACAACAAAAATGTGGTGTGGAATAATCCTTTCTGAGTTATTTTCTAGTCATTCTTTTCTTTTGTGTCTTATCTAGATTTTTTCTTTTGTCCTCCACTCATTTAGCCAGGATTCTGATCACATTCAGTCCACACTGAACTGTTTAACAATTTCACCCAAAGATTTTTTTACAGTTTTCCAAAATTCCATGTGCTTGGAGGATGTCAGTATTAAATAAGGTTAAATATTCACATATAAACTTCAGAACAGAATGATCCTTCCAATAATGTATGTGTGTGTATACTTACATACACAGTTACATACATACACAAAGAGACAGTATGTATGTGTATATATTCAATTATTAATTTTATTTTTGAATAAAACTGAGTTTTCAAATTAGAATACAAATTTAGCAAATTAAGAACAATATATAACTGCATTTAAAAGAACAAAATATCACTGTATTTAAACAAGCACAATTACTGTTGATGGGAAAACACCAATATGACTTTTTAATCATTTGGTGATGAAAGAAAGGAAGAGCGAGAGCGAGAGCGAGAGCGAGAGCGAAAGAAAGAAAGAAAGAAAGAAAGAAAGAAAGAAAGAAAGAAAGAAAGAAAGAAAGAAAGAAATCGAAAATTGAAAATTTTCCACTAGAGGGCAACATGACCTAGGCTTATATTTTCAAGCTTTGTTTTAAAGAATTTTGTCTTTTATTGAGTAGATGTGGATGAAGTTCATTGATTCAGTGTTTAGCATTCTCTCTCATTAATTGGTATTGTTATCTGACCTTAACACATTGATATGCTTTAATAGAAGCCTTTTCTGTACTGTTAGGTTGTGAACAGGGGCATTGATGTGTGTATATATTAATTACAATTAAATTTTAATGTATGCTTTGGTTTATCACTTGGACTGTCTCATTACCACTGTTCATGTCTAAAATGATTTGCAGTTAAAAGGCATGCTTGAAATGTCCATAATGAGGTCCTACATTAGAAGTCATGCTAGAGAATGTCCTAATTGTCACTTGGTGAAAATAAATTGAAAATATTAATCAAATAACCCAGAGTAAGGCACTTTGAACATGGCAGAATGTGAATGTCTGTGTGTATGCAAAGGTGTGTGTGTGTGATTGCATGTATGTATTTCATTAACATCAACTATAACATTCTATTCACTGGGTGCAATAATTACTGCAATCATAATTATTCAAATATATGTAAATATAACTGTACGTAGCTCTACTGAAATTTTCTACTTAAATACTCTCTCTAGTTAATTCTACAATAATGCAGCCTAAAATAATCAACCCATTTCAGCCTAGAAATAATATAAGACTATTCTAAATTTAAAGAGCCTTGTTTTAAATTAACCTTTGGAATCTAAATACTATTCTTTCATTTCAACCAGCATTACTTATTGTAAACACTGAAACAAAATATACTTGTTTTGTGAAAAATATTCACAATGTGAAGGATAGTGCTAATCTTCCAAATTAAAATGAAATTTACGAGAGGCATTTTTTTTAGACACAAAACCATGCTGTGTGTGGAAAGGCATTGGAAAGATTTATGTAAAGGGGGAAAGATTTATGTAAAGAGAATCAAGTAAATTAAGCGTTTATGATCCCATGTCACTCTGTATCAAATCAACTGCACCAAATGAAGGGCTATCATAATTTTTGATCCTTTGCAATATGAATCTGGCTATAATTATGGCATGGTATTTCATCATATTCTTATTAAAATTCCAAGGAATTCTTACTGTAGAAAAATCAAACTTAAAATTTGTTAGCCCAGGTTTATGTGACTGTGAGATGGGCAGTATATAAATTATAGTTTTAAAAAATAGAGCTTTTATTGTATGAATCTGTCTTTCTGGCAACAATATTACCTAAAAGCTGGTAGAAGTATTTCTTTATTGTTACTGAAATTGGTAAATTAAGTGGAAATTATACTTAATTACAGTTAAGTGTTTTGGCAAAAAAAAAAGTTATCATAGAAGAACTTTAATTCTATGGGGACAGGGGAATAAAGAGACCATTGTCTGAGGAATGGAATAGGAAGACAACTATTCATAACTGATACTAGGAAATTGGCAGAAAGTTTGAAATATGCTTTTCCTCCCTGTAATTATGCTGCTTTTTAAAAATTCCACTGGTTCTGAGAACAGTCCAAAGTATGTATATTTCCAATTGTCATTCTAGGCATGTCAGTATATTCTATTAAGCTCTTTTCTTTCACCCAAACTCCCAATTCAGAACATGCATGGTCTGAAGAACTGTAACCAAAGTAAATAAGATGCAGTGAAAATTTACCTGCACAAAGGTGAGAATAGAAGAGTTAAAATAAATAACAGTAGAGAGTGATAAACATAAATTTAACTAAGAGATTTTTCAGAGAGGAAAACCATGAGCAATTTTACCTAATAAAAGGCAAATTTCTCTTAAACCTGGTGCTAGGAATATCTAGCAGGATCATAATCAAAGAGTTTTTCAGTTTTATTTTATTTTGCAACTAACCGATAACCCGGTGTCTTCTTTGCTTGAAGCTGAGGGCCTAGGGGGTTTATTTTTTGTTTGTCTGTCTGTCTGTTTGTTTGTTTGTTTAAGAACCAATCCCCCTTACCAGAGGCAGCCCCTTTGTGGAGTACTGTGAAGCAGTTACCATGGCAACTGCATTGTGATGTACATTAGAAGCCATTTTAAGGCACAACAGTCTGTATCTTAACAGAAGATACAGAGTTATGCTGGAACAGACACACACATATATCCCGAGGGGTGTTAGGGGTGTGTTACTCCCCACAGTATTTTTTTTTCAGAGAGTAAGTCATCTGTGTAGCAAATTTGGTTAAAATTGCTTGAGTTCTTCCAGAGTTATGATGGAACACACACACACACAGCTACACACACACACACACACCCCCAGGGGTGCCTTACCCCCAGAGTATTTGTTTCCAGAGTGTAAGTCAACTGTGTACCAAGTTTGGTTGAAATTGCTTGAGCCGTTCCAGAATTATGCTGGATCGTGTGTGTATGTATATGTATATATGTATATGTATATATATATATATATATATATATATATATATATATATATATATATATATATATATATATATATATATATATATATATATATACATACATACATACACACACATACATACATACATACATAGATCCTTTTTTATAGATAGATAGATAGAAGAAGAAGATAGATGTTTGTTTCTGAGGATTGGTGTCAGAGAACAGGAACTGTTATGTTGTGGGGTGATCAGTCCTGTAATACTACTCTAAAACAGAATAATTACATTTCTGCAGGGTTCATTGTGAAATGGATAACAGTTGAAAATATTCATGTAATTTATTTCATTTTGCCTGAGTCACTCTGGGCAGTTTACAAAATCAAAACAACAACAACACTATATATAACCCCAATTCTAACTCCAGTAGACTCTACCTATCCTGATTCATAGGGTAATTCTTATAACGTTTATGCCATCTTATTGTATTTTCTTCTAGTATCACTGAAGTGAGGCATAATTTAGTAATCAATCAATAATTTAATACGGTCTGCGACTTCCGGTTTGCTGTCTGCCGCCGCCAGACGTTCCTTCGGGATCGTCAACCCCATCGCCTGTAAGAGCTGCCCTTACAACCGAATGGCGGCTCGAACAAACTCCGTTTCCATGAGGAAACGGAGATAGAGCCGGCTGGGGTGGGTAGAGCTCTCTGCATAATCCCAAAAGTTTTTTTTTTACTTTTGGGACGGAGCGGAAGAGACTCCCCGTATCCCCAGCCGATGCTCCGGGCTTTGGGAGACCTCTGCTACATGCAGAGCTAGGTGGCAAAAGCAAGCCTGCAAATTTAATAAATTAATTAAAGAAGATGTGAGCTGGACCTGCGACCCTGAAGCGCAAGTATTTTACTTATTTTTTTAAAAGTTATTTAAGCTATTTAAGAAGAAAAGGGAAAAGGAAAAAAGATTTTTAAAATGGCGACTGCCACGGCTTGAAGAGAGGCTGAAAGGGAAAGTCCTTCCGTTTCCCATTATTACAAAGTAGCGGAATAAATATCTTTGGCTACAATTGAAGACACAACTTCACTCTTCTCTTCTTTTTCTCTTCTCCTGGAGATCTGATATTGATCTTGGTTGGAAAGAAGCCTTTTTTCTTTTCTTTTCTAATAAAGCTTGTCTGGGCGGAAATATGGCATTGAGACTTATAAAGTCAGACAAACAGTTAGTGGGGGCGGGGATTCCCCCATTAACAAATTACATGAACAAGTTCTAACTCTCCAGTCTCAGAAACCTGATTTTAACATAATAGAATTTCTTTTAGAGGAGATTGTGAGAAGGGATGATATTGTGAATCAGCATCTTGAAAAATTTAAGCAGGAAATTAAAGAACTGGTGAAATCTAAGTTTGACTTTTTGGAGCGAAAGATTTTAAAAACGGCTAATGGTTTATCAGAATTTGTGATTCAGTTGGATGCAAATACCAAGTCATTAGAGTCTAAAATGGAAGAAATTGAGGATAATTTAGACAATAGAATTCAAAAAATTGAAAAGGATTTGACAAATATTCAAGATAATAGCCCAGAAGAAAAACCTAAAATGGAGGCTGATCAAAAGAGTGGTAAAGTAGAAAATGTGCAACAGAGGATTGAAAGAGAAGTTTTAATGATGCAACATAATTTTACTGAATATGCGATTAGACTGAGAGGTTTGCAGGAAAATAACAGAGATGATTTAAGGAAAATATCTTCTGAAATTCTGGCTGGCATTTTAAAGGTTCAACCTGATGAAGTGTTTTGTAGGATTGATAGAGTTTATAGAATAAACTCCTGGTTTGCAAAGCAAAGGCAATTGCCTAGAGATGTGGTGATCTATTTTACAGATAAAGAAATTATCTGCAAAATTCCTTTAATTCTACTTTGCAATTGTACGGAAGAAAGATTTGGATTTTTAAAGAGCTCCCGCCTAAGATGTTAACGGAAAGGAAGAAATTTGGCTTTCTGGTGACTGAGTTAAAAAAAAGAAATATTTTATTTAGGTGGGATGTCCCAGTTGGTATAATATTGAGACATCAAGGAGAAAGATATCAACTAAATACTGTTGAAAAAGCGGAAGAATTTTATCAAAAAATTTTGAAAATGAATTCAACATCTTTAGGCACAATACAGGATAAGCAGAAGGAGTTGGAAACAAAGGGAAAACATCAAATTACAGAGGTTGGAGTAGATAAATTGTCTCCGGATCTTTTGGATACCCCAGCTGGACTGTCTACAAATATGAGAGAAGTGGTATCTGACTTTAACGTGATGAATTATCAAGCCAAAGACAAGGATGGAAACCAATCAGCTGATATACAAGTGGTGACAAAGAAATATGAGATACAAAAACAAAACCAACAAGATCAATTTACAAAGCAGAATGAAAATCGATCAATTGATATACAACTTGTAGAAAGGAAATCAGGATGGAAATTAAACCCACATAAAAAAAAGCATAAAAGAAACAGGTTTCACAAAAATAGTAATTTCTAAACCAAGCAACAGTGAAGCCAGTGATTTTAAAAAATGAATGAATATATGAAAATATAGTGGAGGCGAAGCATTGGTTAATATTATCCTGAGGACAGTGACAGATCTCTGCAATGCCGTAATTTTGGGATGCGAAAAGAGCCTTACATTGCTAGACTTGAATTATCTATTTTGGATTCCTTTCAGGTATTGATAACTATATTATAACTATCCTGAGCCACAAGGCAAAAGAGTTACGCTGGGGCTTGCAGAAGATCTGGTTGTTACCCACTAGGATGATGGGAATTAATAATCCTGATGAAAGCCACAATTACAACTATATGGAATATAATTATAATGTCACTCGGGTGGTTGTTTTTACTTTTATATATACGAGGATATTCATTGCTGATGGGTGCAGATGGTGATTGAAGATTTTGAACAAACTGTTGCACCAGGATGCTATGTTACCCTATTATGGATGATGGATTTAACAATCCAGTGGAAAGACAATACAGAAGATATTATATGGATTATAAATCTGAAGTTATTGTCTTTTTTTTATATATATAATGGAATGTATACATGTACATGTATATATATATATATATATATATATATATATATATATATATATATATATATATATATATATATATATATATATTAGCAGAGTGGGCAGTGGATTAAAGATATTTAGAATTGTAGTGCAGGGTAATTTGGTAGGAAACTGGGTGGGAATAGGTTAGTTTAATGATTGATTAGCTTAAGTAAAGGGATGTTTAAGTGACATATTTGGGGGAGTGGAGGAAATGGATAGAGTTGAATAGATGTTGAATTAGAATGTAGAGCGAAGGCTGCTTTGAAATGTTATATTAATATATACAAAAGATTAAATGTTAAAGTAGGATTTATCATACAGTTCTAAAGCGAAAGGTTGTTGTGAAATGTTGTAATAATATATAGATATAAGCTGGGAGGAGGAAAAGGGCAGATTATTTTTAAAATGGGAGTTATAATAATATTATGCTAAATTAGATGTTATTATACAATGTTATAGTAGAATGTTTTTTTTTCTCTTCTTTTTTTTTTTCCCTTTTTGGAAATGTATGGTAAATGGGGGAAATAATAATATTAATAATATTTTTCGTAAGTACGGGTCAGTGTTTAGAGGAGGGAGCAAGGGATTGGTAAAATATTATGTAACTAGTTATGAATTAGATTTTTGATGTGAAGAAGTCACGGGGGGGGATGGGTGGTGAGGAGGGGTTAGGGAGGAGGTGGGGGGGAAAGGGGGGAAAAATTTGTATTTGAAAACTTTTTCAATAAAATAATAATAATAATTTAATACGGTCTGCTGTATTCTGATCTCCACTCTTATTGTTCCTGATTCCAGGCATAAGATGGATGGAACTTTGAAGATTGCTCTTTAAGAATTTAGATTACAATTTCAAGAGGTACAAAGCTGAGAAATGGTGCTAGCAATAGCGCTTAGTCTTATATACCACTTCACAGTGCTTTACAGCCTTCTCTAAGTGGTTTACATAGTCAGCATATTGTCCCCTATAATCTGGGCCCTCATTTTACCAACCTCAGAAGGATGGAAGGCTCAATCAACCTTGAGCCGGTGAGAATTTAACTGCTGGCTGTCGGCAGAATTAGCCTGCAATACTGCATTCTAACCACTGCACCACCACAGCTAATTAAGGATTTGGCTTCAAATTGATTAATAGGTGCAAGTATATACTGTCTACTCCCTTGCCTCAGAATTGTTGATGTCAGGTTTCGAGGTCGTCTCAAATAAATTGCTTGAAATGCTGACACTTGAATTTTGAAGTGAATATTGAGTCAGATAGTTATTATGAACCATTTATTGCTATTGGCCTGGAAAGCTATTTTTCCAGTATTTAAACATAGCACCCAGTCAAAGGCCTTGCTGTTGATGAAGAGAAAACATGTTGTACCTATTAGCAAATGTTATTTTGTTAGATTTAAAATAATTAATTTTCATTTTGTTCTCTTTAAATTTCCCAAAGGTCTTTTTTATTTGTTTGTTTTCTAGGAGTCCTTCAAAGGATTACTGCATATGGCAGTTTTACATTATTTGGGGAGAAGAGACCTTTGGATTGTTAAGCTGATTTTATACATAATTTACAGGTAGTCATTGATTAACAAACAATTGGGACTTGCAATTCCATTGCTAACCACTGCAATTGCTAAGCAGAAAATCACATGACTGTGACAGACTTTCCTTATGGTTGTTAAGCAAATTACAGTGGTTCTTAAGCCACATATAACTTGTGATTTTATTCCTGCATTGTCCGTTAACTATACTTGTTGCAATCTGCTTGGGAAGCATGCAAATGGTAATTTTGTGATGGTCATAAATTCAGGGGTTGGTCACAAAGTTGTTTTTTTTAACACTGTTGTAACTTTGAATCATCACTAAACAAAACATTTGTTAAGTAAGGACTACCTGCATATAAAAATTGAACAATAATAATAATAATATACAGCCTTATTTTGCATCCTTGGTAATAAGAGAGTGTCCTGTTAACTACCTTTAGAAGCTGTATTGAACTAAATTAAGTTCTTGTATGTAATATACAGATGAAGAATAGTAGTCAATGAACAATGTCAATCAATCAATCAGAATAGAACTGGAAAGGACCTTGGAGGTCTTCTAGTCCAGCTCCCTGCTCAAGTAGGAGACCCTACACCATTTCAGATGGTCCAGTCTCTTCTTAAAAATCTCCAGTGATGAAGCACCCACGACTTCTGAAGGCAAACTGTTTCACTGGTTGATTGTCCTCACTGTTAGGAAGTTTCTCCTTAATTTCAGGTTGCTTATCTCTTTGATTAGTTTCCATCTATTGTTTCTTGTCCTACATCCTGCATCCTCATCCTACATATTAGTTTGGAAAATGAAACTGAGTACCACCTTAAGATTAATAGAAATAGACTGTATTGTAAGGAATATGTAACAAAACTGATATGTCTAAGGAATTGGATGTATCACAAAAGTAAATATAAGAATATTAGTCTGTTTAAGGGTTATCAGGAAGGTGTTGGACTAGAACTGATTAAAATTCTAGGAGAGGTCTGTTGCTTTACACAAAGCATGAGGAAAAAAATGAATATATTTGAATTACGGAACATTTTGCACTAAAAAGTTTGATTTTTGAATGGATAAGAGTAATTTATGATTGGAGTAATGCATGTGTGAGAATAAATTGAAAGTTTAACAAATGGTTTGTCTTCGAGCATTGAGTAACGTGTGATGACTCTCTGGTAATTATATTAATGAAAGCTGAATAAGGAAAGTTAATGGTAACATTGTGGTGTTTGGATTACATAAAAGCAGTGGTGAAATCCTCCCTGGGTTGCCACCAGTTCTCTGCCCGTGCATGTGCAGTGTGTACCAAATGCATGGTGCATGCACGCGCATGCGCAGGGCACACCAAACACATGCTTGGCGCGGATAAAGGAGCCTTAAGAAAGTAAGTAGAACAGCGAAGGGGGGAACAGCTGTGGCACGCGATTTAGATTCGCTAGAAAGTAGGATTTAATCATAAACAAATTATTATGTTTCATGAATGATTCTCAGACACTTTTTTTACAGGATGTATTAAAATGTATACTAGCGATGAAACTATTTTAAATTTACAGCTAATAAATCTTTATGTCCATTATATTAGGGCAGATTATTATTATAATTATTTTATTTATATGCCGCCCTTCTCCGGTTCTCAGGGCGGCTTACAATGCTTTAAGCAATAGCCTTCATACTTTTGTATATTTTATACAAAGTCAGCTTATTGCCCCCAGAAAACGGGTCCTCATTTTACCTACCTTAGAAAGGATGGAAGGCTGAGTCAACCTTGAGCCTGGTGAGAATTGAACTCACAGTAATTGCAGGCAGCTGGAAGCTAAATACTACCTTTAACAGTAGCATTAGTCTGCTGCGCCACTCAGCGAAATTATCTTTCTAACAACCGTTCAATGGATTAGAATAATGATCAAGTTGCATCTTATTGTTTTCACAATAGTTTCTGGCATATATAAGAGTAAATTTTGTACATGCTATGATATAGCAGAAGCAAGGATGTTTTGAAAGGATATAAAATGAAAGATATAACTAATGGTTTGGTGTGAAATTGATTTATCTATATTTCTCTTTCTTTTCTAATTTTATACCCTTGATTTCTGTATTATTTTTAATTTCTTTTCTGCAGATTGCAGATAAGTATGCAACTATATATACTTAATATATTAATATTGCATATTAATATGCAATATGTAATCCTGTATAAGTCTATTCAGAAACAACTGCCGTGAAGTTTTTCTGAATTTATTGCCAACTAAGAATTATGTGACTGTAGCACCAAATGATTTGTTTCAGTGTCCCAACTGTATAATCTATTTCAGCAATATTTATGGTAACCTATCTCACAAAATTGACTGTACATGATGTACAAAGTTTAAAAAGAACAATTTAACAACAATCATTATAACCTGTAACCTAAAGCCGCAAATTCAACCCAACCCAACATTAAAAATAAAATAATATCAGCCAGCAGAGCTTACCTAGCTATCTGACCCAAATGCCTGAGAAAATCTTTAATGATGTACAAAGGCTAATTGGATCAGGATGATCCATATATATGGAGGTATGTTGTTCTATATAGTAGGTGCTGCCAGAGAAAAGGCATTCTACCAATAAAGCTACCAATTTGTAGCTCAGGGTTGAAATGAGGGGTCCTTGGTGGTCTCTGACCTGGGTTATTTTCCTGCAGAGTTTTCATTACCCAAACTACATAATGATGTCCTGATGACTAGTAGTAGCACTGATGATGTTACCTAGTTTGTGTAATGAAATGTCTGTAAGAAAACAAGAAAGCGGTAAGGACCCCCCCAGAACGCACTGTAAGAGCTGACATATTATAGGATGGTTAACATAATAAAATCTAGAGATTAATTTTTAATAAAGAATAAATTAGATTTATTTCATATTAAAAATTAGAAGTCACTATGACAATAACCAAAACTACTGCAACTGCCATTGTAAATTGGCATTGCCTTTATTACCATGTTGAATAATGACAGAGTTGATGGTCGCATTTACTGTCATTAAGTGAAGACTTCATATCTATAGCATTTGTCCCAACATTGTCCCATCATAATATATGTGTTAATAGAAAATATTGAATATTTTTTCTGTAGAAAGGGTTACAAATTCAATTAATGTTCTTTGCAACTTTATTTAATGACATAAAGTAATAACAGAATAACAGAGTTGAAAGGAACTTTGGAGGTCTTCTGGTCCAACCCCTTGCTCAAGCAGCAGACTAAATCATTTCAGACAAGTGGTTCTCTAGTCTCTTCTTAAAAAGCTCCAGAGATGGATAACCACAACTTCTAAAGGCAAACCGTTCTACTGATTAATTGTTCTGTCAGAAAATGTCTCTCTATTTCTAGCTTGGTCCTCTTCTTAATTAGTTTTCATTCTTTGTTTCTTATTCTGCCTTCAGGTACTTTGGACATTAGGTTGACCCCCTCTTCTTTGTAGTAGTCCATTAGATATTGGAACACTGCTATCATGTCACCTTTATATATATCATTATATAAAATTGCACATAATATTCAGCAAGTTGTGAATGCAATTTGAGAACACTATAATTGGGCAATTAAGTATATATAATATAATGCCAAATACATTTAATGAACCTGATCAATATTTAGCTTGTTTTGTTTTGTTAACTTACAAATTGATTGCAGATATTGTATGTAAATCTTAATTATGTAAAGTCACACAGAATGTGTAGATATATTTAACAGATTTGTCTTTTTATCTTTGGTTTTTTATTTCTTGATAAAAGGAGTTTATCTCGAACAGTGATTTAAATAAATTGCCTTTAGCTTATAATTTTTTTTTAACGTTTGTATTACATGTATTTTTATCGTTCGCTGTTCACCGCCCTGAGTCCCTCAGGAATTGGGCGGTATATAAATTTAATTAATAAATAAATAAATAAATAAATAAATAAATAAATAAAATAGTGATAGTGTGAAAAAATTATTTTCATATTATTATCATATATGGAAGACATAAAATAATAAAATGTTATTATATTAATAATTAATAATTAATAATAGAATGTTAACTTCTCATACAGTTCATAATTATGACAGAATATATTTTGACATGTGCTATACCTTGAAAAATATAATATAATTTAAGAAGCCACCAGATAGTTTTGAAGTTCTTTATTGCAACATAATAGTAGAAGGATTGCCTTTTGATACTAAGAAACAAGATGACTTACTTCTGTTAACTCTATAGATAAATTGTTTCTCAGGAAAAGAAAACTCCTGAAAGAATAAATACGTTTATAGGTTAGCTTGTTTAGTTGATGCCTCTGTTGGTTTCAGAAATCATTTCTTAATTATTCATAAATTTGTGAAAATCAAAGAAACTAATAAGATTCAGAGTAATGTTTTAATTGCTTGTAGAAAACTTACCTTTTGGGGTTACTAGAATAATAAATAAAAGTTCTTGTATTAGATAAATATTAAATAAATTGAAAAAGTATTATATTTCCTGTTTCAGAAGCTTTTGTTTTTCAAACATTTTTTGAATGTAATTAGCAAAAACAAAATTATTACAATTCACTAAATTATTGTGATATATGTTTCTACAAGCTTTTAATGCTATATCTAAGCTCCTCTACCTCCTTTTAGCAATAATGCAGTAAATGCGATTTCTATTTATTTGATTTTTATCCCACCTTTATTTGCCAGTGGCCACCATTCTTGAATGTGGCTACATACAAGCACTGTTTCAGTTATTTGAAGAAAATGTTAGCTATGAATAAACAGCTGAAGAGGCAACAATTTTTAAATTAGTGTCCTGTTAATTTGAGTTTGAGTTTCCTAACAATACAAATACAATTACATTTTACTCCTTAAAATTTCAGTTCATTCCAGTTTCCAGTCAAAGGCAGCATATATTGATTGCATATTCTGTCATTCAAATTGAATTTGATCATAACATTAATCAATCTTCTACCTCAATAGTTAGAGTATAAATTTGAATGATGGTCGTATTGAAGGACTGTTGAATGCATTCACAAAGTTTAATTGATGTTATTCAGTCATTGATTATATTCTAGCCAATTAGTGTTTCTGTTCCTCTTTATTTTTCATGTGCTTGGCATTAAACACTATATTTTTTTTGAATACAATTGTTCAATTCCACTGCATCTAAATTCTGAAGTCTAAAATGTGAATTTGTGATATCAGTTCATCTTTCACTCTGTCAAGCTTTCCAAAGTGTTTCTTAAATTCCATATTTTCATCTTATCTTTGCAGCTTCGCATTTTCTTTTCCTGTACAGCAACATCAGCAGTAGGCACCTGAAGGTTTTAATATAGCCATGCTGTAAATACTTCAGCATTTTCTCCAAAGCTGTTGAGTGCCATATAATCTGTGGGGCCTATCATCCATCACTATATGGTCAATAATTTTATATTTGCTATGTAGGTGATTTTCTTGGTGAAAACAGGAATCATTTACATTGCTGTTTACATTACTCCTGCAGTATTATTGATGCCTTTGACATTGTCACTAAAGTGATCAATGCCTCCAAATTTTCTACATGGCTGCTGCCAATATAGGTGCTTTTAGCTGGGCAGCTGGGATGATCTTTACACCAGCAGGTGGCCCTACTGATAATATATAATCTTTGCATATACTCCTGGAATTCTTCATTTGTAATTATAAGTTTTTACTCTTTTATATAAAAATTATAATTTAGTTGTTTTCTCTGTGTTTTAATATTTCTAACTAAAGGCATATATTTATTTTTTTTATTGTCTGAAATTAACCTTTATTTTAATTTCAGATTTCTATACTCCTTTTTGTTCAGCTTTCCTTTTCATTATATTCTTTTTAGCACTAGTTTACCACAAGTATCAAAGTGCTTTTTACCAAATGTAGAGACCTAGGGCTATTTATTTCAAACTTCAATCTCATTTTTATCAAGCCTTATCAAAATAAGGATTAATAGATTAATTATTTTTTCCTGTATCAAACTACCAATGTCTAGGTCTTGCATTCTGCTAATTAGCAACAGAAAAACAAGATTTTGGCATAGAAATGAGGAATATGTTAATGAAATGTAACTTTTACTGAGCAAAACAAAGGAACATGATAATCAGGAATACATAATCCTAAAGTGACAACAGATTGCCAGGCAGGCTTTGAACAATGCAGTCTGATATATTTCTGTTATGTATTGATACTTTTAAGCGGGAGTTTCAAACCTGCCTACGTTTCTGATTGGCTGACAGTCTCTCCAGGATTGTATATAAGGAGGACTGCAGCCTCTGAGTTTTTGCTGAAGTCTCACCGTATATTAAAGAGCTGTTGTCACTTGCTTGCTTGTGCCTCTCGTCATTCCCGAACCACTTCATTGGCGACGAAGGTGGGATTGAGGCTACAAGAAGCCAACCAGTGAGACCACGAGCTTCAGCTAGGCGACGAGGCGAACCACAGGAGACATACCGGACATGTCTGCCTACGTTCCGCCCAAGCCTTTTGATCCGACCCGCGAAAAATGGGTCTCGTACCTAACAAGGTTTGAATGCTCGCTAGAAGCCAGCGACATGCAGGGCCTCTCGGCTAATCGAAAGAGAGCCCTATTCCTAAGCCACTGCGGACCGGACGTGTTCGAGATGGCCGAGTCACTGTGTGAGCCAACGCCGGTTCAAACAGTCTCATGGGACACCTTGATGGCAACTCTCCGGGCTCACTACGCTCCCGTCCCCTCCAAGTTCGTGCAGCGATACCAACTAAGGCAGCGCGTCCAACGAGAGGGAGAGCCGGTCAGCGCGTACATGGCCAGCCTGAGAAAAGCCGCAACTCATTGCGACTACAGAGACTTGGATGATGCGTTGCTTGAGCAACTGATCTGTGGTGTTCGGGACATTAGGCTGCAACGGCGTCTGCTCGCCAAGCCTGATCTGACGCTTGCCGGAGCCCTTGATGAGGCCAGGGCTCACGAAGCTTCCACAAAGGCCGCTGAAACGCTACAGCGTCCGCCGACCAGCAAAGACAGCCCCAAGTCTGCCCCGGTGCACAGAGAAGACGCCGGATCCAGCTCGGAGTCCGAGTCGGATGAGGACGTCTTCCGAACAGAGCACCGGAGAAAAGACACTGGCAGCCCCCGGCGAAGCTGTCCCAGCTGTGGCGGGCACCATGATAGACTGTCCTGCAAATACAGAGAGGCTATTTGCAGGCGTTGCGAGAAGAAAGGGCACTTGGCGCGAGTCTGCAGAGCCACTCTGCCCAGAAGACTCAAACCACGTGAGCGCCGCAGCCAACCGGAATCAGCGCGCCAGAAGCAGCCAACGAGAGAAGGCGGCGCGAAAAAACGGCGCGAATTTGAACCGCGAGATGGCCGCAGCATACACATCGACCAGGCCAGCACAACGGTCGAGGACAAAGTCAGCACGGTGGTCGAGATCAACGGAAGACCGTGTTCGATGGAGATCGACACCGGATCAGCTCTCTCCATCATGTCGTGGACAACCCTAAAGACCCTCCTGCCGTCGTTCCGGAAGGATCAACTCTCCAGACAGAGACTGCGCATCCTAGACTACCAGGGGAACCGAGTCCCCCTCGAAGGCGTGGGCACGTTCCGGGTCACCTACGGAGACTACGAAAGAGACCTGCCGCTGACCATCGTCACGAAGCAGCTGCCGAGCCTCCTGGGCATGGGGTGGTTCCGAGCCCTTGGCATGGGCTTCACCGGCGTCCACCTGATGTCCAAGTCAACCCTGAAAGACAGCCTCCTGTCCGAGTTCCAGGACGTTTTCGGGGACACATTGGGCAAGTATGTGGGGACCCCTATTTCACTAAACTTAGACCCCAACGTAGCCCAAGTAAGACTAAAGGCCAGAAGAGTGCCGTTCGCATTGAAACCAAAGATCGATGCAGAACTGGACAAACTGATTAAGCAAGGGGTGTTGGTTCCCGTTGACCATGCCAAGTGGGAGACCCCCATAGTCACCCCAGTTAAGTCCGACGGCTCAATCAGAATTTGCGCCGACTACAAGTGCACGATCAACAAGGCCTTGCAGCCGAGCGCCTATCCGGTGCCGATCGTGCACCATCTACTACACTCCCTGGGCCCCGGAAAAATTTTTGCCAAATTAGACCTGGCCCAAGCCTATCAACAGTTACCGGTCGACGACGCCACGGCAGAGGCGCAAACGATCGTGACTCATAGGGGTGCATTTAAATGCACCAGGCTCCAATTTGGGGTGAGCGTCGCACCCGGCTTATTTCAAAGCACCATGGAGCGCCTGTTGCAAGGACTTCCGGGAGTAGTCCCCTATTTCGATGACGTCTTAGTCAGCGCCCAAGACGAACACCAGCTAGGGGACAGGGTACGGAACGTCCTGTCCAGATTCAGAGAAGCGGGACTAAGACTTAAAAAGAACAAGTGCAGGATAGCGGTCCCCTCGGTAGAATTTCTGGGGTACAGGGTGGACGGCACAGGCATCCACCCTACCGAAAGCAAGGTGAGGGCCATCAAAAGCGCACCAGCCCCCAAATCCAAAGCTGAGCTCCAAGCCTTCCTTGGACTACTAAATTTCTACTCAATGTTCCTAAGAGATAAGGCCACGGTCGCTGATCCCCTTCACAAACTCTTAGGGAAGAATGTACCATGGGTCTGGGGGAAACCGCAAGCGGCCGCGTTTGAGGCAGTAAAAAAACTCCTATCTGAGGACAGTTTCCTGATCCAATACAATGCAGAGCTGCCGCTCGTCTTGGTTTGCGACGCCTCCCCCGTAGGAGTTGGTGCCGTCCTAGGCCATAGACTGCCGAACGGCCTAGAGGCACCCATTGCCTTCTACTCCCGAACTCTGTCCAGCACAGAACGAAACTATAGCCAATTGGACAGAGAGGCTCTGGCTGCGATTGCGGGGGTTAAAAAGTTCCACGAATACCTCTATGGCCGAAAATTCGAACTTGTGACTGACCATAGACCGTTGCTAGGACTGCTAGCAGGCGACAGGCCAACCCCCGCTGCCCTCTCCCCCCGTTTAACTAGATGGGCGATTTTCTTATCGGCCTACTCGTACCAGCTCGTCCATCGGCCTGGGCGGACCCTGGGTCATGCGGATGCCCTTAGCCGTTGCCCCCTTCCCGACCTGCTGGACAACCCAACACCGGAAACCTCCGTCCTGTTGTTGGACACGTTAACCTTGGGGCCCATCTCCTCCGGCGAGGTGGCGAAGGCATCAAATAGAGACCCTGTTATCCGGACTGTTATGGGTTGGGTTTTGAAAGGGTGGCCGGACAAGGTGGTCGGGGAGGAGTACCAAGGTTTTGCCAACAAACGAAATGAACTGTTTACGCAAGGGGGGTGCTTACTGTGGGGTGACAGAGTGGTAATTCCAGCAAAACTACGAGATAGAGTTTTAGAATTATTGCACGAAGGGCATCCTGGCATCGTTAGGATGAAGTGCTTAGCCCGCAGCTATGTCTGGTGGCCCAACATGGACCAGGTCATTTCCGAGTGGGTGGGGAAGTGCAGACCCTGCCAGGAGTCTCGCCCCGATCCCCCAGTAGCGCCCATCCGAGAGTGGGAGAAACCAAAAGGCCCATGGGGGAGGATCCACATTGATTTTGCCGGCCCGTTCCATGGCCAAACGTTTTTAATAGTAGTGGATGCCTTTTCAAAATGGCTCGAAATTGTATTAATGCCATCCACAACGGCCGAAGCGGTTATCAAGGCCCTAAGAAAGTTGTTTGCCACCCACGGCCTGCCGGATACCTTGGTATCGGACAATGGTCCCCAATTTACAGCAACCCTTTTCGAAGGCTACTTGGCCGGCCTGGGGATCCGCCATGCCCTATCAGCCCCATTTCACCCGGCTTCCAACGGATTGGCTGAACGATTTGTCAGGACAGCCAAGGAAGCACTGTCCAGATTAGACAATGGGGACTGGCAGGCCAGGATAGATCAATTCCTTGCGGTTCAGCATGCATCACCATGCACAGCAACTGGGAGAAGCCCAGCAGAGCTCCTCATGGGGAGAAAGCTCCGGTGCGTGTTGGACAGGCTTCACCCTAACTATTCGCACGAAAACTTTAAGGGAGAGACCTGTGGCTTAAGGCAGTTTCAGGTCGGGTCCCCGGTGTTCGCTCGCAATTATGCCAGCGGTCCTCTGTGGGTTGCAGGAACCATAGTGGGGATAACAGGCCCAAAATCATACACGGTGGATGTGGGGGTAGATAGACTCTGGAAGCGCCACATAGACCAACTGAGGAAACGGGTGGTTGGCGAGGCAAACATCAACGCAGACATGTCCGAGCCTAACTATGACCACTTCTCCAAAACAGCTAACTCAAGCCCGGGGCCGCGAGAATACTTAGCTGACAAGCCCTGGTTCCAGCGCCGCCCCAGCGAGTCGCCACTCCCAGCCGGGAATAACCACGCCCCGGACAAAATCCAGGAGGTTCCATTGGCGGAGCCGGGAGAGACAAAGAGTCCCTCCGACCAGCTCGACGCCTCACCAAACACTGAACTGCGCAGGTCAACTAGGGCGAGAACTCAGCCTAAGCACCTGCGAGACTTTGTTTGTACATATGTTAATTTTTGAGTGTTAGTGCCTTCTGGGAAGGGAGGGGTGTTATGTATTGATACTTTTAAGCGGGAGTTTCAAACCTGCCTACGTTTCTGATTGGCTGACAGTCTCTCCAGGATTGTATATAAGGAGGACTGCAGCCTCTGAGTTTTTGCTGAAGTCTCACCGTATATTAAAGAGCTGTTGTCACTTGCTTGCTTGTGCCTCTCGTCATTCCCGAACCACTTCAATTTCCTTCCTAGTTCTCCACCTTTGGCTTTGCTGCCTCTTCTCATACCCAGTGGACTCTTATACTTGGTTCCCATAATCTTTCACAACAATTTGTAAGTTATTAAATCCAGGTTGCAGCTATCATGTTGTCCCAATGGATAACTCTCTTGCTGCTCTGCCTCTATCCTTGCATGGAAACGCTTGCAGTAAGCAAACTTCAATGTTGGTGTGTGCATTATACAAAAGGCATACGTATATGTAGTCAGAGCAACCAGCTTTAAAGTAATAATTTATTTTTGCCAGCAGTTTTGTACTGTAATAATTTCTAGGCTTTGTACTTCTTGTCCATGCTAAAATGGTTTTATTTATTTCTTTTAAAAGAATCATTTTTGTTTCCCTTGTTAGCTGACAGTTTTTTACAAGCAGAGTAGATGAAATGTTGAACTTTTCATTGCTTCTCCAGACACCTGAAGTAAAAGTTTTTCACAGAACCTTTCTGCTGGATTTGATCAGGGAGCTATACTAGGTAAATACTTAACTACCAGTGAAAAGATAAAGTCATAGAAGCTGTTAGGTCAAGGCAACAATTGTCTCTGTTGAGAGGTATTATTCCTTCATGAAGTCACTAATGAATTCTTATCGTTAGCCTACAAGATAAAAAGTGCTGAAGCCTTCAAAGATATGTAGAATTAACTGTCTATTTTGTCTGTGAATTACTTAGAATACTTAAGATATGTTGTCAATTTTCTATCTTTCACAAAGCAATCATGCTATTATTAATAAAACTTTCACATGTTATTCCCATTACTTATTTACTCTAAAGCTGGATAGACTTTATTGTTAATGAGGTTAACTTTTTTTCTATTAAGCCTCCTGGGGAAACTGTTTATTCAATATTCAGTGCAAATGAGAAGTGGAAGCATAAGGTATAGGTTCTGTTCTGTTTTATTAATTAGTTTTCAAGAATAAAGGCTTATTTAGACAATATACTATCATCCTTCTGTCATTTTCCTTCAATTACAAATGATCTTATGTATCAAGTTCTCTTCAAGTTTCTGCTTGAAGAGAGATGATCTTTCTCTTTTCAGCCTTGATAATGCCATGAACTAGAGCTTGTAAGCTCATCTCACCTATAAACAATGTTTGGAAATAAGTTGTTAGAGCAGCAAACTCAGAAGTTATTGAAGCTTGGTCACCTTTGTCTCCTTAACTCTAATTTATAGTCACCACAATTCACTGTACTATACTGGAGTTTCACTGGTGTTAGGGAACATATTACCTGTTGACCATTCAGATCTGAATGACCAGTGATGCTACTGTAAGGTTTATAAATAGGTTAAATTGCTCAGTTTTAGTTGTGTTTTTCAATGGTTATTATGGCAGTAAAATTAGAAAGACCTGTATAAAGGAACAATAGAAATGTAATAAATAAATTATTCAAATTTGAAACAGATTGCATGAGATTAGCAACAAATTTTCACACATGATATTTCTAAATTTACAAAGAAGAATTTTCTGCAATATTTCAAAAGTCCTAAATTTGCATTCTTTATTTTTGGACAGTACAATTAACTCACTGTATTTCTAAAACTTAGGACACTCTTTTTTACTTCCGTTAATTATATTATGTTCCATTCCTGCATATGAAAATTCTAAAAATTCTAACCCTAACCCTAAAAACTTACATTTACATGGAGAATTCACTAGACAGATGCAGATATTCATTAAATTAAATTCATAAAAAGAGACATTATTGTTTATAGAATCATTGTATGAAATACTTCCTAAGAATAATTTTTAAAGAATCAATAATATTTTTTAAAACTTGGAATATACAAAGCAGAAAAAAATTGTTTTACAAAAAGATTCCACTGAATTTGTAACACTGTGTCTTCAGAATACTAGAATAACAGATTTGGAAGAGACTGTGGAGGTCTTCTAGTCCAACCCTTTGCTCAAGTAGGAAAGTCTATACCATTTCAGACATAGTTGTGCAATTCTTTTTAAAAACCTCCAGTATTGGAGCATCCACAACTTGTGGAGGTATAAAGCTTAGTTCAGGCAGATGAAATCAATTTACATGCAAAAACTTCCATCAATTAGGTTAGTAAATTTATAAAGAGTACAAATCTGGGCAACAGTCTTATCTTTAAATTTATAGGATGAATAAATTTAAATTTATAATAATCTTTCTTTGTATACTTTAAAATTCCTAGAATGAAACAAAATATATTGTATGCAGGATCAAATTGTTAATCTAATTTTTCATGATATTTAATCTCCCATTAAATTCACATTTACATTTTTATTGGTTCAACAGTCATTATTGGTGCATTTTGGGGCATCAGTTTTCTAAATTGCAACTTTATTCTTTCAAGCATGGCAATTTTTATTTTAAAGAAGATATATGGATCCTGCACTGAACAGTGCCCTTCCCCATCATTTACTGTAATAGCTGGTCTTCTTATCTGAGTCAGAGAAAAATAACAAATTAGTAATGTCCCTTGTCCAACTATAAAATATTAGATGTTTTAATGAAAAACTATTGCCCTTTGATATTGAATTAAATAATATGGTTATGGCAAAATATTTCATTTTAAAGCATTTATATATCATTATTGCTATTTACTCTAAACTAATTAGTAGAATTGAATGCATCAGTTTATGTTTGCTTATTTTTCCCAGATGTTAAGATTCTGTAAGGGTTCTTGATGACTACAGATTTTAGGCAACTGGGAAATGTGATTTATGTTCAATTTATTATTTTAGTTTTAATGCCCTAATGTTATAGCATCCAGATACTTTCTAGCAGAATTTACATATAGGCAGAATTTAATTTTTTTTTTCTATATAGAATGATGTGGCTTTATGCTTAGAAGTTATAGTAAGTGGATAAGACAAATATTTTTAATATTGTCAATACTAATTCTTGCATAAATGTTTTTAAATATCTTCCAAAAGCATGAATATATTGCTCTTGGCTACTATTCTAGAAGAACACTCCATTCTTCAGGAAAAAGAGTTCATTTTGAAATAATAAACAAAGCATTCATTCACAGCATTAAAACAAATCCTGTATCAAAATTACTAAGAAACACTATGGAATGTCTACTGTATAGATTTAGATTTATTCTTCCTTTGAAACCTAGAGGAAATATTTTTGATGCTTAATGAAAACTGCACATGTGCAGAAGGGGAGAGTAAAATTTCTTGAAAATAAATCAATAATTCAATGTAATATAAGGATATTAACAGTGATTTATAAGCAAGAGGGTATGAAAAATTTTGTTTCCTTTCTGTCCCAGAGGTATTCTCCTATATTTTATAATTACCACCTACATAGATAACTGAATGTCCTCACTTTATCAGTATAAGTATAAAACAAGCAACATTGGAGACAACCTAAAAAAGGTACTTTTTAATAGATCCATTAATTTCAAGAATTAAAATTTCAATTATTATTTATGCTTCTGATCCTGGCAAGTTGCTAGTACACACACATTGAGCTGTTCCCAAAAAGAAATAAACAGAAATCAATTTATTTGTCCTATTGTAAATTAAATATAAGAATTTATTGTATTAATTAGAAACAGCCAATGAAGTTCAGCTCCAATGTTTATGAGCTAATGTATCATCATATGCACCAGATTTTGCATCAGACAATTAGTTGAACTTTTATTAAGCTAGTTAGAAAATTGGTCTAAAAACTATACCTTTAGAGTTAAGCAGCTTTCTGTTGTATATCAACATATGTTGACTACATTATATTAACCATATTCCAGTGATTTATATGAAATATATATTGAATAATAGACTCTCAAATTACCACTAATTAGATTTAAGACAAAAAAAAAAAAGAAACATTCATATATTTTCTAGAAACAACAAATATTTTTTATTTCAAATCAATTTGTATGACACTAGGTAGATCTGAAAAAGTTATATTGTATGTCTGGAATTTTGAAGACCTACTCAGAGTAAACAGCGCTAAATCAGATTCATATTTAAGTCTGAATCTCTAAAAAACAGCTTTGTAAAATTCTCTAAAGTATATATTTATAAAATCTGTAGGCATGTTTGAAATACTTTTTTGAACCCACACACATAAAAACAAAGTTACAGCCTGAAACTCACATTCTGATGAAAATGACTACGGTATTCTATCACTGACATGCAAGTTTTCCTAAGGTCTGGTCATTCTAGATTTCTAAAACATGTTTTACATATTTTCTGCATTTTTACTATTGCCTATATGCTTTTTTCTGGCCATTCCTTAATCAAGTTTGTAACTATCGAATAATAAGCATTATATAACATGAACAAACAACACATTGATAAATCAGCAATAGTATGGTGTCATCCTGTTAGTTGCCTTAATATGGTTTTGTAATGCCCTCTTTATACAGCACTAGAGTTTCTTGCTGCAGCCTCCATTTCAGTCCAGACTATGTACTTAGGCAGGCTAAAACTGGATCAAGATATGAACCTGGACCTTGTGGAAACAAGCCTCTTTATGCAAATGTTCCAATCACCTGGAGTCTGTAGGGTTGCCAGGTGTCCACTATTTGAGCGGACAGTCCACTTTTTTCACATTATGTTCACTATTTTTTTTCACAAAATAGTGGACATTTTTTTTATTCAAAAGCTTTATGATGAAATGGTACATAATCTAAAGCTGTACAGTCTAAGAGAATAAGGATAGGAGAATCGTGTTTTGTCTTTTTTTTCATAAGTTAGAATGAGACAAAGATCGAATATCCATTGAACTCAATTCTCTGAAAAAATTAATGATGAGATTAAAATAAAAATATATTATAAAATTATGTACATTTCACATTTTTAAAATGTATTGTAGCTTGTGCCGACTGACCTAAAATGGCGTGTTAAAATGTTTGTAAGAAAATATATAATTTAATTGTATTTTTTTTTTATTTTTTTACTACTTGAACCCCCCCCCCCGCTTGTCCGCTATTTTTTGGAAGCAGACCTGGCAACCCTACCTGGAGAAGAAATCTGAGGATGCCTGCTGCAGATTAGCTCCCTCTAATATCCCTCTAATAGCAGATTGTGATTCTTTCGTTCTCCAGCAAATACAGTATGTGAAAGATTAAATCTGGTTGCACAAAGCAAAACTTTGTGTAACAGATCCAGAAAAATCATACTTATTGCTTTCAGCTTGTCTCAAAAATGATGTAAGTTTTTTTGATAAATAAGGTGATCCGATTCTCTTTTTCAATAATTTTAGCACTTACAGAAATGGTATCTTTGCTCACAAGTGGTGTTCATTTTTCATGTCATTGTTCTCTCAGGAGTTAACATAAATCAGCAGAGCTCAACTGTACTTAGTTTCAGTGTGGGACCCACAGCTGTTTCCTAGTTCAATTGTGAGATATAAGAGACACTGTTAGTCACAAGTTAGACAAAGTCAGATGTATCAAGTTTAAGATAATATACGTATGCATATATACATAGGTAGATGGTGTTAAATTTCCAAAAACCATTAAAGCTATGCATTATTTAATAACTGTAATAAAATATATTGACTATTATAAATCAGAACAGAAACAGAACAGAATTCTATATGATCTTGACAGAATAGAAAACTTGACCATGTGTGGATTCTTGAACTGGCCAGTGGGATTCAGCTAGATCAGGGTGTCAAACTGCGTCATGTGCGGGCCACACCCACCCCAGCTCCGCGAATGGGAAAAATGTCATGAAATGTCACGTGACGGCAACATGACGCGGTGAGTTTGACCCCCGAGGGTTAGATGATGTCAAAGGTTCAATCATTGAACCTTTGAATCTATGACAAAATATATCCATCAGAGATACATGTATACATTTTTCATTTATGCAAGAAAAAAATTAGATATACAAATAATAAAAGGCTAACAGCTGATTTGATAGCTATTTTAAAAAAGATTTAGAGCAGTATTTTGCATCTTAAGTACATTAGGAGTTTTAATGTTGAATGGACACATGGTTGCAGTGGAAGAATAAGGTAGGGAAATCATGCTAAACATGGCTTGCAAGATTAGGAAGAAAGCATAGAAAGAAGCTGTAGCCAAAATGAGTCATCAATAGGAACGCTTTGGAACAATATTTTCTGGAATATTATTCCCTGCAACTCCTGGCCATATCCAGCCAGTTTTTAATTTGAGGCTGACTTCTTTTGCCAATATTTCCTCCACATTAAATTTGGTTTGGTTCTGTTAAGTTTTTAGAAAGTTATTTTTCTGTCAGAGTGTCAAGCCATTTACATAATTTCTTTCCAAAATATCTGGAAAGAAATACATTATTGGAAATGTTAGCACTTCATAGTAGAAATATGTTGGAAATATTAGCAATTTATAAAAACCATGCAATGTATGCAGAAAATACATTTTGTTTATTCTGGGCAATGAATAAACATAACATATTGACTATCCTACATGTTTGCATCATTTGTGTAAGTGTGTGTGTGTGTGCGTAGTGGGATATTTGGATGGGTTTATATTTTTCCGTCACATTCCACATTTCTATTTATATGTGCACTGGAAAGCATAATTCAAGATATATAAGCTTAGAATCATGTAATTAGGAAAAGAAGGCTAAGGATGGGGCAGTCAGCAGCTTTCTGAGCCATTGCACAACTTTTTTCCCATGGGAATGCATACGGCAGATTTTTCTGTGTTTTTTCCCTTGTCTAGAGCCATCCTGTTTTCAAACAGGTTATTTTTTTGAAGTAAATCTCTAGATAAATCTTATGGTGAATAAAAATAACAATTCTTTATAGGTGTATAATTTTAGTCATGTTGGTAACTCATTTTAAACTATTAGAGTACTATAAATCTTGAAGAATGAGTGAAATGTGGCACTCCAAACCAATTCAGGCTGGCTCATTTCTGACCAAATAATATTCAAAAGCAGTCTAATGAAGAAAACATCTTGGCTACCATATTTTTCGGAGTATAAGACGCACTTTTTTCCCCCCAAAAGAGGGTGAAAATCTGGGTACGTCTTATACTCCAAATGTAGCCCTGCGCAGCCTTGCAAATGGAGGTTTCAGAGGCTGAAAGAAGCCTCTGAAAGAAGCTTCAGAAAAAAAAAATCCTCTGAACAGAGCTTCAGAAAAAAAAAGCCTCTGAAAGGCTTTTATCTAAAATAATATGGCAAGCAACAAAAGAAGAATCAGTAAAGATGTTAACCAAAGTATGCTAACAAATCTGGAGAATAACACAATAACCAGCAAATTGGAAGAGGTTAATCTATATACCAATACCAAAGAAAGGAGATTGAACAGAGTCCTTCAGAATAAACCCTCCGAAAGAAGCTTCAGAAAAAAAGCTTCCAAACAGAGCTTCAGAAAAAAAGGCTTTTTTTCTGAAGCTCTGTTTCGGAGGCTTTCAGAGGCAGAAAAAAAAAGCAAGGCACAGAGCTCACAACCAACAAACCTGTTGCTAAAATTCATCTCTGGGATCAGCTCATTGGGGGTATTCCGGGAGGCCGATCCACCCACTAATCCGCTTTTTTCTTATTTTTGTTCCCAAAAAATAAGGTGTGTCTTATACTCTGGTGCATCTTATACTCCGAAAAATATGGTAATTATTCAATAATTTGCAAGGCATTTAGAGTATCATACAAAGCATCTGTTATGAATCTAGAAAACAAGCACCATTATTTATTTATTTTGTAGAAGAATTCCCCCACCCCCCAAGCAATATACATTGTCTTTCCTACTCAAGACTACTCTATATCAGTTTCTTACTCTTTATGTTTAAAGGACATCTGAAAACATAGCATAGATGACAGACTGAATTAGGTCTCATCAATTCAATTAGAGTTTCTTAGTGCAGAACATTTTTCTACAGAAAACCCATGGTTCTAAAAATACAGAGGTTTTTGGACAGGAATTCTATTACTTCCCATAGGCACATGAAAAAGAAAATAGCGATAGTATAATCTTCAGAAGCTACTCTTCTCAGCTCTCTACAATTAGAAGTTACTGACTTTACAAAGGTTAATATTTTGCTTCCACCTTTGGACAATATGTATTACCCAAATTGTATATGTGTCAGTCCTACATATTTGGTGGTTGTCAAAAGTTCTTATGATATAGTGGTCTTGGTCTACATACATACACAAAAAAACTCTTCTGTCCTTTATTAAGGTAACAATCAGAATGTAATTTCCTTGTCTAATAGTTATAAACAGTATATTACTTATGCATGTATTACTTTTCCAAATACATTTAGGAACAGATTTTTAAATATAAAATATAAATAAAATATGTCTATCAATATATATTTTGTGAAAAAATACAGCCCATGTTTAAATATTTGTAAATATGTACTTTATTTATGCATTTTTGTTTATCCTATTGAGTAAAGAAATAAGGAACTGAAAAATGTAAAATCATCATATCAATAACTGAAATATACATTATGGGATCCTGCTCTCTTTTTATGAAGTAGTGTCAGGAAACCATTTTTTTAGCTATATTGGGTCTTAAATATGACAAAGGTTTATTACTTCTGCTGACTACTAGCAGGATTGCAATGTGCTACACATTCTTTCCAAGATCTTTTGCCCAATTTTATTTTGTTTGCTTGTTTTTTTACTATTTTAAATTTGAATCTTGGAGGTGAGGTACATTGGGTATTACATTGATTTTTGTGTACTTATTTGTTCATTGATGAAATAGAAGTTCTATGACTGCCACGTGTAATCTGGCAATCATTTTTGGAATGGGCAATCCCCTTTCCAACTACAGCTATTTTGGTAGTGTGCCTACACATGCTTTCAATATTCCTTTTGGATCTAAAGTTGGTTCAATGAAGACATACAAAAAAAGGAAATAAAATAAAAATAATTATGTACTATAAATTCTGCAATGTAAAACATCCAACTCTTCACCAGTAGAAGAGTTGCATGCAAATGTAAAAAGCACATGTAAAAAAATTTATCAATTATTCTTCTTAAAAATCACATTAATGGCTGATACAAGTTTGAGAGCATTCCAGATGATACCAATAAAAATTCCAGATGATACCAATAAAATGAAGAGTTAAACAAGATTATAACATATGTTAGATGTTAGAGATAGAATGTAGAATTCATGAATAAGAATGAATAAGAAAAAAGGAGTAAGAATGAATCTGGCAGCAGTTATCTAAAATAGTTTCTTCCAGATTAGAATTCTAAGGTTCTCTCCATATAGTGCTACCCTTTAAAAAAGCTTAGAAAATTAGTATTTCAAAAATACATCAAATCCCTGTATTGCATTCAATAACTAAAATATTCCTGTCAATAGTAGTACCTTATTTCCGTTTCACTGATTACGTACTTGATTTTCATCCAGATTTAAATTATTGGGCCTCAGTATATATGAACAATATTAAATATTGCCCTTAAAACATTCTTTGAAAACTTTCATTTTGTCACTATATTCTCACATACTGTAAAAGTATGGCTTACTTTAAACATGGCTGATTGAACAGTTAGTGGAACATGCAGTGTGTCTGCCAAGTCAAAACTAAACCATATGATTGGATTCACAATTAATGCTAAAACAGGAATTCTTGTTAATCTGGGTTGGAAAGCACATGGTAGAAAAGAATGTATTGTGTGAATTCTTGTAAAATAACTGTAAGGAAGTTGCCCATTACTGTCATGGGACATATCAGAAAGAAAACAATTTTATAATTAAATTTTATATATAATTTGGTCATTACATAATGTGCCCCGCTCATTTTTCAACTACGTTATAGAAAAACAAACTGGAAAACGTATTAGAAGTTACATGTAACCAGGAATCTGGCAGATATCAAGAGAGTCCAGAACCACAGTGATATCCCTGGTGCCATTTTGGAAATATCAGTTCAAAACTATAACATGCTTTGTTTGATTTTGCTTTGAATTGTTGTGAATCAAACTATTGCTTATTCAATACAACTGACGGTCTACAAACAGCTTTGCAAGATAATAAAATTTCTTCTGAAACAATATTCTTGAAATGAACAGGCTTTTGTTTTCCATGTCTTTGTATTCTACTTCTTGTAATTAAAATAATAATATTGTGATCACACTGAAAAGGATTTCTTTCCCATTCTTTTCTGTCTAAATTCTGTTTCTTCCAAGCATAGCATTCTACAGAATTGATACGGCAGAAATTCTACTCCAAACATTTTCTCTATATTTCTCAGATACGTGCACTGTACAACTAAATAGTAAAAGTGAAGCTTTAGATACTGTTTCTCTTTTGTTTGCATCTTCACTCCATTGAGCATGAAAATGAATTTCTTCATCATGCCACCTAAACACCCTGTGTTAAGTTAAACTCTGCTCTAAGGTCCTAGAGTTGCATCAGAAAATTAAATATTGCAATATAGCTTTGGAACCCTAGAATGTTGTCAGCAATAACAAAAAAACAGTGATATATTAATGATTTCTATTAATACTGCTTTTCTCAAACCTGGTAATCATAGAAGACTCAGAGGATGAAGCAGTCAGTATGCTATACACTCAAACATTAAGAGTGAAGGTTTGTAACAGAAAACCTGCACACTATATCTATATACAACTAAATCCAGTATCAATGGTATCTAAATACTGTAATGACACCACTTAAAAAATAAGATGTGGCTTGGCACTTAGATTCCTTCAGGCCCTTATATTCAAATAGAATCAGCTTGACTGACTGAGCTGGGACTTGGAGGCATTACTTTTAGTAGTAGCACCTGATCTTTAAATGAACATTGCACTAAAATCAGACCTTTTATTTAATTTCATTTCAAGGCAGAATATTATCGATCGACTGACGCCATTTTGGTTATAACTATATTTTTGGATAATAAATGTATTATTGTTATCATGGTTTTTATATAAGTATGAATTACTTTGTGTTTTTTTTTATTTTCTAAATTGATTTTTATTATGGTTATTTTATTGTCAGTTCACCAAGTACATGCCATGGTTTATGGTTAATTTGGTATGGATATTTTATATGGAAACAATTTTGTTAATGGTCAGAAGCCATAAGGAAATCAGTGGTATATAAATGGAACAAAATATAATCCAAGAATGTTCCAAGTATGAAAACTATGGCAATAATTACTAGTGCTAATAATCATTCTTAATACTATTCAACTATTCTAATAATAAGTAGTGCTAATAATCATTCTTAAGGTTTATCTCATGCCTATCACATATCCATCCTCATTATTTATAGTTATCAGAACTGAGAGCTATATTGAGGGTAGCAATTCTCAAAGAAATTTGTAAGAATATTTGTTGAAATGAATTGAAAGAATTGAAAGAATATGTGTTCTTAAAAATTGAAAGAATATGTGTTCTTAAAAAAATTTAAGAATATGTGTTGTTTCAGCTTTTCTGCAATTTATCTATTTTACTTATTTTTAAATAATTTGTGCAAAAATGTTCAAAAATATTCTTCTACCTTTTTAAATGTATGTTTACCTATGCATGTTCACATCTTGGGCTTTTTGTCAACCAGTACTAAAACTAGAAATGTTGCAGGCAGAAATTGAAGGGTGGTTATATTAAAGGCACCAGGAAAAACATTAATGAGGAAATCTAGAAACTGAACAGTATAAGATACAAATCACATATATAACAGAATCTGGGTTTAATATCAATTATTTTACACTGTTATTGTGAAACTGACGTGTATAATACCAAGAGATTCTTAGAACAAAGAAAGAATAAAGTTTAATCATTAAAAGAGCAGAATTAAGATAAAGATTCATATATTCAATGTTCACTTTAAAACTTAACTATCCTTAAATTTATGACAATTATATTGTCACTTCAACATTCTACTTTTATAAATAGAATGTTAAACCATATAACTGAAATGTGGACAGAATGATTTGCGGCTGTTTCGTGATGATTGCCTTCCCCTTTGGACAGAAACTATGTAATGCAACTGTGACATGAAACATGCATGAATTCCAGGCCTAGCTCAGCCAATATGTAGCAAGTCTAATTTAATCTATTAATCATTTCTTTAGGTGCCACAAGGAATAAATTCAGAGGAAAATAAGGGTAGTGAGAAAGGAAATAAAAAAGAGAAGTATAATTTCATAGTTCACTAGGAATACAAATCAATGGACAGAAAACAAAGAAGTACAAAATCTGAAAGGTACAGCATCAGCACAAATAAAGATGATTCATAAATAGAAAGCCTTACAACAGCTTTAGTTTGCAAACTCAGCAGTTATAACATATATTCAACACTTCATTTAATCTCATTCTTCCAAAATCAGTGTGCTTTTATGGCCCTTGCAGTATCTCTAATAGCAGACAAAGTATTCATTAGAAAGTGCAGAAATATGTCCTTTCATAATCTGATATAGAGAAATGATGTTTGATCTATCTGATTCAAATCTAATGTGGGAAATAAATATTTTATTCTCTTTATTATTTTTATAACCGACCAAGTTATTACCCAGGTAATAATTAGAACACGAAACTATCAATTCTCGGGCCATACTTGTGACATAATACACTGCTGGAATTATTAACTGAACACTAGCTGAACTGGTCAATTGGTATAAAAATAGTGATATTGATAGATTATACTACCCTTCAGAAATAGAGACAGAAGTTTACTTCGGATTAAACAAACTGTCCAAGAGGAAAAACATCCCGGCTTTTGCATCAGCATTGGCTGATTACATAAAAGACAACCAAGGACAAGCATTGATGCAAGTTAAAAACTGAAGCTTACTGAATGTGCAGAAAACAAAATATGAATATTTATATGGAGTTCTTTTGGGCTTAGATTTTTAGGGACAGGGTGGTATTTGCTTACCTTCGCTACCAGTTCGCAAATGTGAGTGCTCGCAGGGACTTCCATGCATGCACAGATTGTCAAAAATGGGATGTGATGATGTCCAGATGGGCGGAGCACCCTCAGCCACAGGTACCAGTTCACCTGAGCCGGATAGAACTGGCTGAATACCACTACTGGATAGGAAGATAGGAAGACAGATAGACAGATTTTCATGCCATTCCACATTTTATCAGGAAAAAGTTTCCTTATGATAATCAAAATACTCAGCTTGCTCATTCTTCCTATTCAGGCTAGCTAATGCCATTAGATCAGAGGTGGGTTTCAGCAGGTTCTGATCAGTTCTGGAGAACTGGTAGTGGAAATTTTGAGTAGTTCGGACAACCGATAGTAAAAATTCTGACTGGCCCCACCCCCCTCTATTCGCTGCGCTCTAAGTCCCAGCTGATCGGGAGGAAATAGTAATGCAGTAATTTTGCAGTAATTTTCCCCTGGATTGGAGAGGGAATGGAGATTTTATAGTGTCCTTCCCCTGGAGTGGGGTGGGAATGGAGATTTTACAGTATCCTTCCCCTGCCATGCCCACCAAGCCACGCCACACCTACCAAGCCACACCCACAGAACAGTTGGTAAAAAATTTTGAAACCCACCACTGCATTAGATAATTTATCTTTCTAAAAATTCATGGACTATTCCTGGTATCGTGGGTAAAGTTTGGTTTGGTATATATATCTAAAAACAGATTTTCCCAATTATATTTATGCCATATGTTTCTGGATTGCAAGTTTTAGTATTCCTAATTGGTTCACCAAGAAGGATTAGTAAATGTAGACATTTCTTTTTTTATTTTTTAATATAATAATTCCATCTTCAATTAAACAGTGTGTTGTCTGGGTAAAATATCTTTGTAAAATGATAATCAAAATTTACAACAATATTCATTACATTAACATTAATTCTATAATATTAAAATGATAATATTAAACATAATAATCATAATATTTGCTTCTCTCTCTTAACATATCTTCTTTATTTCACTAATCTTTTTCTTTTGTTTCCCTCTTTCTAATTTCCATTTTTGTTATCTAACTATTGATAAAATAAGTCCCATGTCATATAATATTCAGTTTGTTCTTTCTCCTTAATTGCAAGCGTTCATTTCTGTACATTCTAATATTTTCCTAATCACATTCTAATCTGTGGGGATTTCTTCACTTTTCCAATTTGTGCAAATATAATTCTAGCTGCAATTAATATATGAATAATTAAATATGCATTGCCCTTACTATATTTTTCGGGTAAAATCCCCAACAAAAATAAATCAATATGCTGCTTTATCATTTTTCCCAGCTACTTATGTATTTTTGTCCAATATTTTTTTTGCTTTTGAGCATGTCCACCACATATGATAATATGACCCAGGTATCTGGTGGCACTTCCAGCATTTAGCCGACTTACCTTTAAACATCTTTGCCAACCTCATTGGTGCAAAATACATCTATACCTTAAACAAATTTTCTTTCAGGGGCGGGTTTCAAAACCTGTCGCTACCGGTTTGCTTATCACCACCAGTTTACCCGATCAGGGGTGAACCGGTAGCAATCCTAGCAGGTTGCCTGGTGGTGCAGTGGACTAAACTGCTGCTGTTAAAGTAATACTGAGCTGCCAGCTGCCTGCAATTACTGTGAGTTCAATTCTCACTAGGCTCCAGGTTGACTCAGCTTTCCATCCTTTCGAGGTAGATAAAATGAGGACCCAATTTGTTGGGGCAATAAACTGACTTTGTATAAAATAGAACACCACTCAGGGGCCCCCAAAAAGCCTACTAAGCAGGTATATACAAAAGTATGAAGGCTTTTGCTTAATGCATTGTAAGCCGCCCTGAGTCTCCGGAGAAGGGCGGCATATATAAAACGAACTAATAAAATAAATAAATAAATAATAAAACCCACCACTGTTTTCTTTGTATGCAGTTGACATTGTTAATTTATAGTTCCTGTCCCATAGTTTCTGCCACTTATTTAAGTCTATTATATAATCAAAGTTTTATGCCCATACTATTATTTTTTTTATTTAGACTTCTATACCACTTCATAGTGCTTTACTGCCCACTCTAAGCTGTTTACAAAGTTAGCATATTGCATATTGCATATTGCATATTAGCATATTGCATTAGCATTAGCATATTGCCCCCAACAATCTGGGTCGTCATTTTACCCACCTCGGAAGAATAGAAGGCTGAGTCAACCTTGAGCCGGTGAGATTTGATCTGCTGATCTGCTGAACTAGCAGTCAGCTGAAGTAGCTGCAGTACTGCACTCTAACCACTGTGCCAACTCGGCTCACTTATTGTCTCCTTCACTTGCTCATCTTCAAATTTAATGCCTAGTACGTAGCTGTACATTTTCTTTATCAATTTTTCTTGTCTCCCTAGTAACACCGTGTCTGATTCTTTTAGTTCTTTATAAAAACCATATAGTTTACATCTTTCTCATGAGTACCATGCCATATCAATCCATATAGTTTACATCTTTCTCATGTGAGTACCATGCCATATCAATTCCTTGATCACTCAATTCTTGTTTACTTTTGAGTTTTCCCTTTTCATTCAAAATATCTTTGTGTCTAACAATATTTTCCATCTTAATAATATTTGGGTGAATTAGTGTTTCCATTGTTGAAAGCCAAATGTTGTTTTCTAATTTTCTCCCACACTAACAATAGTATATTCCTAATGTAATGTCTTTGAAAGTAACCATGTATTTTATTTTTCCCATACCACAAGAAGGCATTCCAGCCCAATTGAAAATCATGCCTCTCCAAAATCAGTAGTCTTGTATGCCTCAATACAATCCATTCTTTCACCTATGTGAGTACCACAGCCTGATAATACAATTCCCAGTTCGGTAGCCCAAAGCCTTCTTTCTCTATTTCTCAAATCCTACAGCATTTTTAGGCTTATTCTTGGTTTTTTTCCTTTGCCAGATATATCTTAATATTACTTTATTGAGTTCCTCGAAATATGCTTTTTCAAATTTTCCGGAAATAGGTAGTTTAAAATAGGTATAGTAATCTGTAAACTTCTCAAGCGTTTGCCAGCAACTCTGCCATTATCTCTGCCAGGTTTTCTCCCTTTTCTTCCTCAATATTCTGAAACCACAAGCAATAATCAGCCTTATCCATCTCAAGTGGTACTATTATCATGACTTTTGTCTGCCAGGATCAATCTAATCAATCTCTTCCACTCTTTTCTCTGTTTGTTCAGCTTTCTCGACTATTTTCTGAATGTGTTCAACAAATCATTATTTGTTGAAGATTCTCTATTTTATTCTCTACTTTTCCTATTATTTCCTTTATGTCTTCATGCATGGCTTGAATTATAGCTTTCATCTCTGATTACATCGTATTCATTTTCTCTTGCTGTAACATAGCGTCCAATGACCTTTGACCTGCTGGGCTAGATGTTGAGGATGCTGAGGATGGCACAGATGTAGTTTTCTTCATTTTGAGATGCTTTAATGAATTTAAACCAATTATTGAAAATAATAACTAGGATACCTCAACAGCCGCAGTATTGACCGCCAACTTCAGTATCTCATTCCAATTTCCCCTATTTACAAAGCTATTCAGGTTTTATGTAGAACTGCTCCCACATCCACAATTTTAGTCACAACTGCCAATATTGGCCAAGTGTGATTGGACACACAAGGAATTTGTCTTGGTGCATACGCTCTCAGTATACATAAAAGAAAAGATACATTCGTCAAGAATCATAAGGTACAACACTTAATGATAGTCATAGGGAAACAGTCAATATAAATCTTAAGGATACCAGCAACAAGGTTACAGTCATACAGTCATAAGTGGGAGGAGATGGGTGATAGGAATGATGAGAAGATTAATAGTAATGCAGATTTAGTAACTAGCTTGAGAGCGTTGAGGGAATTATTTGTATCATATGAATTATATCAAGAAAGATTAAGGATGAACATCATATATCAAACTCTTAAATGATTTTCTTCCACTGATTCAAATTGAAAATTAGCTAGATATTTTAGCCTTTCTTCAGTAACTGTTTAAAAGCTTTTGGAGGGAAAAAGAGCTTATTTGCTTAATTATTTCATCTGCATTCTGCTTCAACTTCTTAATTTGCATTCCATTAGCCATACTTCCCCAGTTATTCTAGCTAAAAAATGTTTTAACTATCATAATTTTATAATACTGCCAGGCTCAATTAAACATATATTTTTTTTGCAATCATTAAAAAAACAACTATTATAGGAAAATAGAAGAAGGCACCATGCAACAGTTTGCTGTGGAAACATGAAAAGAAAACTGAAGCAAATGTGGTTATATAACTTTGGAAAGAAATAATTATATATAGAAAGGCATACATGTTTAAAATATTTGTAATATTTTCATTCTTTTATCATTAAAATATTCAAATCATAACCTTCTGGATTTAGATTATTGTGCTCTAGCTCTTGAAAAAAGAGATCATATTTTTAGCTGGTGTAAATCATAACAGTTTCTTGCATATTTAAACTCATGAGCCAGCACTAGTGATACATTTTAGCACTATAGTCATATCCAACTACTACTCTTCCATAATTGCCTAGAAGAGCAGGTTAGAATTCATTAGAATTTAGTTAGAATTGTCCAGTAACGACATTTGACAGAGAGACCCAAGAAAACATAAGGTAGACAATAATAACACAGACCAGAACAATGCAGAATCCTCAGATACAGAATACAATACAAAAACCTTAAGGACTAAACTATCACCATCCTTCCAGCAGAAGCTGAGCCAACGGTGTCATGAAGAAAACACAATACATACAGCAAGAAGAAGTAACGCAGGACAAAGAAATCTATGTACAGTAAGAAAAGACCTGTCCACCCTAGATGAATTCAAATCATCAAGACCAGATCAATTACATTGCAGAGTTCTGAAGGACCTGGCAGACCTAATCCCAGAACCACTAAACCATATCTTTCAAAAATCCTGGAGCATGGGGAAACTATCAGAGGACTGGAAACCAACTGATGTGGTTCCTATCTTCAAAAAAAAAAAAAAAAAAAAAAATGGTCCAGGAAACTATAAACCAATCAGTACCTGAGAAGATTCTGGAAACTATAATCAAGCAATAAATCTGTGAACACTTAGAAACAAGCAAAGCTATTACAGGTAGTCCTCAATTTATGGATAATGAAATGTCTGCATGTAAACAATGAAGCTCAGAGAGCATCAATAATTTTAGATTTTAACCCTGAACTACATGTATTATCGTCTATTGGTAAAAATGATTATGAAAATAGAATTACAGCTGTATTTAGATATTCTAATTTTGGTCTGTTTTAGGGATTTCTTAAATTACTCTAATAATTATACTACTTTTCCACTTCACTTCTGATTTCATGTTAGTATATTCATTTTATTCTAAACTCAACTACAAACCTACTAAATCCAAATAACCTCTTTTTAAATTGAAATATAAAATTAAATTTTAGCAGGCTAGAAGTTGTAGTATAAATTGTTGGCTGAGACATTTCCAACTGAATCCCATACATTCTCCCTTCAGCTCATGCTCTGCTACAAATTATGTTGCAGCACAAGAATTTTGCACAGAAAGTAAATTAAATAAAAAATGATTGAAGGTTAGAGATTGTTTTTCCCCCGGGTAATATTTATAACAGAATTAACAACTCTTATAATATTTGAAAATAATACCTTCATTGAGAGCAACAATATTGTATCAACAAAACTCTGAAAATATTTGCTTTATATTTTGTACTAATTCTGCTGATTACTTTGTCATGACAGCATTACCATTGGAAAACTTCAGTATCATTTAATCTTTGATTCTTGTATATTCCATAATAATATTTTTGCTTGTTAATTTAGATGAACCACTTTGATGTAGTTCCGCGAACAGACTGGGATGCAGGTGCCACTCCACGTAGTCAACCGTTGCCCTGCTCAGCCAGTCTGCCTGAACATTTGATACTCCTGCAATGTGCTCTGCCTTTAACGATAGTAGGTGTGTCTCTGCCCACCAGCACAGTGTCTTTGCTTCCTTCATGAGAGATTTCGACTGAGTCCCACCCTGCTGATTGAAGTGGGCCTTGGTGGTCAAACTTAGGAGGAGGACATGCCATCCCGAAACCCCCTGACGGAATGCCCTGACAGCCAAGGGGGCCACCCTGAGCTCCAGCCAATTTATGTTGTGCTGGAATTCTTGTTGTGTCCACCATCCCTGGGCCACCTGGGAGCCGAAGTGGGCCCCCCCAGCTGAAGAGGCTGGTGCCAGACATAATAGTCAGTCTGCCCGGTTCCTTGTAGAAACAACCCTTTGTGATGGCTTGGGACCCCCACTAGTGGAACAAACGAAGCACCCCCGGCAGTACCTGAACCCTTGCCACTGAGGTGCTGTGGCCCACCGTCTGGTAGAGAAGCAGAAACCATTGGAGGTGCCTGGCATGGAACCATGCCCATGACACTATGGCAATACAAGGTATCATTTTTCGCAGGAGCTGGGACAGCAATGCCAACGGAACCACTCTGTCTGCCCAAATCTGGCCTCTCAAGGCTTTGAAGCTGTCCTGCTGTTCATGTGATAGAAAGACCTGTCCAGTTACAGTGTATATGAGCATCCCCAAGTGCAAAAGCCTTGTCGTGGGTAGGAAATGACATTTATCCGAGTTGACCGAGAATCCATGATCCTGGAAGATCTGATTGTCGTGTGTAGATCTTTCACTGCCTGCGGGAGGGCAGAAGCCTGGATTAGCAAATTGTCCAAGTAGAACTGGATCCGAATGGGGAACGCTCTGAGGTATGCTGGTAGAGCCTCCATGATCTTGGTAAGTGCTCTTGGTGCTGATGACAGACCGAATGGGAGAGCCACATACTGGAAATGGTGCCTGGCATAAGAAAACCTTAGCAATCATCTGTGGATGAATAGGGACATTGAGGTATGCCTCGGTCAGGTCTACAGAAGCAAGAAGTCTCCCTCCCGGATATCTTCCAGAATCAAACAAGGGGAATGCATCTTGAATCTTCTGTAGACCAGATGCCTTTTGAGCCCCTTGAGGTTCAGAATAGCTCTCCACAGCCCCCACCCCATGAGGCCTTTGGGATGACAAATAAAATCGAATAAAAGCCCTGCCCCCACTGGTCTGCTGGAACCAGCTGAATGGCCCGAATATCCAACAAATGTTGGATCATTGATTCCATGAGTTCCCTTCTTGCAAGGTCTCTGGGAAAGGGGCAGCAGAGGAAAAACCTCAGGGAAGAGGAAAGAAATTCTAGGGAGAGCCCTGATCTTATTATCTCCCTTACCCAGGTGTCCATTGTGATCTCCTCCCAACGATCCGCAAAGAGACTGAAATAGCCCCCTATGGGAGGTTGAGGCCCAATGTCACTAAAGGCATCTGAATGCCCTGCTGTTGTTGCCACAAAAGGGCTGCTTGCCCTGTGGCTGCTGTCGGCCTCTGTTTCTGAAACCAGATCTCTTGGTCTGGTAATTGGATCTGGAGAAAAGGGCCTCTGATGTCGGGGAAAGCTAACCCCAGCTGCCAAAAGGAGGGTGAGGCGTGGTATTCCTCTCTCCTGCTCTGGGATGGAAGAAACTTCCATTTGTCTCTGGTCTCCACTAAAAATGGATCCAGAGATTCTCCAAATAGTTTGTCCCCACTGAAGGGGGAAGTAGCTAACTTCCATTTGTTCTTGGCATCCATTTGCCAATGGTGCAGCCACAACATGTGGCGGGCCATCACCAATGAGGCAATGGCCCATACAGAAAACTTGGCTTCATTTAGAGAAGCATCTGCGGAAAATTCGGCAGCAGCAATAATTTTGCAGATGTCTTGGTGTGCGCAAAGATCCTCCGTTGGGATCCGTGCTTGTAGCTGCCTGAGCCAGAGCACTGATGATCGGTGAAAAACTATGCTGCAGTGGAGGCCTGAATCGCCCATGATGGCTCTGCGGAGGAAGTTAAAGCAGCTATTGCGTGTTCCAATTCCACGCTGTAAAACGTGTTTTCCGAACCCCTGGGTCGGGAATATATGCCTGGTAAGATCCACTGCCTCTTTATCATGTCCAGGAATATCCTGGGGTCATGGATGGCATCCATCTCAGTAGTCTGCTCCATGAAAAGAAAGTCCTCCTGCTCAGCCACCTCTCGAGTGGGATCCTGTGTAACAATTTCCTTCCTCAGGTGCGCAGTGCTCCATGCCTTGGAAAGTAGAGGCTTAAAGAGAGTGGGATTAAATAGACCCTTGAAGGTCGATAAACAGGGCAGCTCTTTTTCATAGTCTGAAAAATCCCCCTCCCTCTGAAGCTCCTCTTCCGAAAGGGAGGACTGGCTTCAGGCAGAAGGTTTCGGGAAATAAGGCCCTTGTAGCTTGCAGCCTCACCAGGCATGTCAAAGTTCAGGTATGGCATGCTCGGTTACTGGGTTGGATAATTGCTGACTTGGTTGTAGTCCCTCAGCAATCGCCTGAGATATCCAAAACCTCATAAAGGGAGGTATGTCTTGTTCCTGAAGCACCTCAGGGCGGAGCCCTGTTGCTGTTAGGGTAAATGTGGCCTCTGGAGTGGATCCCCCCACCCGAGGGGCTACCCTCTCTCTGTAACAGCCACTGGAATCTGTGACATAGAATGGGCAGAAGGTTCAGCATTTCTTGTGGACCCTGAAAGGCTGTTGTACTAACTGCTCCCTAGGGCCATCTGGTGACCAGGCACCCACAGGTGTTTCCTGCTTCTCCCCATGCTGCTCCTGTTGTAAGGCCCTCTCAGGAAACTGGCACAAAATTGTGTTATCGGCCATCTTGGGATCAGACCCACTACTGATCTGATCCATTTCTGGCACTGTCAAATTCCTTATCTAAGGCCTCTGCTTGGCTGCCTTCTCCTCCACCCTGGAGGACTTCTTGGGCCCGAGTCTTAGCTCTGATCTTGGCTACTGCTTCCAGGCCAGCTGACCTGGGCTTGAAGTGACCCCTAACATTCCTGTCTGTGGCATGAGGAGACCATGCTTCCTCCTGAGCTAGGCCAGAATCCTCACAAGGGTCCTCCATTCTGTTTGTGCCAAAACTTGCACAAAGACCATTGCCTGGTTTTGAAATTGCAGGTCTAAAAAGGAGAGCAGATGTGCTCAAAAGCCCTGCTGCTGGCACAGTGTCATTTCTAATCATTAGAGACTGCACCAAAAGTCAGGCAGGAGCTCTGGCCACACCACAGCCGCAGATTAGAATCGAGGCTCTGATCCTGAAGTTCCAAGGCTAAGCAGGATCTAAGCAGGCAAGCTGGGAGAATCCCTGGGCTTGTGAACAAATGCTGGCCTCGCCACTGATTCCAAGGCAGTCTTAAGCGTCTCACAACTGCTGCAGCGAATTGGAGACAACCAGAGTGTGGCCGAACAATCGACCAGTAAATTCGTCTCCTAAGGCAAGCCTGTAGTGGTGTCTGTGCAGTCTCTGAGCCGCTATATTAAAAAGGTCAGTTTACATGACCACGCGGCTGCCGTGGTTCCTGCTAAATGGAGTATGACCGCTGGAGCGGTCAGGAACTCCAGGCCCCTTTCTGCAGTCGTGGATAGCCCAGGGGCCCTCGACGATGTTACTGGCCTGTTACTACTGCCGATCAGCTGTGAAGAGCGAGGAATCGGTTGCGGCGAACTGTTGGAAAAGCCTTTGAAACCACTCCATTTTCCTCATCAGCGTGAAAAATCCAGGGATTTTAATCAGAAATTTCCATCAGAAGCTCTCAGAGCTTTAAAAAGTGTCCAAAAGAGTTAAGACTGAGTTGAAAAACTGGAGACCTTTACGAAGGAGGCGTGTCCTCAGAATTTCAACTCAGTCAATAGAGCTTCAAGGCTAGACTTACCCAACCTCGATTCTCCCGTTGACCCAATAGAGAATTGGTAGGCACTGATGGCTTGATAGTTAATGTATTTCATTTAGTTACAAGATAGTGAACAATTTATAAACTATAAGCCAAAGCAGTTCACCATACTATTTCTGAGGCAAATTGGCTTCCTTTTAGTTTTCAAGAGAGGAAGCTTCTGAATGACATCTGGGATATAAACCAAACAAATCTCTCTTTTTTTCCTCAATAGAATCATGTAGTTAAAAAGTTTGACGTATAAGTATGAAAGATTAAAAAAGTGTTTCTAGAGCATGCTGATTACCATATTCTGCATTGCATATAACTAAAATGAATATTAAAATTATTAAGGGTATTTATAAACTTCAATTTTAAATGGTTATTTACTCCACTTTTTCATATGTAATGGTTTTGGTTTTATTAGAAAGAAGATAAGCAGCAGTTCATGCAGTTAAAAGAAAGGTGAATAATTGTGTTCAAAAGAGCCAAGCCATTAATTACATTATATGTTTATTTAAATTGCAAGTCATACACTTTATTGTGCTACTAATGCCTTGAAATCACATATGCTGTATATTAAACGTTTGGATCTTAAAGATCATGCTATGAAATACATTACTGGTAGTTGACAAAATAATTCTGATTGTTTATTTAATAAAGCAGAATAGTTTTAGTTCAGGGTTGGCATAAGGGATCCTTGGTCCTATCTGAGCTTGCTTGTGTTCTTGCAGATATTTCATTACTCAAACTATGTATGGTAGCATCATCAGTGCTAGCACCAAGGACCCCTAATTGTTTATTTATTTATTTGAATTCATATGACTGTCTATGACAAATTCATGACTTTGGGCTGCTAGCAATAATTTTAAAAATAATATAAAAATATAAAAATGAAAAGAACAACAATGTAAATAAAACCCACAGCTCAGATTAAAAAAACTACAGCAGCTCATCAATAACAAAGCAACACAACCATTGAATGGTCTCAACCTCCAGGTCCCCAGGCCAGTAACATATCATTAAGGTTTTGGAAAAGACTGACAAGGTTGGGGCCAATCTGATCTCTGGGGGAATGATATTACAAAAGGCAGAGGCCATTTCAGAACAGGCTCTTTTTCTGAGCTACACCAACTCATACTCTATAAAAGATGAGACCCAGCATGCCTCTTCTGCCAGATCTAATGGGACATGTCAACATAATTGAGAAGAGGCAATCCCTCAGATAATGCAGACCCATGCCCATATACTGCTAAATTCAAGATTACTGTAGCTCAGTAGTACCAATATTCATCTATGTAATAATTTAAAACCATGATAAGGGGAAGATCAAATGCAAAATGGAACTACAGTTATCAGTTAATTTCCAAGACATTCTTTAGTGATCGTCCTTTGAGATCTTCCATGCATACAGACAAATTTAGTCCCATGATATTTATTTTGTGTTTAAGAATAAAAAACTCTTCTTTAAAGGATATTTTTATTGTTTCTGTGTTGTGCTTTATGAAAACTGCAGTTTTTACATAGCAAAAAGTCAATAATCTAAAACCAAGATTAAAAGACTGTTGTTCTGGAAATAATTATAGTTTTCACAATATTGTTCTACTTAGCCTACATTTACTAAGTTTGGGGGGAAAGTATTATATTATATGTCTATGAAGTATTTGATTGTATGTCTACTCTCAGTCATCCAGGTATGCTTGTCCCCTATTGGATTATATAAATACAATTGTATAAGACATTCTCAGAAGATAATATTCTTTTAACTATATATCTAGTATTTGAAATATGACAATTATACAGTGTAAATGTATTTTGAGTCAATCAAAAGTAAAAGTTAGAAGCCCATTGACTGGCATGCAATAGGAAGAATTTGGAACATAAATTCATACATAAGGAGAATTGTTTGCAACAAGAAAGCAAGCCTGGAGAATGCTCATATGGAAGAAGCTCCACCTTTTGAGTAATTATCATTAATTACTATTTCTTTTCATATTTCATTGCTGAAATATGATGGTGTGTTTTAAGGCTTGGGATACCCTCAAGGTTATAATTTCTTGTTATCTGTACTGGCTGATACCTGCATTATGTCAGAATCATAACTCTCTGAGATGTCCATAACTATGCCCCATTCTGAAAAATACAACATTTGCTTCAATGAATATTCAGGTAACTGCAATTTCTTAGCCGTGGCAGGTTCTCAAGAACTAATTAAAATAAGGTCCACATTGCTCAGTTTTATTATTCCATTTGGAAAGGAAAATAAATTTTGTTTGAATTAATATATCACTAGCTACCAAAGTCAGTTACAATTAACAGTTAAAATAAAGAAGAGTTAATAGCTTGTACAAAAAGATGTGTGTTAAGGGCCTTTAAAAAAAATCTAATAAAGATGTCAAATCTCTCAGCAGGGTGTACTTTACAAATAGGTGGGGTAGCAAGTAATTGAAATGATTAGAACAAGCTTTATATAGCTGTTTAATAGAACTAATAGAGCTGCACAGGTTGCCGATTCTTTTCTGAATATAATTTAAGGTGATTATTGTCAACTTTAAAGCCTTCATGTTTCAGGCCTGGGGGTATTTGCATAACCAACTCCTTTCAATAATATCTGCCCAGTGAAGTTTTGAAAAAAAAATGTGGTTAATCTCTAGTTTAGTTTGCGCCCAAGTACATTCCCAGCCCCCCTGTTCACATTAGACCACAAAAATATTTGTAGCTCAGGGTTGAACTGAGGGTCCCTTAGTGCTCTCTAGCTTGGTGGTTTTCTTGCAGGCATTCATTGCCAAATTAAATAATATCATCAGTTCTAGAAGGGAGGTTCCTTGATTAGGCTGTTGTTTACTGTTAATTTGTTTGTCTGTATTGGTAGATCAGGGGTGGGTTCTAAAATGTTTTACTACCAGTTCTGTGGGCGTAGCTTATTTTATGGGCATGACTTGATGGTCATTTGACAGTGGGTGTGGCTTGATGATCATGTGACTGGGTAGGCGTGGTCAACTCAATGTCACTCACATCAAGGGGTGCCTCGCCTGGCCCCTCCCCTCCCAGCCATTCCTTGTCACACCCAGTCTCAACGTATCTATAGTTCTGTTAAAATGTTGTTCACCTTTTTTCACCTTTATTATCTACACACTAAAGATGCACTTTCATGGACCACTGAAAGGAAAAAATGGCTCACATGCTTTGCCTAAGAGTGTGATAGGCAACAGACTTTTAAGGAGCTGCCAGAAAGAAGGGGGGGGCAATGTATTTTCCAAAGCACCATAAGGCAAAACAAGAAGCAATGTGTTCTTTCCCCATCTCTCACACACACACAAACAGGAGTTAAATAAAACTGGCAGACAACAAATTCTTTCGATAAGAGGATTGGCAGCAACCCAGTAGCTGCTTGCCAAGAACTTTACTCATAAAGGTAGGGGTTGTTCCTCTGTCAGATAAACCCAAACAAGATACACACAGTTCAAGAATTGTCAAGTCAAGTCCATATTAAATCCAAGGCAGATAACGTTGTTTCAAAGATACAATGTGACTCGCTAGTAGTTAGTTTTGTCCATCACAGAGTCTGAATGGCCACCTCACCCCCTTTTATCCCCTGTGGGGTGTGGTCCAATGATTCAGCTTAATCTCTGGCATGCCTCCTTTTCTGCTGCGTGCGCTTGTCTCTCCGACGGTGGCATGGATCCAGCCAAGACTTATCTCTGTCACTCTCTGACTGCGAGGAGATACCTGGCTCCTGGCCAATCTCTTCTCTTATGGGAGACACCTGAGGCATTGCCAGAGAGGAAGGTCCTGGAGAGGGAGGCCTGGCCAACTCCTCTCCTTCATGTTCGGAGCCTTCTCCTTCCGATAAGTCGGCCTCGGGGGTCGGAGTCACAACACAATTGATGGAAACTGAACAAAGAGAGAAGCAACCTAAAACTAAGGATAAACTTCCTGACAGTGTGAATCAATATAGGTGCAGAAATATTTCAGTCATAATTTTACATATAAAATAGCCATTCGTGTAATACAACCTGCATATTATTCAAAACAGTCATTAATATTATGGCTGATGTTTGACAGCAAGCCTAAAAGTCAAAGATTACAAGAGTGCTTCTTTCTCTGTATCTATACAAAACATCACATACCAGGAATAGCATATTCAGATGGACTTATGCAGTGGTGGGTTTCAAAATTTTTTACTACTGGTTCTGTGGGTGTGGCTTAGTGGGTGTGGTGTGGCGTGGCGGGTATGACAGGAGAAGGATACTGCAAAATCCCCATTCCCTCCCCACTCCAGGGGAAGGTTACTTCAAAATCCCCATTCCCTCCCCACCCCACTAACCTGCTCTGGGAAGGAATCAAACTTCTCCCTCCCCAAATAAAATATTACTCATAAGAAAAGGCTCCCAGAAAAGCAAGGAAAAGCAAGGAAAAATCAAGCTGCTAACAAGGAATTTGCCTGATACTCATTCCATATTCCTGCTAGCTGCATAAAGGAAACTTTATAAGAAGAAAACAGCTACCGGTGCTTAGAGATAATAGAAAGTGGAAGCCGAAAGTTCGGCTCCATTTACAAGCAGGCAGAAAACTCATTGAAGACAGGATATTTCACAATGTAAATCACCCAAACCTTTTTAGAAACAAAAACCCCACATTGCACAAACCCCAAAACTTCAAAAACAGAACCATATAAGATTCCCTGCTCTTATCCAGTTTGTTGTTCAGCTGACCCAGAAACAAACTGCTGACTGTCACTTCGCTTCTGCAAGCAAAAACTTCCTTCCAGCAGCTGCTTCTTGGCTTGTCAATTTAAAGCGATGGAGTCTTCCCCCCTCCCTTTCTTCTTTGCCAAGTGATCTCCTGGCTGAGAAGTGAGTCCTGATTTTTTCCTTCTAGCCAATCAGTTGGAGCCTTCTTGGCTTCTCAATTTAAAGTTACGGTGTCTTGTTTTTTTTCCCTCTTCTTTGTCAAGTGAGCCCTCTTTTTATCCTTCTAGCCGATGAGCTGGGAGTCGGGAGGCAGCAAATAGATTGGGGGCAGGGCCAGGCAGAGGTGGTATTTACTGGTTCTGCAAACTACTCAAAATTTTCACTACCGGTTCGCAAGAACTGGGGACAACCGGTAGCAACCCACCACTGTGGTAGATCCTTGATTAGGGTATTGTTTTACTTCTTGATAGTCGGTCTAGTGTTAATTGTGACTGATGTAATTCAAAATATATCATACTTTTGTGAAGAATTACAGTGACTTTTTATATTTTCCTAAACATTTGTATTAAAATTATTCTAGCACTCCTAATATTTGTGTGTGTGTTTCATGTTCAATTATTAAAGGAAAAGTTGATTTTTTTTAAAAAAGTGAATTCATTTTGTTGATTCAGGAAGACTCTTAAACAAACATTTGTGGTTCATTAACTTCTAAAGAGGGACATGTTTAGGTTAAGGATGAGTTTAAGTGTATCAGTGACTAGGATGTTATTATGGAATTGATACTCAGGGAACCTAAAGGCAAGTCAGTTTGAATTTCTAAATAATTATCTTAGGCTGAATAAGCTAAATTGCAATTTTGATTAATAGTGCACTTCTATATTCCCAGCTGTTCATCAAATATAACTAGATGGTTAATTCTAACACTTTGCTGATAGGAGTTAAAGGAACAAAAGCCATTTATATTGGATGGATGTATTAAGGTAAAACACTGAGCTAAATTGAAAAAAAATGATGACTTTTTACTATATTTTTAAATGTGCCTGAAACTAAATGAGCTATCAAATAAACATACTTTCTTATTTATTTACATATGTAGATGTTGTGAATTCATAGGATTTTTTCAACTTCCATCCAGTTTCAGAGGTTGGGATTCTATCTTATTTCATGAGAAAAATAGAATGACAGTTATTGGTTTATATGTAGAAAGATCAGTTACCATACTCAAAAACCTGTTATCTGATAGTTCTGCCATTAGTAAAACCTGCAGCTGTTCATATTTTCTTTACATAGCACGTGTCACTGTGGCAAATGCAAAGTATTTTGATCCATCAAGATTACAGAGACTGCGGAAAGGCAATAAACATGAAATAACAAGAACTGTATGTAGGAATGACAGTTAAAGGAATGCTTATTAATAAAACAATGCCAGATATTTATTAAAATTTAATTATTTTACTGAGAATTTGAAATTTTCAAAGGCAAGTAGTTACTTTAAAATAAACTATTCATTATTAAGAAATTACTGTGACCAATATTTTGTGTTGTTCTCAACACATAGATTTTTAAAATGTTCTACTAATATGTACTCATATCAATTACATTTGCATTAAATATGTTGTTCATTCTCTGAGTACAGGTTTTTGTAATCAGATAAGTAGCTACAAAAATACATGATACTGTACTAGACTTCAGCTACCTTACCTGCACCAAAATCCAGACAATCACTAAAAGGTAGAGGGAAGCACATACTAACAACTTAAGATATTTTTTATCAATTCAAAGGACAGTCTTGGTGATTCTTGACACAAAAAGCATAAACTTAAAGATCCCCTTTATGAAAAGAGGGCAATTAAAGTTTCTATTCTATGGTTAATCCCAATTTGTTATTTCTTCTAATTTGAGAAACGATGAAGTTGTAACTATTTTTTTCTTCAGTGCAATTAAATCAAAATTATTAAGTTTATTTATTGAACATCTGAATGCTACTCGTTCTTACCATAAAATGCTTCATGTTATATATTTTGGAAATAGATGAGCAACTTTAAGAATTGTTCATCAACTACCAATATTGATTATTGATTCACCATTTAAACAATGGCAAAAGGATATTTCTAAATTCACATGATAAAAAAAATAAACCCACAAGAACTTGATAAAATTACTGCAAGATGCTGAAGAAATAAGAGTTTTAGGTTTACCAGATTTGAAATTCTTCTTTTATACCTGGTGGTGAGGAATGGCTGATTCTCCAAAATAAGAAATTAGTCAAACTAGAGGTGCCATGAACTAAAATCTGGATAACACACCTACTTATGGTATGATAAGGTTAAAATGAATATTGACTTTAAAAATCATTTTGTTATATTTGCCATTCTAAGGGTCTGGAATAAATGCAAAACAGGATTCTCAACAAAGGTACGTCTTTTGGTGTCACCTCTGGAAGCTTTTTAAAGAAAAGCAACAATGGTGAGACCAGACTGATAGACTTATAGTCAAACAATACTTTTTAACTAAGGTGAACCTACTCTTACGTCTAAGGAAGACATGGTTAGAAAGATATATCTGTCATTGGTTTACATATTTACTTCAAAATACTTAGTTGAAAGAAAGATTTGAAATAAACACTAACAGTTATGGGTTTGGCTTTCTAAAAAGTGAATTTGAAATTGTATCATATGACAAAGATTAACATGCCAAGCTTTGTAAATTTCTTTTGAAATTAATTTGGAGAATGAATATGTGAAACACTGTATGTTTCAATGGACAAAGAATTTAATGTAATAATGTAATGCTTGAACAATCAGAAAATGTGGACAAAGGGTTTAAAATTTACATTGAACTGTAGCTTAAACAATTTTTTTATATAAAGTGAGGTACTGATGTTACTTAACATTTGATAAACTGTCCAAATATATAGCTAGATTGTTCAAATGTATATTGGAAATGTAAATATAAAAGGTGAAAGATTTATATGAACTGAAGAGAAACCAGAGATGAAAGATGAAGAATTTATGAGTAAATTTAAGAAGGAGTTATATCTTTTTTTCCAGGAAAATAAGAAAGAGGATATTTCAATATACAATACATGGGATACGGTTAAGGCAGTGATGAGGGGATGGTTAATCAAATATATGATTGATAAACGTAGGGCAGATAAGAAACACCGAGACAACCTCTTGAATAAATTACAATGGGTGGAAGAAAGGATGCAAAATGGATTAACCCAGACAACATTGATAGAGGAAAGGGAGTACTGGCAACACCAGATTAAATTATTAGATCAAGAGGTATTAGCAAATAAAATAAAGTGGACTAAACAAAATTTTTTTGAAAGGGCAAATAAAACAGGAAGATGGTTGGCTTACCGGCTTAGAAAGGAGCAGGAACAACGGAGAATAGAAGGGCTGAAAGATGTAATTGGGAATCTTCATTGTACTAAGGAAGGCAAGAGAATGGTAGCTCAGGATTTTTTCACACAGCTTTATCAGAAAGGAGAGGAGAATATTTGTGAAATTCAGAAATATTTGGAAAAGACAGACTTGCCTAAAATCTCGGAAACAATGAAGGAAATTCTTAATGCGGAATTTACGATGAAGGAAGTAGAAACAGTTATGAAAGCAGAGGCGAATGGCAAAACCCCGGGTAGAGATGGCCTTCCAGTTGAATTATACAAAATAGTGTTTGATGTGGTAGGAAGACACATGACGGATTTATTCAATGTGGTTATGAAAGAGGGTCAGGTTCCAGTATCTTGGACTGAAGCTTATATTTCTATTATCCCAAAAGAAGGAACTGATCTATCTCTTATTAAGAACTATAGACCAATATCATTACTAAATTCTGATTATACGATATTTGCGGGGCTTCTTCCAGCCAAGCTTAGCTGCTTTCTTAACCAATTCATTCATTCAGACCAAAACGGCTTCCTTCCTAATAGATATCTACGAGATAATCTTAGAATTATCATGAATACACTAGAATTTTTCGAAAATCGCCCAGATAAACAATTAGCTTTAATTTTTGTTGACGCCCAAAAGGCGTTTGACAGAATCAGTTGGGAATTTATGATTTCTCAATTGGAATATATGCAGTTTGGTGGGAATTTTATTCGGGCAATTCGTGCTATTTACCGGGAGCAGACTGCAAGAGTTCTCATAGATGGAGAGGAGACGGAGAGAATTCAAATTCATAGAGGTACAAGACAGGGATGTCCCCTTTCCCCATTTCTATTTGTATTAACTTTAGAGCCCCTGCTTAGAGAAATGAGAGGAAACACGGAAGTAAGAGGAATGAAGATTAGGCAGGAGGAAGTTAAAGTCCAGGCTTATGCAGACGATCTTGTATTTATCTTGGATCAACCACTAGACTCGGGCCTGAAATTATTATGCTTGATTAGAGAGTATGGGAAGGTAGCGGGATTACTGATGAAGAAAAAACTAAAATCCTAGCGAAAAATATGAGTCAGATGCAAAGGCAACAGCTGGAGCAGTTAATGAGTTTAAGAATAACAAATAAAATTAAGTATCTGGGTATATGGTTGACTGCCAGATGCTCCTCCATAAAGGAGGATAACTATCTTCCTCTTTACAGCCAGATGCTCAGAGACCTAGAAAGATGGAAAAATCTCCAGCTATCAATTTTGGGAAGGGTGGCAACCATTAAGATGTTCGTGTTACCCAAATGGTTATTTCTATTCCAAACAGCCCCTGTAAGGTTGAACAAAGAGTTTTTTACAAATTTGGATAGGAGTATATCTAAATTTATCTAGCAGGGAAAGAGGCCGCAGATTAGACTTAAAATGTTACAAGAACCCAAAAATAGAGGAGGATTTGGACTCCCAAATTGGGAGTTCTATCACCAAGCAGCGAACTTGATTTGGGTGAAAGAATGGATGGTCCTACAAAAGAGACGACTTTTTTTTTATTGAAAAAGTTTTTCAAATACTTCAAGATTTTTCCCCTCCTCCTCCCTAACCCCCCCTCCCCCTCCCCTCCCCCCATGGCTTCTCCAAAAATAAAATCCAAATTGATATCAAATTATATAATACTTTACCATCCTTTTACACCACCAGAGATGACTTTTGACATTTGAGGGAGCCGGTCTTCAACATGGCTGGCACTATTTTCTATGGCCGGGAGCATCCAGCCGCCCTAGACACTTTGATGATCACTATTTACGTAGGACGCTTGGGTACACTTGGGAAAAGGTTAGAAGAAGAGTATATTCAAAAGTTCCATGTTGGATTTCGGCGCAGGAAGCTCAGATTTACCCGACATTGTATAAAGGGGAGAAAACCTTGATATATGAAGTTTTCTTGGATGTTCAGGGTAATCCGAAGTCACGAGAATTATTAACTCTTCAAGGATATAAGATAGACTGGTGGTCTTATTTCAAGTGCACTCCAGGTATAAAAAAAGATTTATATAGTGAAGGAATCTACCATTAAAGACAAGAATTGGATAAGATCTTATTAGAAGGAGGGAAAGGGATACTATCTAAACGTTATGCATATTTATTGTCTCTGCAGATAGGACAGGATGTAGTGAAGGATTGTATGATAGCATGGGGGCGAAATTTTGAATATCCTCTTGACTTCCAGCAATGGGAACAGATTTGGTTGAAAAATATGAAATTAACTATGGTTTCTTCATACAAAGAAAACATATATAAAACATATATACCGGTGACATCTCCCCCCGGCGAGATTAGCTAAAATGTTTCCCTGGACATCTGCCTGCTGTTGGAAGTGTGGTTACAGTAATGGAACTTATTTTCACCAATGGTGGACCTGCCCGCAGGTGGTTAAATGTTGGAAAAAAATACGGCAATGGATTTTGGAAATTACATAGATTAATTTGGAATTAAGGCCCAAGATTTTCCTATTGGGGGCAAAACCTTTGAATGTTAAATTGGATATATGGTTCTTGTTGATTCACATTATTACTGCAGCAAGATTAGTGTATGCGTAGGAGTGGAAAAATCAATATTTACCAATAGATAAAATTAATCAGTGTGCGGAATCAGATAGATTAACTAGATTGATCAATGGTAAAAAAGATTCAGAATTTTATAACAGTTGGAAAGTATGGTACGATTGAAAAGGTGGGGTAGAATAGATATATGATGATGTATATATATGATATATATGATGGCAAATATGTATGTATAAAGGAATGACTTTATATTTATGGACAATGTAATCACATTGTACCATGGTGGCAGGATTGTATATTTTATTTGTGTATTGGTGTATAGAATATATTAATAAAAATTGTTTTTTTAAAAAGGAAATGTAAATATAAAGAAGGAACTTTTTTTATTGTCTTTGGAGGATCGGCACAAAGAAAAAATATGGGCGTAAGATTCATATTTTAATACAGAAGATTTTCATATAAACATCAAACCAGAGACTTTTCTTTTAGTATTAATGTACAAAGAATTTGAAAAAAAAAAATCAGAACTTTGTAATCATTTATGTTGATAGCTCTGAGAATGTGCAAAAATGGAAGATTTCTTCCAGAATGGAAGAATGGCTGGAGAAACTGATGAAATTAGGAGAGATGGTCAAATTAACTGTTTTAGTCAAAGAAAAGACATATCCAACTTTGTTTCTATTTGGAAACTGCTTCTGGATTTTGTGCTGGAGATAGGAAAAAATGAAACTTTGACTTTGGGATTTGTTGATTATACAAGTTTATTGTTACAGAAATGGGTAATGAATATTAAGTATGCAAAAATAAAAAGTTAAGGCTGTAATGTTATTATTTTTATTCTCCTTTACTGAAAAGAGTAAATAGAAGTTAGTGCTTTTCTTTCTTTTTCCCCTTTATGCTACACTCCTATCTTCCCCTTTTCCCCTTCACCCTTTTCTCACTATTTTGATTTTATTTGTATTTTATACTTTGATAAGTTTAATAAAATTATATTTTTTAAAAAAGAATTGTTCATAATATTTATTTATTTATTTATTTTATTAAATTTTTATACCGCCCTTCTGCTGGACTCAGGGCGGTGCACAGCCAAGAATAAAAAACATCCCAATACAAAATTTTAAATTTTAAAAGAATTAAACAAATTTTGGCCCAAAATTTAAAACCTCCCGACTAAAATCCATTTACAATTAAAAATATCTAAGGAGGGGTGGGGGTTACGCCAGCCCAGTTTGATGAAATAGAAAAGTTTTGAGGGCACGGCGAAAAGCACGGAGATCTGGTATCCTACGTATCTCTGGGCGCAGGTCGTTCCAGAGGGCAGGTGCTGCCACAGAGAAGGCTCTCCCCCTGGGGGTCGCCAGCCGACATTGCCTGGCTGACAGCACCCTGAGGAGACCCTCTGTGTGGGAGTGAACTGGCCAGTGGGAGGCTATCGGCGGCAATGTATCATTGCTGTGTAGAATTTCCTCCCCAGAATTTGTGAACTACCCTTCATATAAGATTCAAATTGATTTTTGGTGTTAGTATGGGAACGATGTTAGTAAGTCCTGTGTACTTTCAAAAGAGCAACTGTAAAAAATAAAATAAAATCTGTGCCAATAGAAGTTTTAAACACTTTATAAACTTTTAGTCATTGAAATTATGCTAAACTGTATGCAAATATCTAACTGGAAGTTATTTTCCTCCCAGCTGCATTTACTGAGTGATATATTTACACAGTGCACTGAAAAATAAATACTATTGCTGACTTCATCATACCATTAGCTATACATTTGTAAAAGAAATGTTTCAAAAGAAGATAATATCTGTAGTTTAGGACCAAACTGTGGAGTTCTTGGTGCTCTCTGAACTTGGTTGTTTGCTTACAGACTTTTATTCACAAGACCAAAAATAAATCAGTGCTCAGCTGATATTACCTAGTTGGGTAATGAAATATCTGCAAAGAAGCAATCAAGCTCAGAAAGCACCATGAACTCAAAAGGAAATATTAGTCATTTTCTTAAATTACAGTTTACATTCTTTGTAAACACTAAGGAAATCATCTAAAAGTAATGTCCATGATAGTGCTGTTCTCAGGTGAAAGCCAAAAGTAGATAGGAATTTAGTTGGTTATCGCTACATAATGTAGCAACAGACTTTCCAACTTTCATGAATTTAATAGTGGCTAACTTTAGATATTAGGTTGAAAAGATTAAGAAAGCTTGCAGAAAACTGATACTGTGTGTGAAATGCTCTGGCCCAAGCTCCAGTTCTGATGCTGAAAATAAATCCCTTTGTACTTGTGCTTTAAGTGATTTTGGATAATCAGAATAAAGATGGAGATTTCAGGCATAAAGTTACTTTTTATCAGTGGAGCAATTGACAATTGGACAAGTTTTTGTACCAGTTTGAAATAAAACAGTGAACCAATGCAAAATAAGGCAGTTGACTGGATCAAAGAATTTGGGATGTAATATGTGTATACTGGTATTTTCCATTTGCCTTCCTTATACGGCTCATTTTAGCAATTTCAGTTTATTAACAATACATTTGTCAACTTTGTCTGTTACAGCAGTGCCATATTGTTTTGTTTTATATTTGTTTTATTAAATTTATATACCGCCCTACTCCCGAAGGACTCATATCTTCAAGTCTACTAAGAGCCTTAGTAGTACAGGGGTTTAAGGCACCCTGTTATTAAGCTGGTTATTAAGACCAGCTGCCTGCAATTACTGCAGGGTTCGAATCTCGCCAAGGCTCAAGGTTGACTCAGCCTTCCATCCTTTCTACGGTAGGTGAAATGAGGACCCAGTTGTGGGGGCAATAAGCTGTATAAATATACAAAAGGATGAAGGCTATTGCTGAGCACATTGTAAGCCGCCCTGAGTCTTCGGAGAAGGGAGGCATATAAATCAAATAAAAAAAAAAAAAGTCCACCAACTATAGGTTGGCTTTAGCCCTTCAGCCATTAGATTTTCAATGTAGAATTTTACTAGTATACAGTGAAGCTTGAAATGCTTGACTCGTTGTCTATGGCTCTCACATTATTATAGTCATTCTGTTACCAGGCCATTTATTTATATATTAAAAGATTTATATAGCCTTCTGTCTTATATCAAACTTTGGGCATTTCGCAATCATTGAAGATCTTATTATACTGCCACTCTTTTATGATCCCGCTTGTCCTTCTAATCTCTCTTTTCCTAAAGGAACTAATATTTAGATCAACTTATGTATGTACTGTATGTTTTCCAGACTGAGATTATCCACTCAACAGCTAAATATTGTTTCATCCATGTTCTACATCCATGAAAATTAATTCTCTTACCAAATAATATCCTCTAGTCCAGGGAGCTGTGGTCTGTTTGAAACAGGGCTGTGGAGAAATGGGCAAACTCCACTCTTTTACATGGTTTTTTTAAAATATATTTTATGCCAATGAAAAGTAATTCTTGGTGGCTGCCAAAATATAATATAAAGCAAATCCATAAGACAGACAGATAGATGATAGATAGATAAAGATAGATAGACAGAAAGACAGATATTCACACCTTATAATTTGATAATATGCTGCATATTTTATTCATTACATTGTTTGTTTACTGTTTTTGTAATTTTATTTCTCACATTGACAGATCACGGAATTCAATAAATAAAACTTTTCGTTATGATCTATTTATGTAATTAATGAACTTTGTTACGTTTTTCCCTTTTTGGAACCTAAACAATTTAAGTTCAAAATCTATTAAGTGTTGAACTACTGTTTGGAGTAGCAAAATGTAAAATTATTTGAAATTGTAAATAATAACAACTTTATTTGCTTTAATTAACATTACAGCTTGTTTATAAACCCTGAAAAGAAAATAACTTGTTTCACAGTGACATCATTTAAAACTTAAAAGGTTTTTAAAACTTTAAAAGAAAAAAGTTATAACTATTTTTGTATTACACAAAATATAGAAAATATAACTTATAAAAGGTTAGAGTATAAGTCTATATTTTGTTCTACTTTCCCAGTGTATTAACTACAGTCAAAACTGTGTGATCTCTTTGGAGTATATCTGACATGAATAATAATTTTTAAAAAGCCTCGAAACCTCTGTAAGAAGTAGCTAAATGCTGTGTGCTATTAGCACAAAATAGATCAATGTCTATTGATTGATTACAAAATTTTGTCTTTGCTTTCCTATTAGAAGGAAATACATTTGCAGTACAAGAGTTTTGCATATATCACTTTGTTTTTAACCATGTAGACTAAAATAATGTTATAGTTCGACAAATATATAGTTAAGATTATAACAGAAGAGTGAACAAGATTAAACTCAAACCAGATCAGGCTTTATCTTACTGACTTTCAATTCTGAAAGAGATTTCTTGAAGACCGTATCAATGGATTCCTTTCTTGAAAGACCTTGCTGAAGAATCCATGGTTATCAAATTTTAATTTAGAACAGTAGTATGCTGGATATTTCAATGCAATATAGTTCTATTCACACATAGAAATGGGTAACATTGAAACAATGTAACGATTTCTAAAAAAAATGAAGCCTTGGTTTATGCTAATGTTCTACATATTTTATAAATGACTCCAGCTGCTATTCATAATCTTGAACTTTTTTTATAGAAATACTTTAGGAAATTTAGTATAGGCAATGTCAATATTCATTTGTGTTTTGTTGCAGTTCATTTTCAATAATGTGGAAAATGGTTAATTCACTTCAGAGTGCATTTTTTTTTACTTTGTTTTTTTATCTTAAATTGTTAGCTACATTCTATTACTGTCAGTTATTTTTTCTACAGGAAAAAATAATCAACAAATCTTTCAAAGACAAAATATATTTTTTTATAAAGAAAAGCATTTATCTACTTTATAAATGTTCTTTGAGGCAATGATAACATAGACACTTACACATATTTAAGGCACATGAAAGTAAAATAAGGTAATGCCATTTAACAGGAAGTTTGCAGACTTTCTGGCTAGATGTCACCTGGGAATCATTGCACATTTTCATGACCTCCCTGCGAGAAACTCCTCAGATATCATAGTAAGTCTGATTCATCAGCTGCAGCAGAAGCAATTGAATTAAAGCTGAAATATTTATGTGTCTGACTCCTCACATTCCTAAATAAGTATGCCCTGATCTCTGGATAAGATTTCTGGAGGAATTTGTTTTGCTGCTTCTCAAAGCTGTGATCTATTCCTGAGGAATTTTTTTTCTTTTTCTAAAGACTAAAACATTATACTTTGTATCTGATTTTGTGTTTAAGTCTAAATAGTGAGTTGCACTTTTGTGATATGTTTTTTGGAGATACGTATTTTACCACTATGAAGACTGGGATCATTTAGGCTGCACATGTAGATATTTTGAAATATATGGCTATTATCCCTCCTCACCAAAAACACATATACATTCTGCAACTGTGTCTGACTTTTCTTTTCATCCCGAGGTGAAAGACTTGATCTGATCTTCCTTTTTGCACATTTTTTCATGCTTCATGCAGTAATCAATTTTATGGGGACACATTTGTAGGCTGACCAAGGATAAAAAGATTAACTACTTTTTCTGTCCATAAATTAATGAATCCTTAGATGGTTTCCATATAGATTTTCCACACTTGCCCTCATATGATATTATGGCATACCACTTTAAAACAATTTTAGCTTACTTTCTATGTCAGATTGTTTCCATAACTCCTTACATCTACATTCCGTTTTCTCCACATTCAGCTGTAAGACTGTTTTCATCTTAAAATAAAATACTGAATTTTAAAGTACATAATTCTTACTCCCAGAATTTTGGATGTCTGGGTCTATTTGCATATATGTATGTGTTTGTGCATGTGGTTTAGAAAGCAGATGCTTTGCCAACTGTTTTGACACACTGAAATCATTTCCTTGTCTTACATGCTCTGCTCAGTATTTCTTTGGGTACTTTTTGAGTCTTTTAATCTTGATAATCAGTTGAGAATTGTTGTCCATTGCTGATCTGTTTGCTGTGTGATATGGCCATCCCATAGTCATTTCCATGAGACAGAGATGTAATCTTTATATAATGTATGCATGTATTTCTACTGTCATCTAATAGATGGTCCAGATTTTTTCAAATGAGTTTTGGTAACTTTAAATACACAGAGAATATATAGGAAAGGATTTAATGAAAGTATTTTAAGAAGAAACTTCACAAGTGTGGTCTAAGAGCATAGCCAATAATTAATTGGAAAATTCCTTCCATTTAATGTTTTTCAAACAAAGAAAGGATCAAATGACACATACAGTTTCCTATTATTTCCATATGGACTTAATATATTTCTTTCGTACAGTATAGAAGTAGCATAACTCATTCTCTGCCCTTTTAGTCTCAGTTCCCTAAACACTGAATTCACTAACTTTATTCAAAAGCTTTTCTTGGTTCATTAAGATTGATATACTTCTCCAGAATGACACTATTTTCTTTAGTTAAAATTCTGTTGTTTATTCATGTAACATTTTCCAAATTTAAATTATACGGCAACTTTATGAAATTAATGTACAGTCATTTGTACATTAATAAACACAGGAAGCAGCAGGTGAAGCTAAGCAAAATCACATCAGATACCTGTACAATTAGCACAGGGGCCCCCTAAGGCTGTGTGCTCTCTCTACTTCTCTCTATATACCAGTGACAGCATCTCAAATGATCCATCTGTTAAACTATTGAAGTTTGCAGATGACACAACAGTGATCAGTCTCATTCAAGACAATGATGAATCCGCATACAGATGGGAGGTTGAACAACTAGCCTCGTGGTGCGACCAGAACAATCTGGAACTGAACACACTCAAAACCATAGAAATGGTGGTAGACTTTAGGAGAAACCTTCCCATACTACCACCTCTTACAATACTAGACAACACAACACAGTATCAACAGTAGAAACATTCAAATTTCTAGGTTCTACCATATTTCAAGACCTAAAATGGACACCTAATATCAAAAACGTCATCAAAAAAGCACAAGTAAGAATGTTCTTTCTGCGCCAACTGAGAAAGCTCAAACTGCCCAAGGAGCTGCTGATACAGTTCTACAGAGGAATTGTTGAGTCTGTCATCTGCAGCTCTATAACTGTCTGGTTTGGTTCTGCAACCCAATAAGACAGACACAGACTTCAGAGGATAATTAGAACTGCAGAAAAAACAATTACTACCCACCTGCCTTCCACTGAGGACCTGTATATTGCGCAAGTCAAAAAGAGGGCTGTGAAAATATTTACAGACCCCTCGCATCCTGGACATAAACTGTTTCAACTCCTACCTTCAAAACAACGCTATAGAGCACTGCACACCAGAATAACTAGACACAAGAACAGTTTTTTCCCGAATGCCATCACTCTGCTAGACAAATAATTCCCTCAACACTGTCAAACTATTTACTAAGTCTGCACTACTATTAATTTTGTCATCATCCCCTATCACCCATCTCCTCCCACTTATGACTGTATGACTGTAACCTTGTTGCTTGAATCCTTACGATTTATATTGACTGTTTCCTAATATGATTTGATTGCTTATTTGTACATTATGGCTATCATTAAGTATTGTACCTTATGATTCTTGACGAATGTATCTTTTCTTTTATGTACACTGAGACCATATGCACCAAGACAAATTCTTTGTGTGTCCAATCACGCTTCAGCAATAAATAATTCTATTCTATTCTATTTGTATTATTTTTCTTTTGGTACCCTGGCATATGACACAGAAAGATGGATACAATTAGAGTTTTAATTTGTCTATTTATTAGCTTTACATTAAATGTGGGTGATAAATAGCATGTTTCTGTGTAGTGGTTTATGATATATTGCTCTGTATCACATAATAGAAAAAGAAAGTTTTGTGGACTATTTTAAATATAGCAATTTGGAGACTTGATGCTTATGTTTTCTTGCAAATTGATTTCATTGTCACATTTTACATTAAAAACTATTGCCTACCTAAATCTCTAACTATATGTAATTTACATTTAGCATTTTTATATTAAAATAAATAATATAGAAATTCTAAATGTGATATTTACATAACTTACTACTAGACAATTCTTATTTTTTTGTTTTAATGGTATATAAATTTATTAAAGAAAAACTATTATTTAAGTAACATTTGAAAAACATATGAAGTCTGCTTGAAGAGTTAAATAAACATAGTTGTTTATATTTTTTTGCTCTATAAGGATGCTCAGTTGCAAATCACTGATGGCAGACTATCATGGATTTTAAAACAGATCATAAAATCTAAATAGAATAGGAAATAATGATAAGGATGATGCTCATGTCTGGAAGTTAAAAAATAAATATCAAATATTTATGCATGTTCACGAACATGCTGGAAGAAATAAAGCTTCCCTAAAGATTAGCAGGGTCAGGGTCAGTTGAATTTTGGGGGGAATACTGTTCCAGATCGCAAGGACATAAAATTCATTCTTATAGCTCTCAAAACACTACCCTGTTTTGCTATTGGAATCCAAAATAATCCAATCCTGCCCAATGTAAGAGGATGGACAAAAACAATCTGAGAGAGTCAATCCCACAAATATTCAAATTTTGAGGTATGAAAGGCTTTATTGATGTCTACCAACACACTGACTTGTAGTTTGAAACCAGTGCAGTTTGAAACCAGTCTGCAAAGTAATAAATGGCATCCATAATTAAATGGCATCCATAATTATTCATACTATTTTTGCTACTTTTACTGGTATGAAAATTAGGAAAACTAGGATATTAGGAGAGGGTACACCACTGCTTTTTTAAAGAAGCTGTGGACCAGCCCTGTCTCAAGAATACATTTAGCACTGTGTAGATCTAGCCATGCATTTCCTTAACCAATCAGGAGGAGCAAGGATTTAAAATACAGGTGGCTGCACTAATATTTAACATCTTTGGGCTCAAACAAATTCCAAATAATTTCCTACCTTGTGAGCTATAGTAAGCTGAAAGTAGAATGTAAATCACAGCTTTTATGATTCATAATGTAGAGATAAAGTAAATATTTTATGTAGTAATGTATAAACTCATAACTATCCAGTTGAGCTAATGCAGTGTTCTTTACTTAGGATTGCCCTTAAAAATTCTCGGAAACTAGTCCAAAATATAATGGCCTCCATATATTCTGATTTTTGTCTTTGGAAGCACATGATACCATTTTTGCATTGGTTGATGACTGGTTTCCAGATACAATTTTAATTTTAACTTATAAATCTGTTTAGGACTTGACATTTGGATGCCTTCAGGATAATTTGTTCTAACCAATCACAGTCAGACTCACCAGGGAGAAATTGTTATTAATTCTACATTTTGGGTGGTGGGTGGCTCAAGGTAATAAACAGAGAAGGCACTGCTTTTCAAGGGCAATTCTGACACTTTGGGCATAGTCTTCCAGTAGATATCAGGCTGACCCTCTCCTATATTTCAGGTGGAATAGTTTTGAAGAGCCCTATCATGTCATCTTTCATTCTGTTTTTATCATTTTTATTTTTATGCTTGGTAGATAAAAGTTTCATAATTTTCATAAAAGCTTATACTAAATTTGCAGATGACACTAAACTGGCAGGAATCGCCAACACCCCAGAAGACAATCTCAGGATCCAAAAATATCTTGACAAACTTGAACAATGGGCTCTATCCAGCAAAATAAATTTTAATGTAGAGAAGAGCAAAGTTTTACATGTAGGCAGGAAAAACCAAAGGTATAAGTACAGATTAGGTGAGACTGGCTCAAAAGCAGTAACGTGAGAAGGATCTTGGAATCCCAATGGATGATCACTTGAATATGAGCCAGCAGTGTGCAGCAGCAGTCAAAAAAGCTAATACAATGCTGGGTTGTATAAACAGAGGCATAGAATCAAGATCACGTGAAATACTAGTACAACTTATAAAACTCTAGTAAGACCACACCTGGAATACTGCAACCAATTTTGATCACCATATTACAAAAAAGATGTTGAGACTTTGGAAAAAGTTCAGAGAAGAGCAACTAAGATGATCAAAGGCCTTCAGGATTTGGGTTTGGCTAGTCTAAAGAAAAGAAGAATTAGAGGTGACACGATAGCAGTATTCCAGCATCTGAGGGGCTGCCACAAAGAAGAGGTGGTCAAATTATTCTCCAAAGCACCAGAGGGCAGGACAAGAAACAATGGTTGGAAACTGATCAAAGAGAGAAGCAACCCGGAATTAAGGAGAACTTCCTAACAGTGAGGACAATTAACCAGCTTGCCTCCAGAAATCGTGGGCACTCCATCACTGGATATTTTTAAGAGTCTAGACAGTGATTTATCTAAAATGGTGTAGGTTCCCCTGCTTGAGCAGGGGGCTGGACTAAAAGACCTCCAAGATCCCTTCCAGCTTATTCTATTCTATTCTATGGATGTTTTATGAGTTTTATAGTCTAGCCTCTGACAAGTTTTCAATTGCAGAAGGATAAATATATGATAAAGAAATGCATCTTCAATTTAAGGAGAAAAATACATGAATTCTATATATACGCAATAAATTCAATCTCTATGGGATCAGTAAAAAAAAAGGGGGGGGAAGCCTCTGTTGTGGTTTAGTGAAGTCTACTTTTCAATCAGAATGTTAAAAAAAAATTCCTGTCTTGAATACTGGTCTTGAATACATATTGACTTGTTCGTCAGCTAGTCATGGCGTCACTCAGACTATTGCTACACAACATTGCTATTTAAGAAGAAAGTATTCATGAATTGCACTATTGTTCCATTTTAAGCTAATATTTATTTTATTTTTAATTTGATTCTGGAAAAAGAAGTAACACATTAATGTGATATTGAATCATCTACCCATACTAAAAGTTAACAGTTCGTGAAAAACTTTAGATTTATTGAGCTTGAAATGTAGCTAAAAAGATAATTTTACATTGTGGGAAAACTACTACTATGAAAATACTGGATTTGACAAATGTGTTCATTTTTTAAATTGGCTCTTGTCATATTGAAACTCTGATAAATATAATTCCATATGGACAAAGTTTTTACATACTGTTTTGTAATTTTTGCATGTGAATGTTTGTTTCACTGATTTTTCCCTTTCCCAATTTTTCTTTCTTTTTCATGTTGTGTGTATGTGTCTGTTTATGCCTTTATGGGAAAGGAGTGTGGGACTTTCCTCTTTTTAAAATTAGTAACAATATTTATTTATTATTTATTGATGTAACAAAAGAGAAAGAATATTATATTACTTTGTCTATTATACTAGTGCTCTACTGCACATGTGGATGAGGTGTGAGGAATGAGTGTTACTGCACATTTTAGTACAACTTATTATTTCACTGTTTTTTATTTAATAAGCTAACATTATTCTAGGTGGCCATAGTTCTTCCAATTTTGCAACAACTTACTCAGAGAAAATAAGTATTATATGTATTTATGCATATATGTGTATGTATGTGTGTGTGTACAAACAATTTACATTTACAAACAATTCATAGGATTTAGACATCACTATAGAGAAGGCCTGTTGAGAGTAACCTAAATTGACAAGCTGTATTATGAATAAATTACTTTGCTTTTCTTCTCTTTCCTGTCTATATATATATATATATATATATATATATATATATATATATATATATATATATATATATATATATATATACATATATAGACTGTGTGTGTATATATATATATATAGACTGTGTGTGTATATATATATATATAGACTGTGTGTGTATATATATATATATATATACATACATACATACATATATATATATATATATATATATATATATATATATATATATATATATAGACTGTATATATATATATCCTGGCTAGAAGAAAAAAACATACATACATACATACATACATACATACATACATACATACATGTGTATAGTTAATATTTCGGGTTTCTTCCCGTGTAATTGTGGATATATCCCTAAAAGGGTAGAAGCGACGTTTCGACAGAATCCCATCTGCCATCATCAGGCTTATGTCAGCAGTCATTTTGTACTAACTGCCATTGGTATTTCAAATCTGGTGCTGGTATTCTGGGATGGCTCCACCTTTTCATTCTGATTGGTTGGGAGTCCCAGTGTGTGTTTATTGGCTTGGCTTCGGGTGTATGGTTGGTTTTTCTCCACTAGGTGGCAGGGCTTCATCTTTGTGGCTGGTTTGAATATGATTTGGTTGGGATTTTTTTGATTAATGTTTGGTTTATGTTTTATATATGGTGTTAAGATTCGTCTATCTATGAGAGCAGGTTTCCAAATAGTAGGCAGACGTGAAGTGTCATCCCGTTTATTCATGCAATATGGTCTTTTTTCCATTTCTATTGCTTCTCTGATTATCCTGCCATTGAGATGTTCTATTTTTGCAACTGTTTTTGTTTTATTAAAATTAATGTTGTGTCCTGTTGTATTTATATGTTGAACTAATGATGATGTGTGTTCTTGTTTTTGTATTGAGTTTTTGTGTTCCTCGATGCGCACACTCATTCTTCTGTTGGTCTGTCCAATGTATGTTGATGGGCAGGAAGCACATGGGATTTCGTATATGCCTTGATCTTCTAATTCTATTTTGTCTTTGGGGTTTCTGAGAATGGACGATATCTTTCTATCTGTGCAAAATACGGTTTTGATGTTGTGTTTATGTAGTACTTTGCTAATTTTGTCTGTTGTTCCCCTTATATAGGGCAAGATGGCTATCCCATTGTTTTGTTCCTCTTGTTGTTTTTTATTATGTCTTGGTGTTGTATGTTTGATCATATTGATGACTTTATTTCTACAGAACCCATTTGATGTCAGTACATTAGTTAGTGTATATAATTCTGTTTGTAAATGTGCTTCATCAGCCAGACGTTTAGTTCTTGTGGTTAATGTTTTGGCAACAGAGTTTATTTGTGCTGGATGGTGGTGTGATTTGGCATTGAGATAGCGGTTCGTATGTGTCTTCTTTTGATAGATGGTATGTCCTAAGGTGCCATCAGATTTTTTATAAATTAATACATCGAGGAAAGGTAACTGGTTTTCTGATTCTATCTCCATGGTGAACTTTATTTTGGGATGGAGGCTGTTCAAATATACTAAGAAGTTTTCCAATTTGTCTCTTCCATGTGGCCAGATCACAAAGGTGTCATCAACGTATCTGAGCCATAATTTTGGTTTGTTAACAGTTTTTTCTAAGGCATTGGATTCGAATTCTTCCATGAAAAGATTAGCGATGACTGGTGATAATGGTGATCCCATTGGTGCACCTTCTACTTGTTTATATCTTTGTCCTCTGTGTATGAAATATGTGTTGGATAAACAATGTTCTGTTACGTTTGTGATATGTTTTGGTAGTTGATATTTGTTTTTAATTGATGACAGGGCTTCTTTGACAGGTATTTGTGTGAATAGTGATACAACATCAAAGCTTACAAGAAGGTCACTTTTTTTTATGTGTTGCTTTTTTATTATTTGTATGAAATGGTATGAGTTCTGTACATATGAAGCAGCAGATTCTGCATAAGGTTGAAGATGTTTTGCTAAATATCTAGCTAGATTTTGTAAAGGTGAGCCTATGGAACTTACTATGAGTCTGAGAGGTATTCCATCTTTGTGTATTTTTGGGAGGCCATACAGTTTTGGGCATTTTGAAGATTTTTCTCTGGGAATAATTTTTTGTTGGATTTCTTTACTTATAGTACTTGATTTTATCTTTATCTTCGTTGTTTTTTCTAGATATGTTGTTGGGTCTGTGTTTATGGGTTTATATGTGGCGTCTTGAAGTAAGTCAGACAGTTTCTTTTCATAGTCCACTGTGTTCATTACTACTGTTGCATTGCCTTTATCTGTTGGTAATATCATTATGCTATTATCGTTTTTTAAAACTTTCAGTGCTTTTTGTTCTTCTTTTGATAAGTTGCTTTTAGGTGGTTTACTAGTACATAGAATGTTGGTGACATCATGTCTGGCTTTATCAGCATCGTCAGCACTGAGTTTCTTTAGGCTGGTTTCAACTTCGCATATGATGGTTTCTATTGGAATTTTATTGGGTGCCACTGCAAAATTAAAGCCCTTTGATAAGACATTTGTTTCTGCTGTTGTTAGTTTTCTATCGGAAGCATTGTATACTACTTGTTTTAAATGATGTTGTGTTGTGGTTGGAGGTTTTTTATGTTCTAATTTCTTAAGTTTCTTTAAATGTCTGTAAGTTTTATGAGTGGTTTCTATTTCAGATCTCCAGGTGGCAAGCTGTTTTATTTTGTCCCATAATATGGGGTGAATAATATTGCTTATCTTTAAGTATGAAGCTAAAACAATATATATATATTGTATGTATGTGTATATTAAGTCTCTGTTGAAATCCAGGAACACTAAACAAATTACTTTTTTTTTGGTAGAGCAAACAAAACCATATAAGGACTGAAAGATACCAGATAAATTAAATTTCAAATAGCACAAATTGGGAGAAATACACTGATTTATCCATTGAAAGCTAATGTTAAAAGCTTTTGCTTGGATTCTTCATTACACAAGTTGAAAGTATCTGAACATGGTAACCATGTATAAAATATATTTAACTCAGTATACCCTAGATTACCATTTTGGATTTTTATACAGGTAGTCTTCGAGTTAAAAATATAATGGAGCCTACCCATTTCATTTGTTCCTTGAGGATTCGTAGGAGTGAATCTTTTACCTTGAACGAGATCTCTCCCTGCTTTCGCCCATGGCTTCGTTAATTTAATGTGTGGGCAAATGCCTTAAGTGCACATGAGGTATTTCAGGGTAGGGAAGGCCATGGAGGGCCTAATGATGGAACAGTCCCCCAAGACCTCTCCAACTAAGATACTTCATGTTTCCCCCTCCCTACCATTCTGGACTCACTTACCTTGCAAAAATCTGTTTCCTCTTTGCTGCTGTTTCTTTCCCTTTGAGCAAGAGGAGAGTCGATGGAAGCTCCTGGATGCAAAAAGTGTTTGCGGTACCTGTCTACTCATCCCTCCTCCCCCAATTCCTTTCTGCCGCCACCAGGACACTTTTCACCCACACAGAAACCTGACAGAGACTGGAAGCTTCATATGCATGCAAATGGAGCCTTTAAAAACCGAGGGATTTGTTCTGTTTTGAAATGCCCCATAGGCATCTATGAGGCCTTTGAAAATGGAGTGATTTGCTCCGTTTTCAAAGGCCTCATAGGTGCCTATGGGGTGTTTCAAAATGGAGCAAATCCCTCGGTTTTCAAAGGCCTCACAGGCACCTATCGGGACTTTCAGTGGTGGTGGAAAGGAGTTGGGAGGATCAGAAAACAGGCACCTCAAACACTTTTTGCGCTGTGATCTCGCGAAAGTTCAGGCACCCAGTTTCTGCAAAAGAGGATGGGTGCCTGAACTTGTGCAATATTATGGCATCCAGGAGCTTCCATCAACTCTCCCTCAAAAGCAAAGAAACCATGGCAAAGAGGAGGGAGATATTGTAAATAATTGAGTCTGGTGCGGTAGGATGGGAAGGGGAGCAGTTGTGAGGAATAGGGATGGGGGAAATAGGGACCTCTGCTGTGGTGCTGCAACATTCATAATTTTGGGACTTGATTGTAAACACTAGGGGGCACTTATAACTTCAAACGGACGCTAAATAAATGCTCATAACCCAGGGATTAGTTGTAGTAGATTAAGACCAGTTATCTGTCATCATACAGCCAATAATTAAACCAATGTGATTATTCCATTCAATTTAATCTTTGTGCTACTTCTACACTTTTTTTAAATTTTAAGTATTTTTATTTTAAGAATTGTTTCTCATCACCATCTTTCACCTCCGGCAAATGAATTAAAATATTTTTTTTTAATTTTCCACATTTTATAATGAATAAGTATCCTAAGAATGTGATGGTAAATGGTGAAATGATATAGAAAATACATATTAGAAAAGGAACAAGACAAGGATGCCCTTTATCTCCATTATTATTTATATTAACATTAGAGATTTTAAATAGAAAAGTGAGGCAGAAAATGAAATAAAAGGAATGAGGATTAAAAAAGAAGAATACAAACTACAAGCATTTGCGGATGATTTGGTGTTTATCATGGAAGACCCAATAGAGACAGTGCCAAAACTATTAGAACAAATAGAAGAATATGGGAAAGTACCAGGTCTGAAAATCAATAAAGATAAGACAAAAATATTAGTCAAAAATATGAGAGAAAAGCAAAAGAAGGAGATGATGGCGAAACTAGACATTCAAATTGTGAAGAAAGTAAAATATTTGGGAATCTATCTGACATCAAGATGTGCAACGCTCAAGGAAGACAATTATCACAAACTGAAAAAAACAAATTGAAATAGACCTGGAGAAATGGAGAAACTTGGAATTATCACTAATGGGAAGAATAGCATTAATAAAAATGAATGTATTACCAAAAATATTTTTTTTTATTTCAAACTATACCAACAAAACTGGAGAAAAAAATATTTTGAAGAGTTAAAGAAAATAATGTGGAAATATGTGTGGCAAGGAAAGAGAGCAAGGATTAACATAAAAATGCTACAAGATGCTAGAATTAGATGTGGGTTTGGCCTTCCAAATTGGGAATTGTATTACCAAGTGGCAGCGTTAACATGGATTAAAGAATGGATTTTATTAAGGAATACAAGACTATTGACATTGGAGGGTCATGATTTATAACTGGGTTAGCATGCCTTTTTATGGTACGGGAAACAAAGGATACATGGATATTTCCAAAGACTTTATGTAAGAAATGGTTTGCTATCAGTGTGGGAGAGAGTGAAAGAAAAACATTATTTGAATATTCCAATGTGGCTTTCTACAATAGAAGCGGTGACATACCCAAATATTGTGAACATGGGGAATATTGTTAGATATAAAGACATTTTGACAGATCGGGGAGAACTAAAACAAAAACAAGAACTAGAGAGTCAAGGGATTGAGATAGATTGATATACAAGACTGTGAATACAATCAAGATATGAAGCAGATCGTAGACAATATGGCTTTAACTTGGGAAAATCAGAACTGGATGAAATATTGACAGGAACAGATGAGAAAATGATTAAGAAATTATATAATTATTTATTGCATATTAGACTAGAAGATGAAGAAGTAAAAGAAACAATGATAGCATGGGCAAAGAATTTTGGATACACCATATAATTGGATAAATGGCAACGACTTTGGGAAAGAAATTATAAATTAACAATTGCAACAGCCTATAAAGAAAACCTGTATAAGATGTTTTATAGATGGCATATGCCACCAGAAAGATTAGCTAAGATGTTTAAAGATAAATCAGTTTAAAGATAAATAAGTGTTGAAAATGTCACCAATTGCCAGGATCATATTATCATATGTGGTGGTTGTGTAAAGAAGCAAAACAATATTGGGTGAAAATACAAACATGGTTTGAGGAAATGTTGCAGCAACATATAGAGTTAAAACCAGAGATATTCTTATTGGGAATTTTACCAGAGAATTGTAGTAAAGAAGATACATATTTGATTATTCATATAATAACAGTGGCTAGAATTGTATTTACACAAAACTGGAAAGCAGATAAAATCCCGTTGGAAAGAGAAATTATAAAGAAAATTTTAGAATGTGCAGAAATGAATAGCATTGATAATAAAAGATAAAGAGGAGTCAATGTATTTCAAGACATGGGATAAATTTTATGATTGGTTAGAAAAGAAACATGAATAAGGACATAGAGATATAATAGATAGAGAATAGATGGGAGAAAACAATTAGAAAAATAGATACCCAGATGATGTCAAGTAAAAGGAAAAAGGGGAAAGGGAAAAAAAGTGAGATATTATAAAAATGTACACAAATGATGAAATAAATATAAATAATAATTGAATAAGAAATTGAAATGAGAATAAAGATAATTAGGAAATCGGGGCTGCTCGAATACTACTTTAGATTGAACTGAAAAGGAAACAACAGGAGAGGGGAAGGAATAGAGAGAGAAGAAGGGAAAGGACAGGAGAGGAGAGGAGAGAAAGAAGAAAGGAAAAAGGAGAGGAAGAAGCGGGAGGGGAAAGAGGAGTAGAGGAGAAGGTTAGAAGGGGGGAAGAAGAAAGGAGTGGGGGAAGAGAAGGGGAAGTAGGAAAGAGAAGGAGAGGAAGAACGAAGGAAGTAGGAGGAAAAACAGTGGGAAGAGAAAGGGAGGAGAAGAAGAAAGGTTGGAATAATAAATATATATAGAATGTGGTCTATAATTACAAAGAAGAAAAAGAAATTTCCCTCTAAAGTACATCTTCCTTCCCCTGTTCTTACCATTTTCTATAGAGGGATGATCAAGAGCATCCTGTCATATTGCTTTATTGTATGGTTTAGAAGCATTATTGCTTCAGACAGGAAGGTGGTGCAGAGTGGTGAGGATGACAGAAAAGATTATTGGTAATTCACTTCCTTCTATCCAGGACACAGCATATGTAGCATAGAATGATGCTTGAGCAAGGTCCACAGGATAGTCTGGGACACCACACATCCTCTTCACGACCTGTTTCTCTTGTTATCTTCTAGGAGGAAACTTTGTGGTATCCAAAGCAGAATATTCTGATTCAGTCATAGTTTTATTCCGTATAGCATCGACCATGTGAACTTTCAAATTTCCTCTTTCCACTATGTATTCAAAATGAACAGTGATTAATATTTATAAGTGTATGTATATATATATATATATATATATATATATATATATATATATATATATATATATATATATATATATATATATATATATAGATGGATGTGTGTGTGTGTGTGTATAAACTTTCTTTAGGGAGCAGGCAACAGAATTTCATTTTTAATGTGAGCCAGTGTTCTCACAGTAAAAAATGATAATAAAGGTTATCCTATTCTATCCTATCCTAGTAGTATATTGCTTGCATATTAACAACAACAACAATAAAGTCAAGGAAACAATATTATACTTGGAATAAGCCAGTATGTTTTTTCTACTATAGGACTATATCAGTGGTTAAGGTAAAAATTTAAGTACATTGGATCTAGCCAATTTTCAATAAGAATAATAAAAACAATGTCTTATATAAGCTATATGGTTTTTTATGTTTATATGTTATTTTGTTCTTTATTCTTTTTTAAGCCACACACAGTCATGAATCTGAGATGAACCGCTACAAAAATAAGAACAAACAAATGTGATTTTTGCATTCTTTGCACCTAAAGCATTTGCATTAGCAGCTTTTATCATTGTGTGGTTACCTGCCTGAAAATGAAGCATGATCAATAGAATTTATTCACACACATAAAAGGGGCGTTGGTCCTACCTGACATGCTCCTTCTCGTTGGGTGGAGACAGCAGCCATGCTTGGGTGATGACTCCTTCGATCAGATTGGTGGACTGAGTCTGTAAAATTTGACAAGTCCCGTCTATGTTGCTAGGGATTCTAGCTTTTGGCGAAGACAGGAAGAGAACAGACTCGTCGTGTGGCAGAAAAGTTCCTGAGGAAAAACCGAAAAAGACCCCAAAAACCCAGACTGAAGGCGGGTGGGGATGGCTGCTGTCTCCACCCAACGAGAAGGAGTGTGTCAGGTAGGACCAACACCCCTTCTCCATTGAGGGTGGAGACAGCAGCCATGCTTGGGACATACCCAAGTTCATAGTGCTAGGCAAGGGAGGGCTCAGTCTGGGCCAACAACTCTCCCCCTGCCAGAACCCCTTGTAACACACTACGCCAGCATTGCAGGCAAGACCTTCCTTTTATCTTTTGTCTTCAGGAGAAAGGGCTCTAAGGAAGGGTCGAACAACTTTCCCCCTAAGTAGGATACAGAAGCCAAATGCCATTTGTGTCTGGCATCAGCCTGCCAGTGACGCAGCCAAATCAAACGTTGTGCTGCAATAGAAGACGCCAGGGACTTGGATGCAAAGCGTGCTGCGTTCAAAGTGGCATCCGTGGAGAACTGCAACCCCACAATGATTTTATTCAAAACTTGCTTTACCCTGGAATCCTCCAGGGAAAGAGTATTTTGGAGGTTGTGAAGCCACAACAGTGTAGAACGATTAAAAAAGGAGGCAGTGGTAGCAGATTTAATAGCCCACGCAGCTGCCAGGTGTGCTCTTTGAAGTACTTGATCCGACCTGAGCTCGTCAGGGCGTAGACCTTCATCTGGATCACCAGGAACAGAGATATTGGACAGCAAAGCCGCTACAGGCACATCAACAGACGGTATTTGAAGAAGGTCAGCTAAGTCGGAAGCCACTTGAAAATTCCTCCGATCCATCGCAGAGGGCATAGGAGGGGCCCCAGGAGCTGCCCACTCTTTCTTAATGACATCAATAAACGGGGGGAGTTGGTATGGCCGACACCTGCTTAGCTGGTTCAGCAAACAATGGGTCAAGAGAACCCTGCGTGGATGTGGAAGCGGGTTCCGGGATAGCAGGATCCAGTTGGGCTGTATTTATTGTCTTAAAAAGAAGGGACTTAAAGAGTGCCTGAGGGAAAAGTCCCGTAAAGGCCGGCTGGTCCGGAGGAAGGCCTTCATCCTCCGACAATTCCGGTTCCTGAGGTTCCAAGTCCTCAAGGAGGGAAACCTCCCCCACCTCAGAAGTATCAGGAGAGGCTGAGGCAGCCACAGATAGGGAGTCCTCGTCATAATGTCTCTCAGGAGAGCGTGTGCGATATGAATGCAGGGCAGGCTCTCTATATGATGGTAAAGCTTGCCCAGAAAGTGACTGCTGTACAGCACTTGTGATCATCAGGTGCACATCTTCGGGCTGAAGACAACTATCACTGTGGTCATGAGCTGGGCCGGCTTCAATCGAAGCTCGGGCTGGAACAGAAGTAACTGAAAGATACAGCCCTACTGCATGATCAGGACCAGTACTCGATACCGGACTGGAATCCCCAGGTTGGGATATAGGCCCCCATAAATCTGCAGCATGGATAGCCACCGAACAGTCCTGTAAGGAAATCTGATCCAGGGTCAATGGAAGAGCCTTCCGGGCCTCCTTGACGGATGTCTTGGGGGCATTGACTGCCTGGTCTACGGCCTTGTCACAGATTTTTTGTAGCCTCTTATCTTGATGATTCTCCATGCAGGAGACAGCTGATAAATGGTGTTTGGTCTTCCCATAGGGAAGAGACGCATTGGTACTAGGGACTGTAGGTGGAACGTCCGGAACTAGAGAGGACTTGTGAATGGAGGCCCTAGGAACAGACCCAGGTCAGTCCCGAGAGGCTGGTTTCGCGCAGTGCTTCATTTTAGTGGAAGCTTTAGGCATTATGTAAGGCAAACAGAAAGTTATGCCCAATTCTAAAGACAGGTGTTCTGTCTATCAAGGCCAGGAAGGTGATAAGGCTGGTAAAAAGGACCGTTTCCTCAAGGGAGCTTTAAGTCCAGCCAGCAATTGGGCGCCAAGCCAAAGACACAGGCTGCGGTGATAGCGTGCCCACCTGGTAATGTAACAGCCCAAGGAATGGGGTATGTTAAGGCCAGGACAAATAGGGAGTTAAAGGACAAAAGGACAAAAACTCCACTAAAGACAAGGTAATGCTGAACGTAGCCAGACAGATACAGTAGCAACCGGGGGGGGGCGCAACAGCCCCACACAGAGACCAGCTGAGATCGTCCCCAAGATGTCCGCCAAGCAATCAAGATAGGAGTGCGAAACCCTGTGGTACAGCGGCAGCTGCAGGGCCCCAGGTAAGGTGGGGTACTGAAAGGGCTTGCAAAGAGGCTTTCTGCCGGTTTAAAAAAAATGCAATCAGCAAGCCGCGATGTAACAGCTGATCTGGGGAGCATGAAAGCTCCACAACGCGGCAGATTAAAGAGGACAACAAAATGGCTGCCAGTTAATCAAACGGGAGAGTGTGAAGCTCTATAAACGGCCGCTGATGAAAAAACGCCTCAAAGAGCGATTGGGGGGTAGATAAGAGCCCCGAAAGGAATCTGACAAACGAAACACAAGCACAGAGGTCAAACGGGAACACTAAAGACTCCACCAGACAGAAAAAATCATAAGGAGAATTCCACGGCACGAAAAGGGTCTGGAGGGGGGGGCGAAGCTCCACACAGGCACACAGACCCTCACAGGCAATTAAGCCTGCCTATGCAGGAAGCACAAGGCTCCACAAATTTCAGTTCGATTAGAGAGAGAGGAAATTAAGTATAAGGAAAGGTGAAAAGGGAAATTATTCTGTGCCCTCAGCCAACTGGCCAAGCCAGGTGCTGAGGAAACTTATTACCAAAATTGTTAACACACTCACAAGCAGAATAGTCAGACAAGTCCAAGGTCAAATCCAAGAAATCAAACGTTGAAATATAATCAAGAAAAATGGATTGCCAGAGACATAGAACCACACGACTGTCCAGTCTGATGGACTGAGTCAAAAGCTGGAATCCCTAGCAACATAGGTGGGACTTATCAAATTTTACAGACTCAGTCCACCAATCTGATCGAAGGAGTCATCACCCAAGCATGGCTGCTGTCTCCACCCTCAATGGAGAATTTAATGTTTGCAGAAAAGACTCCATATTCCAAGAAAATATTCACAGCATTTTTGGTTGGTTGGTTGGTTCCACAAACATGTTGGTTCCACAAGTGCTACAAAATCTTATTAAGATGCTTAAAATCTTGATGCTTGATCTGAAACTTAATTTTAACAAGATACAAAGATACCAGTTCTTCCAAGGGAGAAAGTTCAAACACAAACCAATGTCTGACTTTATATATATATGCAGATAATGAATACTGCACTTTCATGGCCTATGCAGATCATAATCACTGTAAAACTTTCACATATAATCAGGAAATTGAGGTCTGTGTGAAAATCTGTTTTCCTAGTCTGGCTTTTAGCCCTTTAGGTTAAATGTACTAAATCTTCTTAGCAGGAAAAGTAATCTTAACTGATTGTGATAATACACTTATGACTACACAGTACTATATTATTGCTAGAGCAGTTAGACAGTTAGACCTTTATGCTCTGAAATGATCGTTTTGTTAATGACTTTTAGCTGCAAGCAAAAGTAATACTATTTCAAAGAATATGAAAGATCCTTTTACAAGTAAAAATTAACTATAATAATACACAGTGATAAATCAAGTGTGAAGTTGAGGCAGATATGGAAAATAATATTAATTCTTATTTGGAATGCAACATTCTAATGCAATATTGATGACTTCTTGTGTTTAGTTCAGCTTTAGCTTTAGCTTTAGTTGCTATGTTACTCCAAATTAGGAAGGAAGGAAGGAAGGAAGGAAACTAAAATCTGAAAGACTATAAAGGCATGTGCTATTCTCTACAAATCACTTTAGATATAATCATAGTAAAAAAAAGTTCAGATAGAATGGAAATCATTTCCTTTATACCAATGAAGTATGTTGATTCCAAGGCAAAAAGTGAAGGTCTTTAATTGTCTAACTCAATGAATTTTGGCTGTGTTTATATGCATACATACTCATATTCCGAAACATTTTTTTCATTCACATACCCAGTGCTGAATAGCTGTAATTTCTATGTTTATGTTGTTTTGTAATAAATATTACTTTTTTAAAAAACCCTAATTTTATTTTTTTATTTTTTAAATTAGTTTTATTCTAATATTTTATCCTTAAATATGATAATATTTAGCAATTTGTAGGAATAAATGGTATAAAAATTTGTTAAATAAATAGGACAGGTAATATTAAGAAACTAAACAGATTATACAAGTCTCAAATTAGCATATATGTTTTATGCTTTGGAAACATAATTCAGTTAGTTAAAATATAATGTCTTTGTAGCAGTGATGAAATGTAAAATTCGTTACTATCGGTTCTGTGGGCGTGGCTTGATGGGGTAATGTGACTGGGTGAGTGTGGCCAACTTTTTTTTTTTTTTTACTTTTAAAAGCATTTTTTCAGCCGAAGAGGTTGTAGAAAAAATGTTTTTAAAAGCCTCTGACGATCCCAGCTGAGCCGTGCAATCATCAGAGGCTTTTTTTTTAACTTTTAAAAGCATTTTTTCAGCGGAAGAGGTTGTAGAAAAAAAGCTTTTAAAAGTAAAAAAAAAAACAGTCTCTGATGATCGCGCGGCTCAGTTGGGCGGGGTGGGTGGGTGGGAGCTGCAGGGATTTTTGCTACCAGTTCTCCGAACCACCAGCCGCCATCGCTACCAGATCAGGCAATCTGGTTCGAACCGGGAGCATTTCACCCCTGCTTTGTAGCATTATTCTTGAGTCATTTACCACATTTACTATTGAAGTCTTAAATTAGCTTTTTATTATTGTTTCGTTGCAAGATTCATTATTTCTTCTAACCTAGCCTTTATATAATTCAATATGTTTCACCATCTTGACAACTTGGTTCTTTTCTACAGCATTTGCATTTGCATTGCATTTGAGCTTTGAAATTTATCTAGTGTCTTATTTAGGCTACAAAGCATCATTGCCTACATATAAAATTGCTTCCAATAATATGAAAGCATTGACCTTTTGTTTCAATTCTCAGTAGGGTGAACTCATCCACAGAGCAATTACGAGGTGCTCAATGTGAGAGGACAAAAATTATATGAAAATATATGCACCTCCCATGTCAGAGGTTGGTATTCAAATCACAAAATCAACTTCCTCTGTCTACCTATATATCCCAAGAGAAATTTCAAGGGTTAAAATAGCATTCACTAATAGGATTTTAATTTTCTCTGCTACACATGTAAGGATATACCATCTTGTTCCTAATTCTTGGAATATATAGTAATTCACATGCCTTGAAAAAAATGAAGAATTCATTAAGCTTTCCTTGTACATAGTTATACATTTTTGCTAATATTAAAAGTTATGTTTAACCACATATAAACTATAGTTTGGATTATATATATGAACTGGTTATGTTTAGAGTTGATTTCTTAAAAATACTTCTAACAAAACAAAATGATTACCCTTATGTTTTCAAAAAATGAAAATTATTTTGACTTAAACTTTTAATTAATTTTTTTTACTATTATGTATAAGATGTGCCTGAAGCACATTTGCACAATATATTGAAAGAACAGCCTATGGGAATCTTATCTAATCAATTTAGCATTCATGTGAAGAATGTATTGAGATTAAGCCAATACAAAATAATTAAATTCACACAAAAGTTTATATTGTCTGCTTCTAAGCAGAGATCTTCTCTGCTTCTCTTAGGACACTGGTGCAGGCACCATGGATGCATTGCTTGTCAGTGCTGAGCAGGGAAGCCGCTGTCATGCCACTCCCTCTCACTTCCCCGAGTGCAGAGCCAAAACTGCTGAGAAAAACCACAAGGCCATTCAAGCCGCCCTGCAATGGTGGCTTGAATGGCCCGACTAAAGTTGTGCTTGCCGGTAATGTTGGCGCAAGGGCCTCGGTTACACCACTGCTCCAACCAGCCAGCCCAAGCCCAAGCTGGGCTGGCTGCTCTGTCCCCATCAGTGGCTGGGTGATGCTGTGCATTGGGCATTGAGCAGCTGTTGGCTGCGTGGCTCTTTGCCAGTGGCCATCCCAGAGAGGAAGTGCACAGCCTCGACTCTGCTCTTGTAGAAGCAAGGGGGATTGGCATTGCCTTCCCTGCTCAGTCCCGACAAGCGATGCATGGTGCCCGCACTAGTGTCCCGAGAGAAGCAGAGAAGATCGCCGCTTGAAAGCAGACAAGGGAAAAATGAGAGGCCCTGTTGTCCCACAGAGCCTGCTGCTGCTTGAGTTGGGGGAGGGGCAGGAGAAGGGACTTAGGGAGTAGGTCAGGTGGAGCTGGCTGACTCAGGGCTGCTCAGAAGCTGCCACCACCACTGCCAGAAGTTTGGGTGCCTCGTCTTCAGATCGCTCCCTCTCTCACTTTCTCGGTCTCTCTCACATACACATACACAAACAGAGGTTGGAGAGCTCTCTTGCTCTCTCTCTCTCCAAGTGCTCCATGCATAGCCCATTTGAGAAAAGGGCATGTACGGCTGGGTGCGCTTGGCTGCAGGAAGAGGCACGACACAATGGGATTGTTTTGTTCTCCGCAGTGGTGCTTCGGGAGGGCAAGCGGACATCTGCAACTGACAACTATAAGGAATATATCTTCCTGCCCTCCCAAAGCACCACCGCCGTTTGCATTCATTTCACGGTGGGAGAAGGAAGAAAGTGAATGATAGTGCTGCAGCAGTGCTCCGGGAGGGTAGGCGGACGTCTGCAGCCAGGCAGGAAGGGAGGGTGGTGAGAGCGGTGGAGGCGGCCCCTTCCAAGCACAGCGCACGGAGGTGGTGAGCATGGCGGCCCTAGCGCACCTGTTGAGCGGGTGACCGGGCAGGTGGGGGCGGGGTCACCAGGGATGATTGCTACTGGTTCGGCGAACCAATGCCAATATCACTACTGTTCTATTTGAAGAACTAGGCGTGGAGACAAAAGGCTAGGCAACACAACTCTTTATTAATTAACAAGAACGGCACAACCGGTGCCTCAGAAGAACAACAATAAGCAACTTTTGACAGCTCCTTAAATAACTAAGCTGTCTAGAGAGCAGCCAATCACGCCGCTCCGCTTTTCCCGCTTACTAGCCCAGTGCGCTTTAACCAATCACGGCAGGGCAGTAACAAGGCAACTCTGCCTGCGTCATAGTGGTGAGGACTTAACACTCCTTCCCACCCGGATGGCGCATGCGTAGTCCTCCAAGTACGCTGGCCTACGTCGGCTCCGCCCAGACCTTCTCAGTTCAGGGCCGGTCTCCGATGGAGGCGGAGACGACCTGCTGTCCTCCACCAAGCTGGTAGGCCGAGGCTGCGACGTGGGTGGAACAACTGTCACCACGGGAGAACTCAAACGAACAGGTGAGTTTGCCGACGAGAACGCCTCGGGTTGAGTAGTGGTGATAAGCGGAGTGTATGTTGATGGGTTGGATACTTCGTGCGGCTGAATGTACTCATCGGCTGGTTCACAGGGGGAACTTGTCCCTGGGAGGACCCTCCTCCGGAGTTGGTTCACATGCCGCCGCCACACTCGTCCATCGGTGAGCTGGACTCTATAAGAGTAGGGCCCAGTTAGTTGGCTGATATGGCCCGGAACCCACTTAATACTAGTTCCAAAGTTTTGAGCATAGACTGGGTCCCCTACAGCGAAAGACCAACAGTGGGAGGAAGACTCTTTTGGGATGTCTGGTGAATACGCAGGGTGCAGTCGGTCCAACACTGTCCTAAGCCGCCGTCCCATGAGCATTTCCGCCGGACTGGTCTTGGTGACTGGGCAGGGAGTGGAATGTTGAGCCAGGAGATATTGATTGATTTTTTGGTTCCAATTTATAGGACCCAGGCGGCTCAAGGCCTCCTTGGCAGATCTTACGGCCCGTTCCGCCTGCCCATTAGCGGCCGGGTGGAACGGGGCCGTGGTGGTGTGGCGGATGCCCAGCTTGGCCACAAACCGCTTGAAATGTGTCGATGTGAATTGGGGCCCGTTATCGGTGACTATGGTATCGGGCAGGCCGTGCGTTGCGAACAAACCCTCTAAAACCCTGATGACTGCCTCAGTTGTTGTTGTTGTCATGCTGGCCAGCTCTACCCACTTAGAGTGGGCATCTACGACCACCAGGAAAGTGTGTCCCTGGAATGGACCGGCAAAATCCATGTGGATGCGTGCCCAAGGGGCCCGGGGAGCTTCCCATTCCCGAACTGGGGCCACTGGAGGAGCCGGCCTGGATAGTTGGCATTGGGGGCAAGTGGCTACCCACTGTTCGATCTCGCCGTCCAGGCCGGGCCACCACACATAGCTGCGGCCCAGGCCCTTCATTCGCACAATGCCCGGGTGTGAGTCATGGAGGTGGGCTAGGATGGGGCGGCGTAATTCCGGAGGAATAACGACCCTATTGCCCCACAGGAGACAGCCCTTAAGGGTGGAGAGCTCATGTTGTCTGCGAAGGTAGGGAGTAAGTTCGGCCGGTACAGGTCCCTTAGGCCACCCCCAGCGGACCCAATCTAACACTTGTGAAATGGTAGGGTCCTTAGCTGACCCCGTACTAATGTCTGAAGCAGTAATCGGAAAGTCGAAGTCCTCAATGAGGAGAATCGACATTGTGGGAGCTGGGTCAGTGTCGGAGGCTGGTATTGGGCAACGGCTGAGGCCATCGGCATGTCCGATGGCCGAGCCAGGCCGGTGCACAAGGTGGTAAGTGTAAGCAGCCAGGAACTCAGCCCAGCGTGACATGCGGAGCGAGAGAATGATAGGCGTTTGTCTGTCCCCAGAGAGAAGACCTAACGGGTTTATGGTCGGTGACCAGAGTGAAGGGCCGGCCATAGAGATAGTCATGAAACCGCTTGACCCCGGTGACCATCGCCAGGGCTTCGCGGTCCAATTGACTATAATTTCTCTCAGGGGCAGACAATGTTCTAGAATAGAAAGCTACCGGGGCTTCGACACCCGATGGGAGAATATGGCTTAAAACCGTGCCTAAGCCATAAGGCGAGGCGTCGCACGTCAAGGACAAGGGAAGGCTGGCATCATATTGGACGAGCACAGCCTGTGACGTCAGAGCATCTTTGACAGCCTGGAATGACGCGGCAGTGGAGCGACTCCATGCCCAGGGCGTCTTTGAATCGAGGAGGCGGTGCAGGGGCTCGGCCAATGTAGCCTTATGTGGGAGGAACACAGAATAAAAATTTAGGAGTCCTAAGAATGCCTGCAGCTCCGCCTTGCAAGTGGGTGTGGGGGCGTGCTTAATGGCCGCTATCTTTGACGGAGTGGGATGGATCCCTTGGGCGTCAATGAGGAACCCCAGGAACTCCACCTGAGGCACCCCAATGACGCATTTTTGTCTTTTTAGGTGGAGGCCGGCGCCGCGCAAACGGGTCAAGACGGCCCGTAGCTTGGCAAGGAGATCGGACTGGTCTCCAGCGGAGACCAGTACGTCATCAAAATAGGGTACTACTCCGGGAATTCCTTGTAGCAATCGTTCCATGATGCTTTGGAAAATTCCCGGGGCCACACTCACACCAAACTGAAGCTGGGTGCATTTAAATGCACCTCGGTGGGTGACTATAGTCTGGGCCATGGCCGTAGGCTCATCGACGGGGAGTTGTTGATAAGCTTGGGCCAGGTCCAGCTTAGCAAACACCCAGCCATGACCCAGCGAATGCAGCAGGTGCTGCACAACTGGCACCGGGTAGGGGTTGGCCTGTAATGACCTATTTATGGAACACTTATAGTCGGCGCAGATCCTAATGGATCCACCCTGCTTCAAGGGAATGACGATTGGGGTCTCCCAACTAGAATGGTCAATGGGAATCAGAATACCTTGGGCTATGAGCTTATCCAGCTCCTTATCCACCCGTGGCCTCAACGCTAGTGGCACCCTTCTTGGTTTGAGTCGAACTGGCATCACCTGGGGGTCTAAAGTAAATGATATGGGCCGGCCCGTGTATTTGCCCAATTGGTCAGAGAAAACATCAGCAAACTCGCGGGCCAGAATGGATGAAATATCCAGGGATAATGAATGCACGCCGGAAATGGTTAAGTTTAAGGCGGCAAACCAATCTAGTCCGAGCAATGTTGGTAAATTGTCCTTCACCACAATTAATGGCAACGTGCCGGCGAAGGACTGGTAGGACACCTTAAAGGTGCCATATCCCAAAGTGGAGATGGTCTTCCCTTGATAGTCCTTTAAAAGGACTGGGCACGGCTTGAGCCGGTGTCGGGACACCCCTGGCAGTAGTTTGGTAAGAGTGGACCACGCTATGAGGGACTTGGAGGAGCCGGTGTCGACCTCCATGCGACAAGCCGCTCCTTCCAAAACTACCGTGAGGAAAAGCTTGTTGGTTGAGGAAACAGAAGTGGCGTGGCTCACAGCAACATCCAGTGGCTCCTCGAAACGGGTCATGGCAAAACACTCATCGCGGCGAACAGCGGTCTTCTGGCCCCGGCGTCGATCAATCAGCGGGGCGGTCGCGGTCTCAGGTATGGGTGTAGGCGCTCTGCAGACCCGCAATAGATGACCCCTTTTTCCGCAGCGGCGGCAAACGACTGCCTTGAATCTGCAGTCGGTTCTGCGATGGTTGCCGCCACAACCCAAACAATTGCCCTGAGCAAGCTGTTTGGGCTTGTTGGACGTCCCCAGCTTTCGTCGGGTTGCTCTGAGGCGGCTCACTTCCCCCTCTTCATCGGAGGAGTCAGGTAGGTCCTCTTCATAATGGACTGTCAGGGGTTTTGAGGCGGCAGCAGAGGAAGCCTGAAATCATTGGATTTCGGCGGCCGAACGGCCTGACAGCTCAGCAGCCCTAGCTTCATCCAGGGCTACCTGCAGGGTCAGTTCAGACCGTGCCAGGAGACGCCGTTGTAGCTTCAGGTCTTTGATTCCGCAGACCAACTGATCCAGCAGCATTTCGTCCAGGTCCCTAAAATCGCAGTGGATCGCAGCTGCCCGCAGGGACGCCATATAGTCGTTTACAAACTCTCCCTCAGTTTGCGCACGCTGCCAAAAGGCATGTCAGCGCGCAATACGGGACAGAGCAGGGGAGAAATGGTTCTTCAGCCTGTCCAACAACGTCTCCCAGGGCACATCGAAAACTTGCTGTGGGGCTGCTAAAGCCCTGGCCGTGCCGAATATCTCACTCCCACAGGAACTGAGGAAATAGCCTCGTTTGCGAGCACTAGAAAGATCAGTCAGCGCGTTCGCCTGTAGGAAACACTCAAAACGTTCCATGTATGTGTCCCACGTTTCGGTTGCTGGCACGAACGGGGAAAACACTGGCAGGAACGTCGACATGGTCGGTGGTCGTAGGTGGCTGAAATACGAACTGACCAGCCATCGCCTTAATATCCCATCCTCGTCGCCAATGTTCTGTTTGAAGAACTAGGCATGGAGACAAAAGGCTAGGCAACACAACTCTTTATTAATTAACAAGAACGGCACAACCTGTGCCTCAGAAGAACAACAATAAGCAACTTTTGACAGCTCCTTAAATAACTAAGCTGTCTAGAGAGCAGCCAATCATGCCGCTCTGCTTTTCCCGCTTACTAGCCCAGTGCGCTTTAACCAATCACGGCAGGGCAGTAACAAGGCAACTCTGCCTGCGTCGTAGCGGTGAGGACTTAACAACTACTATTCGCCTGAACCGGCCTGAACCAGTAGGATTTCACTCCTGCTTTCTAGCCTGGTGCCTTAACCTTAACAAAACTACCTTTTGCACCAACCAGTGATAATTAAAAAACCACAAAATTTCTTTCAGTATTGTACTCTGTCATAATATTGGAACAAACTTGTGTTATTGTCTGATATATGTATTATTTTTCTTCTCTTTGGTAGTTTTTTTTTTATCTGATTTTTCTATATAATCTGTTCTTTGATTAAAAAAATAAAATACCATTATTTGTGAAATACAAGGGACAACCTTTACCCCCTTAAATTAAATAATTGATATTAGGAAAGTTGTATGGAGATGTCCCAGTGCTTCTGATGCATCTTATTTCTAAGTAATTCTGTGAAAGATCATCGCTCCATTATGCACAATGGAATTTGTGTACTCTTTACCAATTTAAAGATTCTTTCTGTTGTCAAGGTTTACATCTCAGTATTTCTTTTAAGATATTATTTGAAAAAGAGTAAGATTTGAAATGATTTCGTTTCTTTGTTGAAGTTTTAGGTCATCAACTAAGATATATTATAATTCCCTTTTCAATCAAAGGCTTAATTATGGTAATTAGTTTTTGCAATTCGTAAAATTTGGCCACCAGTGGCACCACTAATATGTTTAAGCCTCTTTTTGTTACTAATTCATTTAGCTTCATTCAGTTTTTAGAAATGGGAGTTCTACTATACCTCTGCTTAGATTATTCAGATTAGTTATTTCAACTCTATCATATCATTAAAAGTGTGCTTGCTCGCTCACCCTCAATTCCATTTTAGCATAAATCTTCAGCATCTGTGATTATGATGTGCTCTTTGGGAATCTGTCTACTGTTTGTCTGTTGAGAATGAAAAGCTCGACAGTTCCTGGCAGTAAATTAACCCTCACAATGCCACTTGGTGCCAAACCTTTTTAGAAATGTTGCCTTCTGCTGCTTTCTTTTCTCTCCAGATTTCACAGTAATGTCTGAGTCCCTCAGCAGACATAAGCTTCATTTCATTCTGACAGCCATCTGCAGCACTGAGGTGCTCTACCCCCATCTTCTTTTCACTCAAAGTCTATAGCTGCTTTTGAAAGAATATGTTAATGAATTAACAAGGGAAGGGGAGGAATAATGTCCAAAGAAAGCAATTTAGAGGCATTTTAAGTCTTTCTGAAGAAAAGGGAATAGTCTGCATAGCAGTTCTACTAATTATTACTGTAGATAATCTAAAGAATTGTTTTTAGGGCACCTGACACTGTTTTATGAAAAGATGTACCTCCCTTTTTAATGATCTCTCCCCCCCCATCTCTGTCTCTCTTTTCCTCACCCTCCTCCTCTTCTCTCCTTTATTCCCCTTTTTTCATTGTACTACCTGAAACAGGTTGCTTCTCTGTGAGGCATTGTTATACCATCCCTGGGCTATCCCTTTGTATTGTCAAAGGAAATAAACAAAATTGATCTTCCTTTCTCATTACTGTCAGTAATGTTGAACCTAAATAACAGAGGTAGGTTCTTCAAAAAAAAAAAGAAAAGAAAAGAAAAAAGACACAAGGTGCTGTAAAAGCTGTTGGTGGTCAGAAGGATAGGGGAAGCCTGCTGTGAAGGATAATAAAAAGCCAAATAGCTATAGCTCATTAAGTTTTACATCAGAGGTAAACAATTCATAATCAGTGAGATTCTGCAATCCCTGCAAACTCTTCTTCTGTTTTGTAAAAAGAAAAGAAGCTTTACTTACTATGACCTTTTGCTTTCCAACAATTACAAGTCTTTGGCCATGTAAATATTGCCCACACTGTTTAAAACAAGATCTCTTATTGTCAAAAACGAATCAAGGTGTAGGTTTAAACATTAGAAAATATATATCATATTTATTTATTTGTCTTTGGCAAACAAATAGAATTTTATTTATTTATTTATTTATTTATTTATTTAGTTAGTTAGTTAGTTAGTTAGTCAGTCAGTTTGATTTATATGCCGCCCTGAAATGAAATTAATTATTTCAGTAGTTCTCTTTCATTCTGGTTTTAACAATAGTCTCTTTTTATTCCACAATTTGATATAATATTTCTCTTGTTTCTGTTATGTGTGTAATATATTGCACAGTATGCCATGCAAGTTTTTGCTGTTTATGTTTAAGTATGGGACTCTGAATTGAATTAATTTATTTGGTTATTCCAGAAAAAGTAGTATCAAAACTGGAAAAATTAGAATATCTAAGGCTTATATCAAGGAGGGTGCACTTATTCCAGAACAACATATTTAGCCTGTGGGAGAGAAAAAGTGTATCTTTTTAGCACTCTGGAATGGAATGGGCTAACTTGCCAAGGACAATTCGATATGGCCAACTCGCCACAGGACAACTTGCTGTGGGACAATTCAACAATTTAATTTAATTATTTAAAATAATTACAAAATTATTTCAATTCACATTTCATTTTGTTCATCCTTTGGCATACTTTCTTTAATGATTCTATTTCACTATTTCTTCAGTATTAGTGTAACTCTTGTCCCATGGTGAGTTGTGTCATGGCAAATTGGTCATGGTGAGTTTCTACGGCGAGTTGGCTGTGGCAAATTGGCAGCATCCCCAAAGATACGTATGACACCTGTTCTTTAAGAATTCTGGACAGCTCTTAAGAACTGACTCTATTCCCAAGCCTGGGGTTTGTGAATTAACAGAATTCTTGTTGTAGGATTGATTGATTGATTGATTGATTTTGTCTGGATTATGCAGCTATGCTTGAATTATTTAAATTGTTTAATTGTTTAAATTGTATACTGGATGTAAGCTCTTCCGAATCTTTTAGAATGGGTTACCATAATAAATCTAAATAATAATAATTATTTATAATAATATCCATGAGTTAAGCTTTATTGTTCCTATGAAAAGTTGTCCATAATATAATCTCTTTGTCCTTGGAAAAACGTATTTTATTAAAATTGGGGATATTCCACAATAAATAAAGTACATATCAAGACAAAGTTAAGTGTTATCATACTTTTCAGTTTCTAAAACTAAAATATAATTCTACAGAAATGTTAGCAAGGAAATTTATTTTAGAGAGCATGTGAGTGCTATAATTTGGAAGAGAAATTACAACAGTCAATATATTGATTGATATAATATTAATGTAGGATTAGCTTTCTGATATGATAATTTTATCAAATTTTGCATATGCATTGTTTGTGATATTCTAAATAACAACTTTATATTAAAATGAAGAAGATAAATAGATTTAGACAAAATATCAACACAATTTGTAACACCCAAATCATTTATCATACATCTAAGCCTAGAGAAACTATAACTTCATGTTTGGATGGCCGCACAGAATATTTTCTATGGATAGGGCTACTTATAAATAGGACTATTAGACTTGGACTGCAAAAAGTACAATTGACTGCTATATAGCAGCAAAGACTTAGAGTTTTCTGTCTTTTTTGATGCTTTCTAAAGGTTGTCCAGATATTTGCAATTTTTTTTTATATAAAAGATTTCTGTAAATAATATATACCATTATTTACATTTATCAGATGTAAATGAGAAAGATTAACAATCATCCAAGAAATAATTGAACAGATGACATATGTTAACTGTTGTGTTGGTTCTCAGCTTTATAAACAGTTCTTTATTGGCAGAAATATAAAATTGAAAGATATAATTCTGAGTGATTAAGGTTAAACTCATTGTTTAAAAGCTAAATTGTACCAACTTTATATCCATAATTACTTGATTTGACTTTTTATTTTTGTTTGATTTCTTGTTCTTTCAGTGTTTGTATTTATATTTATGTTATGCTCTTGCATTAAAGTAACAAATAAAAAAGAGCTAAATATTTTTTTACTTGCAATTCTATAAAACTAAATTCTGTGAGGCTGTCAAAAAACCAAACAAAACCAAACCAAATCGGGAAAATGGCTCTTTTATTCAGGGGTGAAATTTAAAATTTGTTACTACCAGTTCTTTGGCGTGGCTTGGTGGTGGGGGGTAATGTGACTGGGTGGGCATGGCCAACTTTTTTTTTTAACTTTTAAAAGTATTTTTTCTACAACCTCTTCGGCCAAAGAGGTTGCAGAAAAAAATGCTTTTAAAAGCCTCTCATGATCAGGCAACTCAGCTGGGATCTCCAGAAGCTTTTAAAGGCATTTTTTTTCCCTACATCCTCTTCCTACAGCTTCTTTCAAAAGCCTCTGATGATCCCAGCTGAGCCTTTCTTTTTACTTTTAAAAGCATTTTTTCGGCTGAAGAAAAAATGCTTTTAAAAGTAAAAAAAAACAGTCTCTAATGATAGCGCAGCTCAGCTGGGCATGGTGGGGTGTGTGTGCAGGGATTTTTGCTACCGGTTCTCCAAACCACCTGCCGCCATCGCTACCGGATCGGGCAATCTGGTCCGAACTGCGAGCATTTCACCCCACTTTTATTATATTATTTCATATTACATATGGTTATGGGGTAAATGAGTCTTAGATACAATTTCCTACCTCTCTCAGTTTCATTTGGTTTTAAATTAGTCTTTTCACTTTTTTATCATTATATATCATACTGTAATAATATATGCTCCACTATATGACATAATGAAATTGCAGACTTAATTGAAGTCTGAACTAGCAAGAAGTACAGTCCTTTAGGCATATTTTGATCACATGCAAAAATGCATGCCTTCCCATTCTGGTATCACTAATGGAAGTGATTCTGTCATATAATCAGCTGGCCTTTTACATTTGATTTTGCTCCAATTTACAGCAGAAGGCAACTTTTAGTATAATTGAAGCCAACATTTTAAATTCTTTTAAATTCTTGGGAGTGCTCATTAATCAAGATCTCACCTGGAAAAATAACACGTCCCTAGTTGTTAGTAAGGCTTAACAGAGACTTCATTTCCTTAGAGTCCTGCGGAAAAATCAGGTGGAACAATGGCTGATGACTGCTTTCCACGATAGATAGTGTCCTCACATACTGTATAACAGTATGATACGCTGGTTTAACAGCTGCGGACAGGAAGGCACTACAGAGAGTGATTAATTTGGCACAAGAATGTCAGGGCGTTGATTAATCCCATGTTTGGCTCTGGGACAAATCACCCTGGTTTAATTAGAGGAGATGGATCGTGGCTCCTCCTTGTTGCAATATTCTGAAAAGAAACGCGAAGAAATATTTCTAATAAAACTCATTTATTTGTTATAAAGAAAATAAAACATCTCACTAACTAAGAAAAGTAATTGCTACATTTTTGAAATAAATTCTTGCCGGCTATTTCTCAGCCGGACCTTGCTGGCAAGAGAACAAAGGAAAGAGTGTGAAGGAATGTGAAAGAATGCAGACATGCGTACTAAAATACTGATAAGGAACTTGGCAAACTACAGTAAGTCTATTAGTCCAAAAATAATGAAGCTCAGCTGGGAAATAAAAAAAAAACGCTGTGACATTCCCCTTCTTTTGCCAGTTGAGCGAATATCACTACATCATCAAATAAGGCACATCTTCTTTTGCAGATACTCGTGTTGAGCTGCTGGAAGTGGTTTGTTGAGCATATCAGCAATTTGATCATGTGTAGATACATATTGCATTTTGACAAAACCTTTTTTCACTAAATGTTTTATGTTTTGATAACGGATGTCAATGTGTCTGGACCTAGAACCTGTAAACTGTGATTCAGAAATATAAACCACCGATTCATTGTCTTCGATCACGGTGATCGGTCGGATCGGGTGTGTCCAGATATCTGTGACTAAAGCATCAAACCAAGTTAGAGAATTACATGCATCTGAAACACAAGCATGTTCAGCTTCAGTAGATGAACAAGAAACAAAATTCTGTTTACGTACTTGCCAATAAACAGGACATCCATTTAAGAACATCATATAACCTGAAGTACTTTTGCGTGATTTCTTATCACTTGCCCAATCAGAATCTGCATAACAACATAATTCTGCATAATCAGTATGTGTTGGTTCTAACAATAACTTCAAATGTTTAGTGTATTTTAGGTATCTCAATAATTTCTTAATACATGTCCAATGAAACTGTTTTGCCTTACCTACGTGTCGTGATAAGAGATTAACACTAAGTGCAATGTCGGGTCTGGTCCAACTACTAATGTACAACAGTGACCCAATAACTGAACGATAAAGTGTTTGATCCTCGAACTCAGGACTTTCTTCTTGTGTCAAGTTGTGAAAATCTGTTTGCATGGGTGTCTTTGTTGTGTTAGCATCTTTCATGTTGCAATGATGCAAAACTTGTTCAATTTTATCTTCTTGTGAAAGACTAAATCCCTTCTGTGTTTTTTCAATCTGAACACCTAAATAAGTGCTAATGTGACCTAATGATTTCAATGTGAAGTATCTCTGCAAAGCTTTGGCAAAAATTTCACTCATTTGCTTATTTGGACCAATATAAACAATATCATCAACATAAACAAGAACTATCTCATATGCATTGTTAGATCTTTTTGTGAACACGCACTCATCAGTTTCGGACTTAATAAAGCCCATTGAATTTAGTTTGTCAGTAAGACATAAGTACCACATTAAACCAGATTGTTTCAGACCATAAAGACTTTTGTTTAGAAACCAGGTATCCCCTTCTTGCTGTCGGAATCCTGGAGGACTTCTCACGTAGATCTCTTCGTCTAGGTCTGCATGTAGATAAGCCATGTCAACATCAAACTGGAAAACTTCTAAACCAAGGATAGTTGCAGTTGCTAAAGCAATTTTTACACTCTCAGTTCTAACTGTTGGTGAGTAAGTATTTGTGTAGTCCTCAGGATAACGTTGAGCGAAACCCTGAGCTACAAGTGTGGCCTTGTACAGTGACTCACCATTTGGTTTCTTTTTGATTCTGTAGACCAGTGGTTCTCAACCTTCCTAATGCTGCGACCCTTTAATACAGTTCCTCATGTTGTGGTGACCCCCAACTAGGGGTGGGTTCTAAATTTTTTTACTACTGGTTCTGTGGGCATGGCTTATTTTATGGGCATGGCTTGGAGTTTATGTGACTGGATGGGTGTGGCTAGCTGGTCATGTGACCGGGTGGCCATGGTTATGTGTATAGCGACTACTCAGAGGGCTGAAAAAAGTCATTTCTGACAGGTCCTCGCACTTTTGATTGGTCCTCACGCTTATGACCATACTCACATTTATGCCCGTGCAGCATTCTTAACAACCATGTCATTTCACAACTGCTTCTCTTCACCATGGTGACAAGATAGGGCAAAAACGTAAAATGTGAGGACAGTCGTAAGTTCGAGGACTGGTCAAAAGTGCGAGAACCAGTCAAAAATAACCTTTTCAGCCCTCTGAGTAGTCCATATCCACAAAAGGACTACCCAGAGGGCTGAAAAAAGTGATTTCTGACAGGTCCTTGCACTTTTGACCGGTCTTCGCACTTATGACTGGTCATCATTTATGCCCATTGTAGCATTCTTAACAATGTGTCACTCATTTCACAACTGCTTCTCTTCACCATGGTGACAAGATAGGGCAAAAACGTAAAATGTGAGGACAGTTGTAAGTTCGAAGACTGGTCAAAAGTGCGAGGACCAGTCAGAAATAACTTTTTCAGCCCTCTGAGTAGTACAGCAATAGAGAGGGATGAAGGAAGGGAAGGGAAATTAGAGTAGGAGTGAGGGTAAGAGAGGGAGGAAGAGAGGAGGAGAAGGAGAAAGGAAGAGGAAGTAGGGAGGAGAAGAAGAAGGTGAGGAAGAGAAAGTAAGAAGGAAAGAAAAGAGAGAGGTGGTAGATTTGAGGAGAAAGATTGCTGTACAATAAAAAAGATGAAAGGGAAGAAAGCCAACCCCAAACAAATATAAAGATATTAAGATAAAGAATGAATTGTTAAACTTTAAAGAATAAAAGAGAACAAATATGAATAAATAACAATAATTAGAAACACACATACAAACATACAATGTATTTTCTTTGAACAGAGTATTTGGCCGGTTCATAAATTTAAACAGTGTTTAGTCATTTCAATTAAATTTACAATTTCTATATTTCCTTTTTGCCATATTTATTCCTCATCTATTTTTGTAAAAAACCAATATTACCCTTCATCATCTTCATCTCTAATCTTAATCAAATTCAATTTTTCCCTTCTATTCTATATTATACCCCTTCCCATTGTCATCTATTTTTATATCCATTCTCACATTGGTTAATTATGTGATATTACAGTTGTTTAATATGAATTCAACATTTTAATATAAATCAATTAGTTATATAACTACCTTTTTTGTATATTAATCAATATGAACATGAATATTCCAATTATTTCCATGCAATCCAATTTCTTACAAATCAATTAATTATATTTACCAATAATAATAAACCAAATAATTTCCCCCATATATTCCTCCAAACCACAACTTAACCATTTATGCTTTCAACAAAATATACAATTAATAGTATCTCAATTATTACAATTCCCTAGTTAAATAGAGGCTTTTTTTCTTTTGTGTTTTAAAATCTCCTCTTTTTCCCTAAATTTCCCGTTGTTTGCACCTACCTTTTTTGGTGAGGAAAAAGAAAAGAAATCTGCCTGCCTAATTTTCCAATGTGCAAAGCCAACAGCCTGCTTTACTTTCTCTTTCGTTTTTCAGTATAGCTAGGAGAAAAAAAATCTGCACTCTTTCCAAGCAAGCAAAAGAGCCCTGAGCAAAACAGCTGAGAGCAAATCAGCTGGGGATCAGGAGCCGATCTAAGCAAGGGCTAATTAGCCTATGCTGAAGCTCCGGGGGCCAATAAAATTACAAAAAAACACCGAACCATTTGTTAAATTGCTGGCTCCCCTGCCCCTCGCCCACCGCTATTTATTGGCAATAAATAGTGGTGCGGAGGGGCGGGGCAAGCCAGCAATTTAACAAACGGTTCGGCTGCACCACTGGCTATAGGGCAGCCCTTTGAAGCCCTGCGGCAAGAATTTAAACAGTTTTTTTTCCTCTAGCCATCGGACGCAGCATTAGATTGGGAGTGGGTGAGGTAAACGAACGGCCGGCGATCCAACAGAGCAGAGAGTGAGGGTGAGTGAAGGTGTGGGAGGGGGGAAAGAGAGGGCTTTGGCGACCCCTGTGAAATGGCCATTCGACCCCCAAAGGGGTCGCAACCCCCAGGTTGAGAACCGCTGCTGTAGACCCATCGAATGCCAATGATCTTTTTGTTTGCTGGAGGTTTTGCAGGTGTAAATACTTTAAGTTTCTTTAGACTGTTCATTTCAACCTGCATTGCTTCATACCATTTGTCTTGCTCTGAATCAGGGAGCTGCTTGATTTGTGTGAAATTATCAGGTGGAAGTGTAACATTGCAAATCAAAGGCAAAGGTGCTTTTGTCAATTGCCAAGAATATCGTTGTGGGGGTATTCCTTTTGTGGCCCTCTTGGAACATCTCGGGACAACTATCCAGTCTTCTTTTTTGTCCTCGTCCTCACTTTCGTCGTTAGCGTCAGGATCCGTGGCTTGAGAAGACGGAACATCGGGTTGAGAAGAACCAGTGGAATCTTGATCATCAATCTGCGCGGCATCAGCAGTATCATCTCTGGGAAAATAAACCCCAGGATCATTGGAATGAATCCTGGACCAGTCAACATCTTCCTCAAAATTTGCAGATTGGGAAATCACAATTGCATGTTTAGAGTCAATAAATCTGCTACATTTTGAGTTATCATCAATACCCATAAATCTCAGTCTCTTTGCTGCTGGACTTCCTTTTCTTTTTTGAGCTAAGGGAATGTTCACCATAGCATATGAACCAAAAATATGGATGTTTTTAAGATCGGGCTTGTAGCCATACAACATAAAGAAAGGAGTCTGATTTGTTACACTGCTCCAAGTACGGTTGACAATGTAATTTGCATATTTTATAGCTTCACCCCAGTATATCTTATCAAGGTTGGCGTCTTCTAGGAGACAACGCATCATGGTTTGCAGTACCTCTCTGTTGTAAGCCGATGTGTCAGGGGCTGAAGTCTGATGAATAATTCCATTCTTACGCATCCAGTCCTGGAAACGCTGAGACATGAATTCAGTATCACGATCACTCTGGATTCTGGCGATGCGAACTTGGTGTTGGGTAGAAACAAGGGCTGCAAAGTCTTTAAAGATCTGAAAGGTCTCTGATTTTTCCTTCATAGGATATACATATCCATATCTAGAGTAATTATCAACAATTGTTAGAAAATATTTTCTACCACCAAATGATGGCGGAAAGGACCCAACTATGTCAATGTGAACCAAATCAAAAATGCGTGTTGATCGTGTTTGGGAATGGCTGCTGCTTTGGATTTGGCCTTTTTGTATACAGCACAATCCAAAAACACCTTACACCCCTTTAGATCCAAACCTTTTGCGAACTCCGGCATCTTCCTAAGAACACGGAAGCTGGCATGCCCCAATCTTCTATGCCATTTGTGGATACACCTGGAATGCAAAGGTTTACCAGTTAGTGAATTCTCAACATTAACATTTTTATGCGGAACCTCAGGCTTTCTCTGAGCAACCTGTTTACCAACTCTCTTTTTGTTGGCTTTAGGAGCCTTAGGGGTAGCAACAGGATCTCTCTCTAGAGCATCTCTTTCTGGGCCTGTGCGTTCCCTTTTTGGAGTTTGTATACTTGCCTGTGTTTGTGTTTTAGGCTTTGGCTTTAAGTAATAAACACCACCAATTAATATGTTTGCAGCAACAATATCTCCATCTTTAACTATATAACTTGCATTTTCAAGGTGGTGAACCTGGAATTTTAATGCTCTAGACAAGTGACTGACTAAGCAAATTACTGGTTGCTGTTGGTATGTAATAAACATCAGGAATGAATGCATCAAGCTCTTCAACATAAACCATTCCTTTTCCTTTGACCTGACAAGGATGATTGGAAAAAGAATAAAGTTCACGTAGCTCTGGTTCAGGCTCGTGCATTTCTGTGAAAAGTTCCTTTCTGTAGGTAACATGCAATGCTGCACCATTGTCCAAAGTCCACAGGAGTTGTCTGTCGTACTCTGGTTGAGGTTGTGGATCATTGGTTAAAGCCAGTGTGTTGAGTGGAGTTTGTGGATCATGCCGGGGACCATGACGACCTTGTCTTCTGCCTCTGCCTCTGCCTCTGGAATCTGTTCTTCTGGGCTGGTATGTGACAGGAGCTGGAACTCGTTGGGGACAATCCCGGGTGGCATGTCCCACACGATTGCAGGTGTTGCACCTTGGCATCCTTGGAGCATAGGTCCTTCCTCGGAAAGGGCGCTTAGCTGGAGCTCTTGATGCGGGTGGTCCTCTCAAGTGTGGCGTGGCCAACATGAATGTCTCTTCTTCAATTAAAAGTCTACAGACATTGTCCACTGTGCATTGAGCAATTGGGACTTGGTTAATTTTTGTAACAGCATCTTCCCATTCATAATTCAAAGAGTTAATGATGATGCTGATCATTTGAATATCTTCAATGTTATGGCCTCTTTCTCTCAATTCTGTTCTCAGACCTTTAGTTTGGTCAAATGTCCTCCAATTTGTTCACCAGGTTTCAATCTCGAACCGTGGAGTTCAGCCATGAGTAAACATGAAGATTCAATTGAGATAGGCCTGTAGCAATTTTCCAATTCAGCCCAAATTTGTTGGGCTGTTGTATTTGGTGGAAAAGTGACCTGCAGTTCAGTATCCATGGACATCAATAATGTTGTGCGAGCCCTTATCTCTAAATCTCTTATTGCATAAATCCAAGGTTGAGCAGGAGAATTAAAAACGATGCAGTGAGTGCCTTCTCTAAGAAGCAATAGTGTGATCTCACTGACCCAGGCTTTGTAATTGTGTCCTGACATTTTTAGTTTTGACTCACCAGTTAGTGGAGAGACAGAAAATGCCTGGTAAGGAGCCTGCATTTGGTATGCTGGCTGTGCTGGCAGAAATGCCTGTGGTATTTGCTGTGCCTGTTGTGGACCTAAAAATGGTCTTGGTTGTGCCATTGGAGGTGGACCAGGAGCTGGCCCTATTTGCATTTGTGGCTGGGGCACATATGCAGGCATTTGTAGCTGCTGTAGCTGATGCACTGGAATCTGCTGTATTCCAGTTTCCATTTGTGCTTGAGCTGCAATATTGGTGTGACCTGCTGGAGATGCAATCATTTGTCTTTGCTTCATTAAGTTTAATTTTGTTCCATCTAAAAGGACACCAACACCACCAGGGGGTGTTTGAGTTTGGGCCTGTGGAAACACTTGTGGCATTTCAGCTTCTTGTAGTAAATTACTTTCGCCAGCAGATGGTGCTGCACCTTTAGCTTCGGGCAGCTTTGCATACGTGGCATTGTATGCTTTAGAGTAGGAGTGGTTATGTAAGACATGTGTAACTTGATCAGGGAGACTTTCATGTGACGTATGCAGTGCTCTTTTCCTTAATTGGCCTGACACAAAATCCACCAGGGGGAGTGTCTTTGGCTCCGGAGAAGAAGGCAATATGGCGCTTTTTGAAAATCTTAAGTTATCTCCCTTATCTTGCTCAAGCATAGATATAGCTATTTTTGCCTGGGATAGCTCCTGTTCATAGAGTTTTATACGGTCACGATAGGCTTTCATAGCCAGGTCATCCAGGGTGAGCTTAGAGCTTTGAGGAGAATAATGAATTGTTTCTCTCTCTGCGTGGGAGTAATTTTGCTCGGCAGTTTGCTTTGGCCTTGCACCGAGCATTACAAATTCAGAAGGTTCTGGGAGGACTTTTTTAGAGCTTGGAAAATCAGAAGAAAGTGTTACTGACCTCAGTCGTAAATCATCATCTTCAAAAACAGCTTCTGTCTTATCTCCCTCCATTTCTGTTCCCACGGCTTTTTCTTGTTCCAGGCGTGTGGCTGTAGTAAGGGGCTGGAAATCTGAAAATCTCCTGTCTGCCACCTCTTCGTTGGAAAGATCAATCAAATCATTTACGAAGAGTGGTCTTAGTTTCATTTTGCCTTTTTTCTTCTTCTGTTTTGGCATCTTAGCAAAGATAATTAGCGTACCTCAGTAGCTAAAAACTAATTGCCTATGCGCTCTTATCAGAAATAACAAAACAAGGAAAAAAGCCATGAATCAACCGTCCGAGCTACCAGATGTCAGGGCGTTGATTAATCCCATGTTTGGCTCTGGGACAAATCACCCTGGTTTAATTAGAGGAGATGGATCGTGGCTCCTCCTTGTTGCAATATTCTGAAAAGAAACACGAAAAAAAGTTTCTAATAAAACTCATTTATTTGTTATAAAGAAAATAAAACACCTCACTAACTAAGAAAAGTAATTGCTACATTTTTGAAATAAATTCTTGCCAGCCATTTCTCAGCCGGACCTTGCTGGCAAGAGAACAAAGGAAAGAGTGTGAAGGAATGTGAAAGAATGCGGACATGCGTAGTAAAATACTGATAAGGAACTTGGCAAACTACAGTAAGTCTATTAGTCCAAAAATAATGAAGCTCAGCTGGGAAATAAAAACAACAACAACGCTGTGACAAAGAAACCATTGGTTGCCCTCTAACACCACTGGATGACATTGCCAGGTCTCTCTGTTTCAGCAGAGTAAGGAAGTTACTTAGGGATGGTTCACACCCTGGCCAGTGTCTCTTTTCACTTTTACTATCGGGCAAAAGTATAGCCAGCCAGACAAACAGGTTTAAAAACAGCTTCTACCCATAGGCTGTCAGACTCCTAAACAGAATCATAATCACTCCACATACATATGGAAACATATGACTAGGTTTTTTTCCCCCACTTACTTGTATAAGGATTATTTTCTGTACTATTCATGTTGTCTTGTATTTTCTGTTATGGATTGCACCAGTAGAGGCTAAACCAATTTTGTTGTATACATGATGTACAATGACAATAAAAGCTATCATCATCATCATCATCATCATCATCATCATCATGGCTACAAACTTAATCACCACTAACATTTTCCAAAACTACTTTTTAAACGGATTATAGGATAATTAATTTCTTAACTGCCATTGTATGAATCTAGTAAATAAATACATTATTCCACATTGTTGAATATACTAGACTGTATAGTTTTCTATATAACATACTATGCAGTAATATGTAAATGTGTTTCACATATATATAAAGTCTTACACCTTCTTAAACATGTATATGAGCTAAGCCTTCTTTAATTGCAATGCACTTTATCAGACACAAAAACAAGTATATGAATTGTGATGGAATATGAATTATTAGGCCAATAGAAAATAAAATGAAGATTAATATACTGCAACACTGACACATTACATATATAAAATTGTTATGATGTGTTACAGATACACAAAGCAGTATTCATAGAAAATGGAACACATTTTGGTATTATAACCTCATTAGCACTTGAGATGGGTCTGGAGTTTTCTTGATTATTCTTTTAAGTAATAGAACTGAACATCATACTAAATTGTAATTTTGGAGTTTTACACTGTAATTTCTGTTTAATGTGCCACTAATTAAATAAGCTATTTCTTCTTAATACATTAGTAGGAAGGGCAAAAAGGAATTCCGTAGGGAAATTAAAGGAGTTTTCTTTGAAATTCTTGCATATAAGGACTTTAAAGAACTATTGCTGCAAACAGCTAGTTTTTTCTTCTCAGCTTCAAAAAAAAAAAAATTTTTTTTTCAGAAGGTCAGGTGTATACCATAAATACATCTCTGAATGTATCTATAAAAAATTACTTAAATTCATATGTGCAATCCACCTGTTCTAGGGCACTTATTGGTAATCTTGTTACTCCCATTAACTAGAAAGTCACTCAATGACTTGGAGCTTATTATTCCAGATTTCTGATTCCAATTATTTCATAATGTCCAAGGGGTGAGAATATTGGGCTTCTCTTGTTTCTAGTGTGATATCAGTACAAACAAAAGTCCCTTTTAATTTGAAAAAAGAAAGGGTATTACTTAGGCATCATTCCACTCAACTCTTCTCCATTTTCCATTTGATTCAAATGTGAATCAGTTGTAGCTAATTACACTCTCATTCAAGCAAGGTTAACTTCCTAGATCAGCAGTCAATAGAAATTGTACAAAGGGGAAAAAAGAAAGTAGGGTGAAAAGATTTGTTTTTGGGATTTTGTTAACAAAGAATTCCCATTCTCATTCAGTATTTTTCATTCACATCTTTTTAAATGTTCAGCCCCTGGGTGCATTATTTAAAAGGCCCTAATACACTCTGATGCTGCCTTGTGGATGCATGTATGTATGTATGTATACTACACTAGTAAAATAAGTGCTGCAGCTATTGTAGCTTTAAGAATTATCTTTTTATTTTCCTCTAGTTCCAGACTACATAGTGTTTAGATGTTTACTTCAAAGCATCAGGTAAAAAAAGAGGAAAGGACTAGAGAGCAAGCTGGACTGACATCTAAACCTGTCAAATATTCTGAATTATTCCTTATACATAGGCTTACTCTGTGGATCTTTAGTAAAGCACAACTCAAATAGGAATTGATAGAAAAAGGCGAACATAGCATAGGCAGTAGAAGGGAAATGATGGTAAACATATTTGATGGTCCCACAATCGTGGTTTTTCTGTTTGAAGAATATGTTAAGAAGAAAAATCAAATCAAATAACAAATTGTGAATTATTATTTGCACACAAGACTCCAAAGTATGAGTTTATTTCTTTCCCTGCTTATAATTATATTCATGCATTCCACAACTCAGGAGTTTTTTTTATTGTTCCAAATGTCTTGGATTAATTCTAGAAGGCTCTTCTTTTGTCTTTGTGTATATTTCCAGTTTATTACCTATATCCAGAATGTGTTATTTTTCTTTCCCTTTGTTCACAAGCTCACCATTTTTTAGCAATTTGGTCCATCCACATAAAGTATCTTCTACCTCTTTCAAATTCTAAATCCAGACACAAATTCTTAAATAAAATGCTTCTTTAAAGTATCCTAGAATATGAAAGAAAAATGAACTTATATGTGAAATAATGGATTTCTATTAACTGGTGGAAAAGTTAATAGGAAATGTATTCCGGCAATGATAATTGACAACAATCCCCTCTTCCCATAGTTTTGAATACATCACAAAAGTGCCACTTAAAGCATCTTTAAATTGATATTATATTAGCATTAATATATGAATTAATGTTTGTATTTCTTAAAAAGCTTTCATAACATTTTAGTGAACACTGCCTTGCTCACTGAACCACAGAAGATTATTTAACTGCAAGACATTTTTTTTCTTCATTTGTTTTTGTATAAGATTTGTACATTCTATATTGACAGGTCCAGAACATATTTCTGTTTTGTTTTGCTTCCTCTTTTTATTTTTATTTTTTTAAGAAGGCTAAGAAAAAACTATATAGATTGAATGGGGTGCGGGCAGGGGTGAAATCTAAATTTTTTTGCTACCGATTCTGTGAGCGTGGCATAATTAGTGGGCGGGGCTTGGTGGTAAGGTGACTGGGAGGGCGTAGCTTGTTGGTCAGGTGGGCGTGGCCAAGTAAATGTCACTTCTTTGCCCTTTTTTAACCTACAAAATACAACACAACACAACTGGCTCACCCACAATATAAAAGCAGCTGTGCTAGACCCAAAATGGCCCCTGCAACAAGCAGGAACCTCACACAGACACAAAAAGCCCCAAAAAACTAACTTTCACACTTTACACACACAAAATTCCACATACAGATTTGTGAGATTTTGTGTGTTTGTGTAGTTAGAGTTAAACACTACAGAAACACACTAAATCTCAGAACGCTGCACAAATATTATTTTATGTTATTTTTATTTTTATATAAAAGCAGCTAAATTTAAAACTTCCTAAACTTTAAATGGCTAGGTCTAAAAAAAGAACAACTAAAAAAACCCCAATTAACTATTTTTTTAAAGCTCCCAAAGGGGAAAAAAACTTACCCAATAGAACAGTGGTCTTCAACCTTGGCAACTTTAAGACTTGTAGACTTCAACTTCCAGAATTCCTCAGCCAGCTTTGCACAACTCCCTGCCTGCTTGATTGCAGGCAGAGAGATTCAGTTGCTTGCTGATGCAATGGATTGCAGGGATTACAGCAAGGCGTTGCGACCAACAGCTAAGGTAAGCAAGCTGAAGGGGGGAGGGATTTTTGCTATGGATTAGCAGGCAACTCAGCTGGGATCGTCAGAGCCATTTAAAAGAAAAAAAAGGCTCTGATGATCACGCAGCTCAGCTGGGCATGGGGGGTGGGGGCAGGGATTTTTTCTACCGGTTCTCTGAACTGCCCACCGTCATCGCTACCTACTCGCCCGAGCCAGTCCGAACCGGGAGCATTTCACTCCTGGGTGAGGGGATGGAGAGTAGGTACTATCATAGTTGGGTGAAGCTTGTGTAAAGCCTTGGAATTTCTTGTGCAGTTTAAATTGCAGGGCCACCCCATTTATAACAGGTATGTATGTCTATGAAGAATCTCAGTCATCTAAGTCATAGTTGTCCCAAAGATGCTGACCTGAAGAAACTTCTTGGATTAGAAGCAAAGCATTGTCAAGAAAAAACAAAATCCAGTTTCCTCTTGAAAAAGCATCTATGGACTTTGTATCTTTTGCAAGGAAATTACTGACGAAATAAAGGGAAGAAAACTGTGTCTGTTCCAAAGCTTGTTACAGCAGAATGTTTGGGGTTGATTTAGTTTTTAATGTTTTTAACATTTGACTTCAATGCTTCTTTTGACATAAAGTCTGTCAAATGTGAGTATCTTCTTTAGCTATTTGGTTGATCATCATCTCTTTTTTTATGAAGAGGCTTTTCTTTACTAAAAGGAACCTAATATAATTAATAAGAAGGCTTCTCCTGTTGCTTATATGTGTCACACTAAAGGTTTTATCAGTGCAAGAAAGTTTGTCTCAAATTCAACAAATCTATTCCATGTTGTCAGCACATAGAGGCTACGGACACAAGCTCAATCATGCTAAGCAGCAGACATCATAACTGGTCCATTTCTAAATTAATATTAATATTTATCTATTTGGGGTCTATAGAATATTTTGCATATACTCATAATAGCTTATGAAGCTGTATTTTTTAAATACTGTTTTTAGATCATATAGCATTCTTGTCAATGAGACAAGTAGTGGTTGCAAAAGCAAATTACTGTTTTGATTGTTTATTATTATTATCTCTGGCACCATTTGAATACACTGTTTAGCATTTTTTTAAAATAATATTTTATTGGTTTATTCACCAATGTCTTGGCAGAAGCTTATCTTGTATTAGCAAATCATCAGATTTTTTTGTTTTGTTGAATGTTTTTGGCAATGCCAACAGAGCACACAGCACTGGTGTTCCCAGCCACAGGCATCAAATTCATGAATTTGTTATTTCATCCCTTTAGACCAGCTTGTTGACTTGGCAAAGAGCCTTGGTCCTTAATATGACCAGTATGTCTATCATTTGTTAATTCTGCATAATTAAACACTAATTATATATAGCATTGTTTCACACCAGATTTCTACCCATTCCCACTATCATTTGACTTTTCTTTGTTATGGTTTGATACCATTTTCCTTCTTTATCACAGAAAAACTACTGTGTAAGGAAATCATATTTCCCTAAAGATATATCTTTAGAGTATTGTATATTTCTAAAGATAAACAATTGATTACAATTCTTTTGCCCATTTCATGTATTTAATATATGCTTTTACTTTTTTTTTGTATGTATGTCATTTCTGTAAATAGAATATCAGAATTGTTTCAAAATATTCTTAATATTTACATGTGCAGATGTTAGTTGGTTTTAAAGGTTTTAAAGAAATTCAATATTGATAATTTAGATGTAGTCTTCTAATCCAGATATGTTTAAAGTTAAACATAATTAAAACTTTGAACATTATTTTAGTTCAGTCATTATCTTTCAAATAGAGTAAAAAAAGGTTTTCACCTTCAATTTTCTATAACAGTTACAACACTCATGTACATATAATTTTTATAAAAATCTTGGTACTACCTTAATGGCATGCAGGGTTTTACGTCTTGATTTAGACTTTTCAGTGATATTTACTATGTTTGAAAATAGCATGTCAACATTACATGCAGAGAGAACCTGAATGAAATGCATCCGACCTCACATACAGAGTTGCTGACAATATTGCACATCGTATCTGAATGCACATGTATCCTAAAGAGTCATAAAGTAAAAGCAAATAGCAGTGATGTTAAAAAGAAAAAAGTTGTGTATTTTGGATAGTATTAGATAAATACTAGGGGAGTTGATATTACACAAAATACAGACTTGGATGCACACCTCTGTGTGTGTGTGGAAGATGTATACATACTGATATGCATAGGTACAGAAGACAATTTATTATTATTATTATTATTATTATTATTATTATTATTATTATTATTATTAAGTGGAGACTTACAAGTCTTTTTTCAGATCTGTCACCATGAGGTCATGGCTACTAGAGAATAAATAGGCCCTATATATTTCTAGTAATTTGGTTTTGGCTGCAATTAGTTACCAATTAAAAAAATGGCTTGCATTTGGCCCTGAGGGACATGTTCTTTTTTGATACATATGCTACTAGTGTATCCTGTAGCAGACAAATTATTTATTGAAAAATGTGTAATAATACCATGACTTTCTTCCTAATATATATGAATTGACAAAGCCACACAGTTAGAAAGGAGGTGGAAAATCGGGCAGTTGCTGTTTCTAGCTTACAGCATCTGATAAATGAACCTTATACAACAATGTATGTATTATGTATATTCATCACATCTGAGCATTAGCTATTAATTTCACAATTAGAAACAATATCAAAATAAATTTAAATTTTAAAATGGATAATTCTGTGAATTTAGACACTAAAGCAAAATTTATATGCTCACTTCACTATAGAATACGTATTCCCCACAAGGTCCCATTCTAAGCCCCATTCATATCTGAAGGTTGTGCCAGTCCTTTGGTAAACTCATTTATCATTTGAGTGACGGGGATTAAGGTAGATCATAACAATAGAGAAAGGAAGCTCATTGCTGAAACAAGAATAGAAAGATTTGTTATTATGGCCCAACCTGGTATTGAAGATTAGTGGAGGGAGGAAGGGAGGGAAGATCATATCTGTATTCCAGGATATCATTGGGAATTTATCTGGTCTTTCAACAGACAGTGCATTCAGCTTGTTTTGCAGTTGTTCACTACTGAATGGATTAAAAGAATGTCTGGGCCCAGATATTGGGTAGCATTAATTGTGACATTAGAGTTTAATATGCCATTGATTGCCCTGAAAGTCATCTTGGAGGCTTCCCACTTAAATCTAAGAAGTGGAAAATCCAATGTCAAATCACATTGTTTTCATTTTAAATAGAGATCTTTGATTTCAAACTCTAGGCAGCAGTCTACTTAGTTGAAATCTTGCTGTTTCCATACTATTTTTATCTTTCCTTATAAGCCACATATGTGGTGTCATAAAATAGATTAGGTCTTGGCTATCAGCTCTTCTGGCAAAATGTTATCAGATTGGTAAGGGTCAGGCTAACAGCTTTTGCTTAGGAAAGTGTCTGCTGTAGCTGATCTTCTGAGCTCTGAACTGAAAAAAAGGGTTGTGACAAGATTTTCTATTAGATAACATTTGTTTGTAAAAAGGCTAGATAGCAATAACAATAGCATTTAGCTTATATAGTGTCCCATAGTGCTTTACAGTACTCTTTGGACAGTTTACAATATAAATACTATTTGCATATTGCCCCAACAGTCTGGGTCCTCATTTTAATGATCTTGAAAGGATGGAACGCTAAGTCAATCTTGAGCTCTGTCAGGATTGAACTCCAGGCTGTGGGCAGAGTTTGTCTGCAATACTACACTTTAAATACTGCACCATCATATATTATTTGAATCTTCCCATTTATATTTCATTGGCTTGTTCATCACTTGATAACACACTTAAAAAATTCCTAGGAGTATTTTTCTTGAGTAGAGTTTCTAGTAGATGCAATTTTAAAGGCTCTTTATGATATATTTTGTTTTTGATTTGTTTTATAAAGGATTGTATCAATTATTTGTTGACTTCTTAATAGGATGTTGATTTAGAGGCTTGCCCATATATTGGTTCTGGGAGAAATGATTTCATGAGAGTGTCTTGGAATAAGCGGATTGTATATATTTAGAAAGATTTTGACAATTTCCCAATTTTGTAAAACATTAAGAGAATACTTGAATTAAAAAACTTAAGCAGGATTCTGCTATAATTATATTAATTTGGTAGCCATTCAACCATTCCTAGATACACCTGAGATATATGATAGTGTAGCAACTAAATTAAAGAAACGTTAATGATTTTATGAAATTGCTGTCTTTATTAATGTTAGTTACTCTTTGTAACCAAAAGTATTAATTGTGCAGGTTGAAATATATTATGTGCTGAAGAAATACATCTTTTTCTTTTACAGGGAGAAAATTCCACTGAGTTTTACTTTCTATTTTCCTGTTGGTATTTAGTTCTTGAGATAGGCCCCTAATGGAGCCTGCCCATTAGGGTCGTAAGTAAAAAATACAGTAAAATGAATCAGGCTCAATTTTACAACTTTTAAAAATGAAATTTGTTAATTGAATCAAATGGGTTGTTAAATGAATGAAAATCAGTTTTACTATTTCCTCTATTTTATTAAATGATCGCCACCATCGTTAAATGAACAGAGAGGCTTTGGGGCGGAATCTCCAACTGCTCCCATCAGCAAGGCGGTGCAAGTTTTCTACCCAGGAATTAAAGCATCTACAGTGGGATGGGGGTGGGGATGGGGATATACAGATCTTGCAGCTTGCAGCCTGAAAAAAAATATTGTGGCTGCTAATTAGCAGGCTAAAAAGTAGGTGGGGGGATTTATCTTTTCAAAGTACTGTACTTGCAAACACAATCATTTCCAAAGTACAGAACTTAAAAAGAAGCAGGACAGTTTCAAAATGCTTACAAACAAATAGTACTATACAGCAACCATTTAAAAAAAGACGTACAAATGTAACTATAGAATTCCAGTTCTGTTTTCCACACAGCAGAATGAAAAACAAAATCACGCAATTGCAAAATTCCTGGTTCTTATTTAACAATGTAACCAGGAAAAAACAACCCGCTAACCATATGGGCCTCTGCAGGGGTGAAATCTAAAATTTGTTAATACTGGATCTGTGGGTGTGGCTTGGTGGTGGGGGTAATGTGACTGGGTGGGTGTGGCCAACTTTTTCTTTTTTAGTTTTAAAAGCATTTTTTCTACAACCTTAAGAGGTTGCAGAAAAAAATACTTTTAGAAGCCTCTGATAATCGCGCGGCTCAGCTGGGATTTCAGTGGCTTTTCAAAGCATTTTTTTCTGCAACCCCTTTGGCTGAACAAGTTGCAGAAAAAAATGCTTTTAGAAGCCTCTGACGATCAGGCAAATCAGCTGAGATCACCAGAGGCTTTAAAAGGCATTTTTTTTCGTACAACCTTTTTGGCCAAAGGGGTTGCAGAAAAAAATGCTTTGAAAAGCCTCTGACGATCCCAGCCGAGCCACACAATCATCAGAGGCTTTTTTTTTTTAACTTTTAAAAGCATTTTTTCGGTCAAAGTGGTTGTAGAAAAAATGCTTTTAAAAGTAAAAAAAACAGCCTCTGATGATCGCACGGCTCAGCTGGGCATGGGGGGGGCACAGAGATTTTTGCTACCGGTTCTCCGAACCACCCGCCACCATCGCTACCAGATCGGGCGATCCAGTCCGAACCGGGAGCATTTTACCCCTGGACCACTGGAAATTGTTGTAACTCCAAACAACAAAGGGCAAACGGGTTAAAAATGGCTGCTTTGGGGGTAAATTTGTACTTCCAAATGTTTCCTAAATTGACCTTTAGGAAACCTGAGGTATTATCTGTAGTGTATCTAACAATGTTTAGGATTATTGGTTATTAGAGACTTCAGAAACACCTCAACTATATCCACTATTAGGCAGGCATTGTTTCTCACTTTACTTGGATATAATTGATATGTATCTTAATTAAAATCTAGAATCTTTCAAGAACTAGGTTGTTAGTCAAGTAATTCAACTGGATTTGCTTTTTGCAACATTTTATCTGTGCCTGTTGTTAGTTGATTCTATGAGTCCTGGGCTACATCAACTATTACTGATTTTTATGTATAGTTACAAAGAAATATAAATAGAATGCTGGACAAACATACCTTTTATTCCCACATGTTATTGTTATCTGTTTCATGTGTATATTGAGTAATTTTCTTTATTTCATTGTGTAATTCTCCTCCCCCAAGAACACCTGCATTTCTGCATGAAAGCCATAGATGCAAATTTTTCCCTTGAGAAAGATAAATACCTTCTTGACCTCTGTGGCACTTTTGGATAGAGAGACAATCAGATTTCTTTTCAGACAAATTACACAATGGAATAGAATTAACACATTACACATTAAGAATGTGTAAAATGTAAATCACTATTTATTACAATTAATGTAAATTATTTTGTCTTTCTTTGTAGTCTTAATGTATTACTTGTTAAATTTATATGTTACAATTTATTGCTTGTTAATTACTTGTTAAATTTATGTGTTAAATTTATTATTCATTAAATTTATGTATAATAATCGCACCAATTGTTTTCTTAAAATGTATAACCTTAAACCTTTCGGCTTGTATTGTTTATTGGACAGGAAATTTGTATTATTTTATTTTAATAAAAAAGATAATCAGCAGAGTTCTGAATTATATTAGTATAAACAAAGCAACATATTGAAAGGAAGAATTATTGGAGTACTACAAAACATTTGCAATGTTCGTGTTCTTCTGTGAAGATTTAAGTTCTTTTTATATTGCAATTTATTATCCACATTCATGTTTTTATTGGTAGTGTTCATAGCTATATTTTATTACTGTTCTTAACATGTTAGACTCATGCATCCATTACATTGCATTATCTTTAAGTTCAAAGATAGTGTTTGGCATTCAATAGTGATCTAATTTTTCATAATATTTTACAAAGATTATTGTAGATTGACATTGAAATGGTGATATTATGAAAACACATTTCATCTGAAATTGATATCCCTCAAAAATAAATACTAAAATATATTTTGAAAGTATTGATAATAAAACTGATTGTATGCCCATTTTTACAATGGCTGAATGATGCATGAAGGTTTAAACACAAAAGAAAATCAATATGGTCATTTGTTGGGGTACCTTCTAGGTATCACAAATGAGAAAACAGCTTAAATCTAAACACATTTGGATTCTGTAGTTAAATGCCAAGCAGAACATTATTTTTTAAAAAATAATGTTTAATGTTCTTTGGCTATGATTTTACTTCATCTTTACTTGAGAAAACATAATTCAAGAAGCATGCAATGCTGTCAAGTTGTTTTCATATACATTGTTTTACTGAATTAAAGTTTCTTTGCCATATAACTTTATCAATTGACTGAACACTGGCATCTAAAAAGGGAGGAGTTGGGGCAAGTGGTGAAATGGGCAGCATGTCATTAACATGGAAAATTTTAAAGTTTTTATTTAGAAAATAAAAATGATGTGTTACTGTTCAAAACCAAACACACAAAAGACAACTGATAAAGTAAAGAAAACTGATATGACACTGTATGCCTCAAGGAAAACAGATAAAGAGTCTCAATATTAGTCTGCTTTGAAAGGTATTTAAGTTCAATTCCACATAGAGAACATTACAGTAGTATAGTTGCGAGGTAATTTGGATGTGGCTAACCATCTAAACCTGTTGAAATGCACTTCTGGCCACAGCTGCTACCTGCTCAAGAAATAGTATCTTTGAATCCAAGGGGATGCCCAGATTGAGACACATTAAAACTCAGTGACCCCCTTTGCTGCTTCCCACTGTCTGATCCAGAAATATACAGTATTTTTGTATATGATGCTATTTAAAACTGCTGACAAATTAGGCACACTGGGATAGAGCCACCACTCCATACTGATTCTGTTAAAGATTATTGACAAATAAGGACAATGTACTTTATCATGATCTGAAACCCAATTGAAATAGATGCAGATATCTGCTTCTTACAACATCCTCTCTAGCTACTCATCTGCATTCTCCAAGACAGAAGATTGGAAACTGGATGGTTATTGTTCAGGAATGGTGCCTCTTAAAAGAGAATAAACCCCCATCCCCTTCAAAGTGAAAAGACTATCCTATCCCTCAAATAAGATAATAGCATGGCTATTTCCAAGACTATCTCGACAACCCAGGAAGGCCCAGGAACTAACAAATGGGCTTATCCACTTCCTCAAGAGTCACAGAATCAAGTTCAATTATTGGATTCAAGTTGAACATTGGGATTCAAAATAAGGCCAAGTTTATATGGGAACATTTTAACCTCCTAAACACTTATTGCAGATATCAAAACAATCATTTTGGGGAGGGGGGAAAAGACACATATAGCATGGTTAAGCATGCAAAAACTTTCAAGCTATTTTAATGGATCTAGACAAAAACAAAAGGATTGTTAACACAGTATCACTATTAATTAATAAAGTACTTCTGATCTCTATCATTAGTAACCACATCTGTATTACCAATCTATATTTTCTCTTATTTTTCTTCTAAGTCTCATCACAATTTAAATCTTATATCAGTTTAGTTACTGTATATGTTTATGAATTGCAGCTCACAAAGCTTACACTTTCATTACCATTTGTTAATCTGAAAAGATTCTTTCTAATTTGTGAATTTTCCTATATCTACTAAGATGAATATTTATCTAAATTTACTATATTTGATTTTATAACATCTACAATTTGTGTAAATCATGTAGTCCAGGAATCTGCTGCCATTAAAATATGTTCAACTTCAAACTTTTAAATAATTTCTTAACCAACATGGTTAAAAAATTAACCAGCTTTTAAATGTGATTTGAAATCCAATATATCAGAGATAAATATGGTTAGGTTTATATAGTTGTTAAAAATAACTTCTTGTTTTAAATCTTACTATAGATTTTTCATTGTTATCTGGTAAAATTTATCTAACTAGATTGTGAACATTTGTATAATATTGATATTTTCAGTATTATCATTAATAAAATATTAGGGAAAAGCAAATGAGTATCAATATTAGAAATGTATTCAGCAAATTGAATCAACTTCCACATATTTTTTCACTAACCCAAAGAAATTTAGGAAAACATGAAAGAAGGCTGAAAATATTTAATGTAAGAATCGATATGTCTTTTAACATTACTTTATAACTTGAAGCTTTAAAAAATAACGAAGAAAATGTTTTGTTTATAGTACCTATTTGTCATACTGTCTATCCTGGTAATCTTTTTCTGCTAATTAATTTTACGAACTTCTAGAATATTTGGGAATAGTTAAGAGATTAAAAATATTTTGTTATAAATTATTTTTATTATATATTGATGCAATAGCACCTCCTTTTGTGGGGATATATGATATGGAACATATGAATTTTTATGTATATAAAAAATTGACCAATTCATTTGTGATCAGCCTCTCAACTCATTGGAATGCAAGTTGAAGTGAATGTGTGCATATAAAAAAAAATATTAAGGCTTTTCACATAAATAAAAGACAAATATGAAGAAAAATAAAAGATAAAGAAAGAAAGAATAAAAGGTGCAAGAAAGAAAACAAAAAAGAGGTATAATTAAAGAAACAAGAATCAAAAGGATGGTGTGAGTTCAGTAACTCAAGGCCAACATGTAGAAGAGTGAGCAGTCAAAATACAAAGAGAAATGTATATTATAGTTGCGACAAACTGGACATGTATTGAAATGGATGTTTATATGTTTTTATGTTTTATACATTTCATTGTTCTGTTTAGTTTATACTTATAAATTTTATATATATATATATATATATGTACGTATGTATGTATGTATGTATGTATATGTATAAAGAAGAGTGAGCAGTCTTTGGGGTCCCTATAATGGCTCATATTCAGAGGTGGGCTTCACATAATTTAACAACCGGTTTACCCCAGCACCGATTTTTAAAATCTATACTAGCTTTATCATGCCATATAAATTCATTCCAACATCAGATTATGCTCTTCTAACATACTTTTGTTTCTCAGCACACTTACTCTTTCATCCAAACCAAACAGCAGGCTGTGAAATAAAATTTAAAGTGAAATAGTTCTAATATTTCCTGTTGTTTTGCACCTTGGATAATTTTATATTTAATTCTTAGCTTCTTACCCTATCATATAAATTTGGATAAATTTAATTAATTTAATTTAATATTTAAATTTATATACCGCCCTTCTCCCGAAGGACTCAGGGCAGTGAACAGCCAGAAGTAAAAAACATCAAATACAATGAGCTTAAGTCTGTTTCTCCCCATCCAGATCCGTACGGCCTCCAGACACCGGGACATCACGTCAAGGGCATCATTGGGTGGTCCGGGGTGGAGATGTACAGCTGAGTGTCATCAGCGTACTGATGGTACTTCACCCCAAAACCATGGATGATCTCACCCAGCAGCTTCACATAAATGTTGAACAGAAGGGGTGAGAGGACCAACCTCTGCAGCACCCCAACATACAAGGCGCCTCGGGGTCGACCTCTGGCCCCCCATCAACACAAACTGTGACTGTCAGAGAGGAAGAAGGAGAACCACCGCAACACGGTGCCCCCCACCCTAACCCCTCCAACTGGCGCAACATGATACCATGGTCAATGGTATCAAAAGCTGCCAAGAGGTCTAACAGGACCAGGACAGAGAAACAACCCCTGTCGTAGACCCTCCAGAGATCATTAACCAATGTGACCAATGCCGTTTCTGTGCTGTGCCTAGGCCTGAAGCCCGACTGGAATGGATCAAGATAGACCCCTTCATCCAGGTCCTGGGGAAACTGTCGCTCCACCACACTCTCAACAACCTTCGCCACAAAGCGAAGGTTGGAGACTGGACGATAGTTAGCTAAAACAGCCGGGTCCAAGGGGGGCTTCTTGAGGAGAAGCCTCACCACCGCCTCCTTCATGGCATCCAGAAAGTAGCCCTCTCTCAAAGAAGCGTTAACAACCCCTTGGAGCCAGTTTTGTGTAACCTCCCGGGAAGCCAGCACCAACCAGGAGGGACACGGGTCCAATAAACATGTGGCCGTGCTAAGTCTACCCAGAATCCTGTCCACGCCTTCGGGGGTCACTGGGTCAAACTCCTCCCAGATAACGCTCTCAAGACCTGTCTCGGTCACCCCACCGTTTTTTAAAAGAAAAAATAAATCTTTTTTCCATTGCTTAAAATGTACATTGTTTTTCAAAACAGGTATTGTTTGAAATAAATCATCATTTCTAGGTAACATGTTTGTTTTTAATACAGAAATTCTTCCAAACGGTAATAATTGTAATTTTTCCATCTTAACAAATCTTAATTCATTCCATAGTTTAACATAATTACTTTGAAATAATATACCATTAATATTAATTTTTTCTCAATCTGAAAACCAATTTTTACAATCATTTTTTTTTATTTTCCATCCTCATATTTTTAACACCTTGCTTTCTTCACCTTAACTTTGAATCCAGCTAACATATCAAAAACCTTTAACTGTTATAAAGAAGAAGAAAGGAGTACATTTCTGCATAAACAGTTATTTTCACTTTATTTTATTTATTTTACATCCATTCAATTGTAATCAATTCTTGGAGACTGCCTGGACAAGTTCTTGCAGTTTTTTTGGCAAGCTTTTCCGGAAGTGGTTTGCCATTGCCTCTTCCTAAGACTGAGAGAAAGTGAATGGTGCAAGGTCACCCAGATGGCTTTGTAGCCTCACGCAGGACTAGAATTCTCAGTCACCGTTTTTTTAGCCTTATGTCTGGCTTTATTTTATTTTATTATTTGCCTCTCCCATTTAGTATCAGCAACATATAAGGAGTCTTTCTTTTTAACTTCCATACGGAATGTGCACTTTAAAGAACAGAACATAAATTCTTGTTGGACTTGAAAATGTTTGTGTTTATTTTATTAATTATTTGGGAACATTAAGAGTCACACATCTGCAAAATATATAAAACCAGTTTCCTTAAAAGCATTTCACTTTGCTTTGTTAAACGAATTTGGAAAATAAATTCTGAAAGGACATGAAAACTCAATCAAATTCCCTAAACGTTTTATTCAGTATACAAACTCCTGAGCTCATATTCCATCTAAATACAGAAGGTAAATATTCAAATTAAAAGACTTTAGTGAGAACATTTTTCTGAATACTGTATTATCAAGCAGTTTTACTAATGTAAAACGTGAATAGCGTTCATTTTTTAGCATTAAGAAATTAAGGCTACCCTTTCTGCTCTAGAAACTTATCAAGAAACACTGAAAGACAGTTTTATATTTGATTTGTGTTTCTGAGTTGATTTCATATATCCACAGAAAATGAACACAAACATGACATCTTTGCCACTTTATTTACTAAAAGGTCTGTTCAGCTGTTCTGCTGTGATTCACAACTGGTCCAGTGGTTTCTTGCATGCTAATAAGGAAATAGTGTGTTGGACAGAATTTTGATCAACTTTGATTCTCCAAAATGTTTATAGGTTGCCAAGGGCCGATACTGGATAAGTGATTGATAAGTGAAAATAATTTATCCATATAAAGGTTTTTTTATATTTTTGTTAAGAGTTCTTATGTTAGAGTGCATATTCTTAGTAATGAGTATGATTACATTATTTTAAAAATATTTTTTTATGGAAAGACTTGTCTGTTTTAATATGAAAATACTTTAATTAGTACATTCTTTAAAGATTGTTAAATGCTTTCCACAAAGACGTATCATGTTTTTAATTACAGCATAGCAGTGAGTGAGTTTTTTAAAAAGGTATGAGAGGTATATTTAAAATACTTACACATCACCTGTGTGCAATTTTAAAATTATAGTCCCATATACAGTATATTCTTTGATAATTCATGTAGGAAAAAATATAAATACTGTATGTAAGCAATTGAATATTTTATACTATGATAGATTTAATTCAGTAAAAGAGATAAAATAGATGTAGTCTGTGTATCAGCTTATTTTTCCTAGTTTTTTATAATTGTATAAACTTTTGATTCAATTATATTAAACATTACTAAAATTAATTAAAGACAACTCAGCCTCCATGGTATCTAAAACTACACTTCTCTCTTTGTAGTCACTTGAATGTCATTTTCCTATTTCTCTTATTTGTGCTCTGCTTTCTGAATATATATATTTTGAATAATTTAAACAAAATTTATTTACTCTTAGATAACACTTCCAACATATGCTTTCAGTATTATTCTTACTTTTTTTCCTTTTGATTATGAACTGTTACCTTTTATTCTTTTCCTTTGCTCCAGTTCCAGAGTCAAAATAGCACTTACACAAGCCTATTTGACAAGACATTGCTTTCCCTCTTCCCACAATGAGATAAAGTCCCCTGAGTCTGTAATTGCCAGGAGATGAAGTAATGATGGGAGTGATCCCAGTCAATAGCTTTGATTAACAATAAGGTAGAAAATTAGCAATGCTAGCGTTCAACCACCCTGCCTCCTCTTCCCCATATGTCTGCCACAGCTTGTGCTGGCTGCTCTGAAGAGTATAAACATAGTACTTCAGAGCTGTGAATTGCAGGAAAGTGCATTGGAAGAGTAAAATTTAGGGATTATTAAACTGAGTAATGATGCTGAAGATATTGCAGAATTTAATTTATTCAATGTCATGGAAGGGTCTAATGCTGTCACTATTTGTTTTTCTGATTCATATGGATTTACTTGTATATGGACATTATTTGATGGCAATTACAACTACTGTTACTACTATCACTCCATCAGCAGCTCTGATGTTGTTTTCAACAGACTCTGATGACCTAGAAAGAAGAAGCGACAGTGGCACAGCACTTCCCACCATAGATAATGAGGACAATTCACTGGGCTATACAGGTAGAGTATCTTGTTTTTTCAATTATAACTTACTTTTCCTACTTCTTTGTACTATCCATATCTCTACATATTAATGATCCCTCATGCCATTGTCATACAACTTTAATAAACATTCCATGAGATGCAAATATACTTCTGAAAACAAGCATGCTTTTTACAGTAAATCAGTACTAAAAATAGCAGCATTGGGAGAGAATATAAAAGTAATGTTCTTCAAATTATATGATTTATTAACACAAGTTTGCACAAAATTCATCATCAAAAATCAAATATTTATGGTATAGACCTGCATAAAAACTAAATCTAAATTTTAACTCATAGCATTTTCTTAAAAGTTGAATATTTGGTTTCAACTCATGTGCGTGTGTGTGTGTAATGTTTGTTCTTATTCAGCCTTAACCTACAGCACATTAAACAAATATAGAGAAGAAAATAATGTTAAATAGGTCTGTGCATTTAATTCCTTACCTTGCTTTGTTTTTAATGATTACCTGCTTGCTGCAAAACATTATTATTATTTTAACATTTATTATGTCATAAATGAGTCTGAATTATGAGTAAAAATAAATTTATTAATATACAATATAAAAGAAAGTATGATTTTCAAATCATTATATTATGATTTACATTATATAATGTAAGTGCAGATTAAGATTTACAAAGCTTAGATCTATAGACTTAAAACTGTGTGTGCCAAATAATTGTGAAATAAAACTTGTCACTATTTAACAATCACAGAGTTGCAGTTTTGTCTGTCTTCAGATCTGTAAAATTTAATGCCTCAGTTGTAATGACAATATGGAGATTCCAGGCAAAGAAGAATTTTATAATTACATTATTCTTGTATATAGAAGTTCTCTCTTCATATATGTTAAATAGAAATGTTAACTAAAGTAAGACAATGAGAATTGTTTGAAGTAAAGACTATTTTCAGTTATCCAGTTGTATTTATATTGAGTTATAGAAGATTATTTAAATAACTTCTTTAAAGCTATTTGAAAAGAATGCCTCCAAGCAGTAGAGAATAAACTATTTATTTTATTTAGTTAGTTAGTTAGCTAGCTAGTTAGTTAGTTAGTTAGTTAGTTAGTCAGTCAGTCAGTCAGTTAGTTAGTTAGTTAGTTAGTTAGCTAGGTAGCTAGGTAGCTAGCTAGCCATCTATCTCATTGCAGTGATTCAGGAAACTATTTAAAGAATAAACCTCCAGAGCATCATAAGACCTATGACACCTTTTTTAAAACAATAATGTTCCCAACCAAAAGCCACATCACCAGCAGAGCTCACCCAACCTCTTGGTGCAAATGCCTGGAGAATAGTGAGGTCTTATTTATTATTTATTTATTTATTAAATTTATATACCGCCCTATTCCTGAGGGACATGTAATACAAACGTTAAAAAAACCAATTAAAATATACTAAACACTCTGGTCCTAGATAATTCAAGACATCCCAGTTTAAAACAAAATCAAAAGCAATATAAAGGGAAAGTTAGGCCAGGACGGCCTGCTGAAACAGGAATGTTTTGAGGGCACGGCGGAAAGTGCGCAGATCCGGAATCCTCTGTATCTCTGGGGGGAGCTCGTTCCAGATGGTGGGTGCCCTCACAGAAAAGGCTCTCCCCCTGGGGGCCGCCAGTTGACAAAGTTTGGCTGACGGCACCCTGAGAAGCCCCTCTCTATGGGAGCGTACTGGGCGGTGAGAGGCTATTGGTTGCAGAAGGCGGTCTCGTAAGTACCCCGGTCCTAAGCCATGGAGCGCTCTAAAGGTGGTAACTAAGACCTTGAAGCGCACCCGGAAGACCAGTGACAAGGGAGCCAGTGCAGCTCGTGCAGGAGGGGAGCCACATGGGAGCGCCATGCTGCTCCCATAACTACCCGCGCAGCTGCATTCTGGACCGGGTGCTCCTCAAGGGGAGCCCCATGTAGAGAGTATTATAGTAGTCCAGGCGTGAAGTGACGAGGGCATGAGTGACCGTATTTAACGAGTCCCGATCCAGAAAGGGACGCAACTGGCGAATCAGGTGAACCTGATAAAAAGACCTCCTGGCCACATCCGTCAAGTGTTCTTTTAAAGACAGCCGTGAGTCCAAGAGGACGCCTAAGTTGCGAACTCTCTCCATGGGGGGCAATGACTCATCCCCAATAGTCAGTGATGGCACCAACTGACTATATCGGATCGTCGGAAACCACAGCCACTCGGTCTTGGATGGGTTGAGCCTGAGTCTGTTCCTCCCCATCCAGATCCGTACAGCCTCCAGGCACTGGGACATCACTTTAAGGGCATCATTGGGGTGGTCCGGGGTGGAGATGTATAGCTGAGTATCATCAGCATACTGATGATACTTCACCTCAAAACCACGGATGATCTCACCCAGCGGCTTCACATAAATGTTGAACAGAAGGGGTGAGAGAACCGACCCCTGTGGCACCCCACATACAAGGGGCCTTGGGGTCGACCTCTGCCCCCTGTCAACATGGACTGCGACCAATCAGAGAGAAAGGAGGAGAACCACCACAACACGGTGCCCCCCCACCTCTAACTCTTCCAACTGGTGCAGCATGATACCATGGTAGATGGTATCAAAAGCTGCTGAGAGGTCTAATAGGACCAGGACAGAGGAGCAACCCCTGTCCAGGGCCCTCCAGAGATCATCTACCAATGCGACCAATGCCATTTCTGTGCTGTATCCAGGCCTGAAGCCTGACTGGAACGGATCTAGATAAGCCGATTCATCCAAGTACTGAGGAAGCTGTTGCGCTAAAAAGATTAAAAATTCTTTAAAAGATTAAAAAGCGAATGAATCCAAGATTATAGCTATCTCTAGGAAGATGTTATTGCATAGAGCAGATGCAGCCACAGAGAAGAAAGATGGCATCTTTGAAGCATCTTCTCTCTACTAAGTCATGAAGAAACAATGGGGACAGGCAGTCCCACAAATGGGTCCTTGGCCATTTAGACTTTATATGTAGTAACCAGCATTTCAAATCAAACCTGGATGCCAGTGTAGTCTGCAGAGATATAGTGTTGTATGAGCATATCAAAAGATGCCAAAAATTGCCCTTCCCACTGGATTCTGAGCCATCTGAAGCTTCATGTAAATAGATAAAGTAATACAAGCAGGATATGATTAAGACAGGAGGCTTTGAGAGAAGCCTGAAAAGACCGAATGACTTTGGGTACATGGGGCTCTGGGATCTAGAATTTTATCATCTTTGACTAGTATGGTGTGGCACTGCCTCAAAAAGATCTGGTCTACAACTTGGTGGTTCTAGAGCAGATGACAGGCGTCATAGAAGAGCCTTTGCACAACTTTGTGTTGTGCATCAGTTGTGGCTTTTCCTGGACCAGGATTTCCTGTGCTCAATCATTCAGTCTCTGGTCATCTCATAGTTGGACTATTGTAATGCACTCTTCATGGGACTACCCTTGAAGAGCATTCAGAAGCTACAGCAGGTGCAGAGTGTGGCAGCGCGGGCAGTTTTGGGAGCCCCAAGAATGGTCCCATTGACACCACTGCTCCGTGAACTGCATTGGTTAATGGTCTGCTTGCAGGTGCAATTCATGGTGATCACCTTTAAAACCTTTCATGGTATGGGTCCTTATTATTTGAGGGATTGTCTCATCCCACTGGAATTGGCCCATCCCACTTGTGATTGCAGATGAGACATGCTGCAGGTCCTGTGAGTTCAATTATTATGGCTGGCAGGGTCAAGGAGGACGGCTTCTCTGCTGTTGCTCTTGCCCTCTGGAGTATCTTGCCCTCCCAATGTGAGGTTGGTCCTAACCCTTCTATCCTTTCATAAGAGTCTAAAGACATTACTGTGTCAGTTGGCTTGGGGCCCAGTGGAGGAACAGCACAGTGAAAGTGGTTGATCGACTAACAACAGATCCAACTTCCCCCATTGTGCCCCCATTATCCCCATGTGTCCTTAGGTTTTAATGTTTGATGTTAATTGTTTATGTTTTAATTATATATGTACAGACATATTTTTATGACTGTCAGCTACCCAGAGTTACTCTATGGTAACCCTGGCTAACTATGGTAAGGTGGGCGTTCAATAAATTTTATAAAGAGAGAGAGAGACAAAAAGAGAGAGAGAGACAGAGAGAGAGAGAAGTGCAACTGGTGTACAAGCCACTTATTTTACATTTTGCCTTTCTCCATTAGGCATGGATGTAACCTGCTTTTTAAGCAGTCTAGGAATGTCCCCAAATTATTTACTAGCTATGACAAATGAAGTGCAATACCAAAAGAGATACAGAGGGATATCTCTGGAGCTAGGGGCCTTTAAAAGCCATAGCCACTTATTTGTGCCATGGTTGATCTGAAGTCTGTTCTCCCTATTCTGACCCCCTGATTGGGGGTGCAGATCTAAACTCAAAATAAGGAAGAATTTCTTGACGGAAAAATTAGGCCAGGTTACTTCCTGAAGTCATAGGTGCTCCATTACTAGAGACTTTCAAATAAAGGTTAAACAGGCCTTTGTCTGAGATGATATGAGGCTTCCTATCCTGAGCCCTTCCGCCCTATGATTCTATAATTTATATAAGTTATATCTGAAGAGTGAATAAATTAAAATAAAATAAATTATGTCTATTGCTGTATTCATACATTTTTCTCCCTCAAAAAAAGCATAGGATTTTTTGATGTAAACCAATATTCTATAGGAATTGTTCTCTATCAAGGCTTGAATCTTTACCATTTGCATAGGTCATTTGAATGGTTATTTTTTAATAAAGAAATAAGAAAGATGAAAATATATAAAAGTAATTAACTATCTATGTTATTATTGTACCAGTGCAGAGACTGCTTTGCTGCTTGAAAGAATTTTAGACTTTAGGGATAGGTATTTCTCAATTCTCTTCTCAATTCTCAATTCTCCTGTATTTGGAGACATCATAGCCAAATTTGAATTTCATGCTTATAAATTAAAGTTCAGCCTTCCCCAGCAAAATGTTCATTTGTGATGGTAGCCTGCCAAATTTCCTGTGAAATTAAACAACAAAATAAATAGAAAACATATGTTAATTAGGGCTGTGCAGCATTTTGAAAATATGCTCCAAAATATAAATGTATCATCTCTGCAACTTCTTAAATCAAATATATAAATCAAATATATATATATGAAAAGCAGATATACAAGCTGTGGAACTACATCACTGAAACCCTGACAGTCAAATAGGCAAAGTATTCACAGGAACTGATTCCATTCTTATATGTACCTCTTGAATTTCTGCTCATTATGAACTGGTAATCATCTCAAGCATTTTCTTTTCAAAAAACTTACCAGTTTTTTTCTTTTATGGATGACAGGCCATGTGAAAAATCAAACCGCAGCACTGGTGTTTTATGAAAAAAAAGGATGAAAACGAAGCAAGTAGAGACACTGCTGCAAAGAAATGGAATGGAACAATTCACTGTGGCCAACTCGCCACAGCCATCTCATGGCCATATCATTGCAGCCAACTCGTGGCCATCTGTAGCCATCTTGCCATGGCCAACTCGCCATGGGACTATTCCACAGAGGATAACCCAATGCAATAAATATTATCCACTATTTCTTTGACATCATTTCCATTGACAAAAGTAGAAGTAATGTAGAAGAAACAGATAACATTCATTATGTTGAGTTATCCCACATGGATTGTCTTGTAGCGAGTTGGCTGCAATGAGATGGCCACGAGATGGGTGTGGTGAGTTTGCTGCAGTGAGTTGTCCTAGACCTGCAAAGAAGATGAGATCCCAAATAATCCTCATAATAGTTCATTAAAGCAGCTCATTCACCCTATTGCTCTACAGCTGCCCAATTTTATTTTACTTTTCAGTGGTTATCATCATCTATAGTGGTCACAATAATCAACACCTACAGCAACTAAATTGAAAAATGAATGCAATAAAATTAAGACAAAACCAAAAATAGATATCTTCAGATCAAAAGTACATTGAAATAAAACAGTTTCAACTTGTAACAAGACAGAGAAAACACTTTCTTCTCTGGGAGACTGTCTCAGAAAGTTGACGGCTATTACTAAGAAAACTGTTGCCTTTCTGTGTCCTGAATAAAATAAACTTATTTTATCCTTAAAAATAACTTAAATATAATACTAAATATGAATTTAAGGAAAAATGCCAAATGATAATAATTTTATTGAAATGCCATGTTTTTCATCTTAAATTGTCTCTTAAATCAGCTGTAAACCAGTACACATTTTTGTTTACTGCATTACAATAAGAGGCTTTAGAACAGGCGACAAGCTAATAAAGATTTTTTTTAAAAAAGAAAAACATTTATGGTTTGAATACTTCTAGATGACTTTCATGGATTTAGGTTTTCGCTATCAGCTGTGATGCTGATAGTCAACCATGACAGTTAATTAAAACAGTTCCAGTTGAATTACTAGATTCCTGGGCACAAATTGAGCAGATGAATAATGCAAAGCTACTGAAAAGAGTTTAATAAATGCTAAACACTAGTTGACTCTTCACTAACTAAACACCAGCCAAACCATTCAATGAATTATGGGAGAGAGTGTTCTTAAGAAAGTACAGCATCAGTATCAGGATTCCAAAGGATATTGCCATAAATGAGAAGATTTGGAACAAAATTTATTCTTTATATAAACTAAAGTAGAATCTGTTAAGGGAAATTAGTCCACTTGATAGAGAACTTGATATAGAGAGTAAAATAAAATTAACTTTTGATTCATAGGTCATGTGACACTCAGTCACATAACAGAAAATTTGTAATATTACTATAAAAAAGTAAAGATTTTCTCTGTCTGGTTGTGTCCAAATCTAAGGACAGTGTTCATCTTCATTTCCTAAATGAGGGAGCCTGTATTATCTGAAGATGCTTCCGTAGTCAGCATGACTATAAATGGAACGTGGTTACCTTCCCACAAAATAGTACCTATTTACTTGAATTTGCCTGCTTCAAACTGCTAGGGTGGCAAGACCTAGGGCAAGAGCAGGAAGAGGTAGAGCTTGAATCTCAAACTGTCAACCGTCTGTCAAAAATCCTAGCATCTTAACCACTAAGCTACTGTGCCCCTACTATTACTATACTCATTGTTCAAAACTAAAATATATACAAAAGATTCATTAGTTTATGTAACGTTGAATAAAATTTTATTTTTTTCTAAATGTTTTCCAAATATTAATACCTCTCGGGGCAGGACGCTGCAAGACTTGTGATGTTGCACGCATGAGTGGCGGCACTGCTGTGAGGTTTGTCACACTGGTGCAATCGGTTGTGGCAGGACGCCGTGAGCCTCGTTGTGGCAATGTAACCGTTTGCATGTGCAACAGCACAATGAGCTTGAGGTCTGCCGCAACACCATTGCATTTCTGGTGGAGTTTGGGGGGAGAGAAACAAGCCAGGGTCTCTCCTGCTTCTACTTTCCTTGCATGCAGCCAAAAGTTCGCAAAAGGCAGGAAGGTGAAATGGCAAGCTCGACCCTTAGCCACATCTCATGTAGCCACACCTCACGTATTAACTCCACTTTCTCAGCCTACTACCCAAGCAACCCTTCTCTCCTGCTGAGGATTTAGGAATACTTCGCAAGCGAATTCACCCATCATTTTGCCACAAACCATCCGTGTCCCGACTGAGTGCAAAGCTAAAGCAGGAAGAAGCAGACACTTGTGTCCTGCCATGAGTGGCTGCGAGTGGCTGCAGAAGAAGTCGGGCAGCGGCATGACAGGTGTCAGGATGTATGAGGCTTGGCTGCAGCAGTCCTAAGGTAAGTAGGTGCAGGGCATGTGGGGCAGCTCCCTCCAGCTTGATTTTTAAGTCTATGCCTTAAGCTTTGCAAGTTGACACACCCCATCTCATACAATCAGAGAGTGGGCAGGTCTTAATTAGGGCTTATTTTGGGGGTAGGGCTTATTTTAGGTGCACGCGTGAAAATCAGGCAAGGGCTTGTTTTCGGGGTAGGTTGTATTTTCAGGGAAACACAGTATTTACAAAAACTGCTGAATGAAATTTAATTCTACATTACATAAACTATTAAAATCATTGTGCGCATGCAGTTTACTTAGAAATTCTTTGTGTAAAAATAATATTTATAAATAATAATTGTAAACCATCAAGTAGTTCTTTATTTCTCTTTTATTTTAAACCTGATTTATGTTTATATCCTAATAATGAAAAAGTAAATGTGTAAATACACATGTTTATGTGTGTGCATTCCCCCATGTGAAAATTAATATGTATGTGTATATAGCATATACACAAGCAATATCAACAAAAACAAATTAGAAAATTCAACATAAAATAATGATTTCTTTGTTAAATTACAAGCAAGCCTTGGTTCAGTTTCCCAGCACTACCAATACACACATACATGAAACACACACACACACACACACACAGAGAGAGAGAGAGAGAGAGAGAGAGAGAGAGAGAGAGAGAGAGATCTAAAAGGAAAGTTACAATACTGTTAATATATGTGGTATTCTACAGAAGGCAAGAAAAATACATTGTGGTTCATATACTATAATTCCACATAAGGAAGAAAGCAAGCAAAGAGGCAGGAAGCGGAAACAAAATAAATATTCAAAGAGTATTAAATGAATGCATGTGTTCATATGCAACTACATATGGTCATAACGCAGACTTTTAGAAATGAAAGACATAAATCTCCATAGTATTTACATATGGTTTTTGAGAAGATCCTGATAGCCAGCCACTGGAAAAAAAATCATTCTGAGACTGGTTCATTGTCAACCACAATATATACAATAACTGTCTTATTATAACTACACATCTGGATAAATATTTTCAGGTTTAAATATGTATCCCTAGGGCACATAAACAAGAAGAGAAACTATGCAACCAGTCCACAGGGAATTCTTTTTCATTTTAATGGGATCTTCATATTGTCTTTAAAAAGGAAGGAAAAATTGCCTAAGTACAGGTGTGCATATTTCGCCTCTACATAATAGTAACAGCTGCACAGTATGAAGGACATCTTCACTTGAGTACTTCTTTCTGGAAAACTGTATTCTATATTTGCCAGAAATTAGATATATTCTTGAAAAGAAAATAATGGACCATGGTTACCTTTTAAAATAAAATGCCATGCACTACAAAATATATTTATTACCTAGTTTAATATCTATTCTGCTCACATCTTGGGTACTGCATAACTGAACTAAAGGATACATTTCCATTGTGTTCAAAGAATAAATAGTACAAAAAATAAATAATCAAGCCAAACATGATAAACTGAAATCTAATTATTATGCAAAAAGAAAAAAATAATACTCAAATTTTATTTGCTTTAGTAATTGTATACATAAAAACATATTTGTGTTATTGTTTATCTTATTTTTGAGAACCAATTAATTTTTTCATTCATTCTTTCATATTTCTTTCAGGGAATATTAACATTGTTATATTTATCTTGTCCCACAAGTATTTGGGACGGGATTCAATGAAAAACATCTCATAAGAGAACTATTGAGATAAGATTATTGGTGACAGCCACATGCAACAGGGCTTCAAACATTCATTGCAAAGAAGGAATTGTCTTTTTTATAAAATATTTTTTATAATTCAGAGATAACAAACATTAGATTCTCATTATTAATTATTATGAGGCAGACAAATGTTAAAATACCTCCCATTCAATATCCAAAGGATATATTGAATAAATATTGTTGAATTCTACATATTTTTGCATAAGTAACTGTTTAATTTATTAAGACTCAAATTACTTAAGATTTTAGTTACCCTGGTTTGTATTGTATCACCAACCCTATGGACATCACATTGGATAATAATTTGTTTCTGAGTAGGGCTCAAAATCCAGATACTCATTAGTTTACAGATCCTATCTTAAACAGAATTACTTTTTACTCGACAGCTTCGGGTAAAAATGGGCTTTACAGCATCTTGGCCATATGTATCAAAGCTAATATTTCTTTTATCATTAGTAAAGAAATCTGTATGTTCCACACATACAACTAAGATTAATGATGAAACTACATGTTGAGATTACTAAACAGAACCATGCAAAAAAGCCTTCATTGGCTCATTGGCAAGGTGGCGCAGTGGTTAGAATGCATTACTGCAGACTACTACTGTTGCTTGCAATTTGACAGTTCAAATGTTACCAGGCTCAAGGTTGACTCAGCCTTCCATCCTTCCGAGGTCAGTAAAATGAGGACCCAGATTGTTGGGGACAATATGCTGACTCTGTAAAGCACTTAGAGAGGGCTGTAAAGCACTGTGAAGCAGTATATAAGTGCTATTCCTATTGCTATGTTACCAATTCCATAATGGGAAATACAAATAAATATCTAATTCTACAATTATTTGTGTTATTACCCACTCATTATAAGCAAATATATTAGTAGCATTTGAAGTACATGGAAACCATAAAGCCAATTAAAGTAATAAAAAGTGACATGAAAGTCAATGTTATATATAGATAGATAGATAGATCTCAAAAATCAATGGGTCTATTGGGTGTAAAATAATATGAAATATATTTTTCATAATTTCAAAATGATTTAATCTGCCAAGCATACTCATCACTAACCTGAACACCATCATTCTGCTAAACAAAAAATTCTCTCAACACTGTCAAACTATTTACTATGTCTGCACTACTATTAATCTTGTCTTCGTTCCTATCACTCATCTCCTCCCACTTATGACTGTATAACTATAACCTTGTTGCTGGTATCCTTATGATTTATATTGACTGTTTCCTAATATGATTTGACTGCTTATTTGTACCCTATGACTATCATTAAGTCATATGAGACTACTAGCTCATTGAAGAGCCTGTAATACAGTGGACTAAGCACTGTTATTAACATTTGTTGCTTGCAATTACTGCAAGTTCAAATCTCACCAGGCTCAAGGTTGACTCAGCCTTCTATCCTTTCAAAGGTAGGTGAAATGAGGACCCAGATTGTGGGGGCAATAAGCTGACTTTGTATAAATATACAAAAGTATGAAGGCTATTGCTTAACGCATTGTAAGCCACCCTGAGTCTCTGGAGAAGGGCGGCATATAAATTAAAGCAAAAAAAAAAAGTGTTGTACCTTATGATTCTTGACGAATGTACAGTATTTTTTCTTTTCTGTACACTGAGAGCATATGCACCAAGATAAATTACTTGTGTTTCCAATCACACTTGGCCAATAAAGAATTCTCTTCTCTTCTCTTCTCTTCTCTTCTCTTCTCTTCTCTTCTCTTCTCTTCTCTTCTCTTCTCTTCTCTCCTCTCCTCTCCTCTCCTCTCCTCTCCTCTCCTCTCCTCTCCTCTCCTCTCCTCTCCTCTCTTCTCTTGACATTGTTACTACTTTCTTTTTTCCATGTTTGCTCAATCTCTATTTGAATTTTTTTTTCTTTAGTTCTCTTTGTCTTTTCTGCTCCAAATACTGTAATGTCATTTATGCATACTTGTTTCTTTATAACTGCAAATTATATCTGACTAATTAAGGGTTAAACATTTAAATGTCTGTATTTGGAGTTTGGAGATTGTGTAGTCCTAAGTATTATGGGCTCTGCTACAGAGTGACCATATTATATTGGCTTCTAAGGAGGAGTCAGACTACAAGAGGCTATCCCCAGTAACAAAGGTAAGAACAAGAAAAAATTCCTACTGTGGTATTGTCATCCAGATCAACAAGGATTATGTCATGTTTTTGAGTACCTCGCATCTCTAAGCAAAAAGTTATAGACATAAGACTTTCAGTTGAGCAATTAGCCTTCATGACTACTGAAAAAAACAGTAAAAGTTTGAAATTATCATGTTACAGTCAACTATGATATCATGATTGATGATTGTAATTATTATTAACATTTTGACATTAACATTTAATGTTTAACATTATGATTAACATTTTAAATCCTTTAAATCCTGTAAATACAAAACAGTAAAAGAATGAATTATGGTGAATGAAAGTATGGTCACGTTTTAAGCTAGTACCAGAAACATATCAAATACAGTACCAATTATATGTCAAAAGATATGGAAATGCATAATCAGGTCGGCAATCTCTAACAGATGCTGAACTGTTAACATTTCCTCATTTGGTTTCATCTGAAAGATGAGTACATAAACAAGTGCTTTGCTAGATACATTTCTGTGTATTGGGAACTGCATAGAATTCTTTATTGGCAAGTGTGATTGGACACACAAGGAATTTGTCTTTGGTGGATATGCTTTCAGTGTACGTAAAAAGACAAGATACATTTGTCAAGAATCATAAGGTACAACACTTAATGATAGTCATAGGGTACAAATAAGCAATCGAATCATACTAGGAAACAATCAATATAAATCATAAGGATATAGCAACAAGTTACAATCATACAGTCGTAAATGGGAGGAAATAGGTGATAGGAGTGATGAGAAGATTAATAGTAATAGTAATGCAGATTTAGTGAATAGTTTGACAGTGTTGAAGAAATTATTTGTTTAGCAGAGTGATGGCTTTTGGGGGAAAATGTTCTTGTGTCTAGTTCTGGTGTGCAGTGCTCCATAGCGTCATTTTGAGGGTAGGAGTTTAAACAACCTATATCCAGGATGTGAGGGATCTTTAAATATTTTTACAGCCTTCTTTTTGACTCATGCGGTATACAGGTCCTCAATGGAAGGCAGGTTGGTAGTAATTGTTTTTTATGCAGTTCTAATTATCCTCTGAAGTCTGTGTCTGTCTTGTTGGGTTGCAGAACCAAACCAGACAGTTATTGATTATATATATTGATTATATATATTCAATGCAGTTCCAAATACATAGAAAGCTATCTAGTAAAGCACTTATTTATATAGTCATCTTTCAGATGAGACCAATACACACACACACACACACACACACACCACACACACACATAAAACTCAACATTAGTTTTCAATGTATAGATCATTTTCCACCTGTAGTTGTTTTGATACAATGTAGATAGACACAATCTAATTGTCAATGAATTGCATAGATCTTAATTTCTCACTGATAATCACCTAGAATTTATACTACCTAAAGATATATTTACCTGGTACAGCTACATTTGTTGAATTGAATAGAACATACTATGTGAATCAATAAACATCTACATTAATTAGATGAGCGGTAATTGTATTTTACTGAAGTGGTCTATATGTAAGCACAACTGTGAATTCACAGATCCCTTCATGAAAATTTGTATACATTTCTTCATGAGAAAGCCATAAACAATGAGAAAACTATTGCCTAAATTTTCTTTCCTTTTCTGTAAATTACCATAACAAACAAAGCATGCAATGTTGAATTAATAAGAAAAGATAAGAATTTGATTTTTTAAAAAACATTGAATTATTTTGAAAAGTAAAGCAGAAAGAAAAAAGAAAGAAAGAAGAAAAGAAAAAAAGAAAAGAAAAGAAAGGCAATGGAAGGCAGGCAATGGAAAAAGGGGAGGCTTTTATTTCAATAGCTTTATTTCCAAATATGAAAAGCCACACAAAGGCAGAAATCAATGAAATACTAAATAAAATTAAATATTTTAAAAATAAATTTACAGAAATTAGTCTTTATTTCCAAAATCCCTGTTTTCCTTTCAAAATTAAAACCATTTTCTTGTTTGACTGATTCTGGTCCGAGAAAAGATTCATTTTTCTCTTATGAGAGAAGACAAAAGTCAAATTGGAATTGCCACTTCCCTTTTAACTGGTCACTTGACATAATGGAAATGCTTTCCATTCCTATTGCTGTTGACAGTTCAACTTTCTTGGAATTGATGTTTTTACCCACCTGTTCTAGATTGGCATATATAGTTTAAGATTTTTTTAATTCTTCTACATCTCTCTCTTTTTTTTAATGGGAATTACCTCTTTAGTGCAATGTGAAATTTTCAGTGTAGATTTTTTTTTTAATTACTGAAGTATCAGAACTGTTAATCACTGATATTAAAGAGAGGTGGGCAGAGTTCTCAGGATTTGCCTTCTGGTTTTACTGTATATTTCTGTTCGTACCACCAAAGGATAAGATAGGTTCTAAAGAGTCAGCTGAATCACAAGAACAAGTTCCATGCCATCAACACGTATGCCCTCCCAGTTACTCATCATAGTAGCACGAGAACAGACATTAAGCACAAAGTCCATAGAAGCAAGGGCCTACCATGCATGACCTAAGGTGCAGAGTATGCAGTGGGGCCTCAGAGACAGTCAAATACATAATAGCAGGGTGTAAGATGCAGGCAGGAACAGGATACACTGAACAGCACAACCAAGGACCTAACATATCTCCAGGTTAGAGACCCCATAGAAGATTATGGAGAATAAGAGAGCTAAGTTCCTGTGGGATTTCCAGATCCAGAAGATAGGCAGGTACTATCCAATCAACCAGACATCATGGTAATAGACAAGGATCAGAAGGCAGCAGTGGTCATAGATGTAGTGGTGCCAAGTGACCTCAACATCAAAAAGAAAGAGTATAAGAAGTTGGAGAAATAACCAGGACCTGTAGGAGGAGTGGTCCCACTACTGGTAGGAGCAATTGGGATTGTAACTCTTAGCTCCAATAGATCCCAGGAATAACATCAGAATTTTCTGTTTATAGAAGAGCGCAGTGCTAGGAACAGTTAAGCTACTGATCAGAATCCTCGAACTCCCAGGCCTCAGGTACTAAGAATGAGTGATACACATACTACCCAGTGTGTGTATGTGTGTGTGTGTTTGTGTTTGTGTGTGTGTGTCCCTCTCCCTTCCTCCCTCTCTCTGTGTACATGTACAGTAGCAATAAAGAGGATAAAAATGGGTACATTGTTCTAACCTATCTGTTGAATATTAACACACACAAAGAAAATGGCAAATAACACAAGTGTGAAATTATCTGAACAAAGTGGCTGCAATCTAACAGGCATTCAGTAGCAAATGTCATACAACAACAAAGAGTATGTTGGAGAAGGAGAGGGTTTACGGGATCTATTATGGTATTCCATGTAGTACAGCATTAAATGAGATATATTGTATTAAATCAATTTTATTATTGTTTCTCCCTGAGGATGTTGTTTCTCCTTTAAACCTTTGGTATACTATTATTAAATCCCCCTTGAATCGTATATTTTTTTTAAAAAAATGGTTTAGGATGCATTGTGGGGATTATATGATTTGAGAAAAGATCTCAAGCACAGGGTCTTTCTTATGGTTGAATATAAGTCTAGATATTTTCTTATTTTTTTTCCTTTGGGCCCACTATTTAATTAGTATACTGATGATTAAGAATTGCCAGACTGAGAAACATTCCTTTTATAGTATTTTGGAACATGACATCTTACGGATAGAGTATTTTTCCCTTTTGAACTTTAAATATCACTACCTGGTAATTAAATTGATTTAGACAATGTCTTTGAGGGAAAAGGTTATTGCATTAACCCAGCAATCAATGCACTATTTAAATACTAATCTTCTAAACGATTAACTCAGAGAACTTTTCATATTATAAAATAGTCCTATTTCCTTCCTTCTATTCATGCGTTGTACAAAAGATTATTTTAGCGCAATATTTGTTTTCCATTTTTTAGCATTTACATGAAGTAAATAGCAAATATTTTAAATCTCTATGCATGCAAATGTCCTAGGTTTTATTTTATAATACTATAATAGAATATAGCACAATAAGTTGTTGTTGTTAGTCATGTCTAACCCATCGTGACCCCATGGACAATGTGTCTCCAGCCTTCCTGTCCTCTACCATCTCCTGGAGTCCATTTAAGGTCATGCCTACTGCTTCAGTGACTCCATCCAGCCACCTAATTCTCTGTCGTCCCGTTCTTCTTTTGCCCTCAATTGTTCTCAGCATTAGACTCTTGTCCAGTGAGTCCTACCTTCTCATTAGGTGGCCAAAGTATTTGAGTTTCATTTTCAGGATCTGGCCTTCTAAAGAGCAGTCAGCAGTCCTCTAGGACTGACCGGTTTGATTGCCTTGCAGTCCAAGGGACTCGCAGGAGTCTTCTCCAGCACCATAGTTCAAAGGCCTCAATTCTTTGGCGCTTAGCCTTTCTTATGGTCCAACTTTCACAGCCATACATTGCAACTGGAAAAACCATAGTCTTGAGTATACGCACTTTTGTTGGCAGGGTGATGTCTCTGCTTTTTAGTATGCTGTATAGATCTGCAGTGATCTTGGAGCCCAGGAAAATAAAATCTGTCACTACCTCGATTTCTTCCCCATCGATTTGCCAGGAATTGAGAGGACCAAATGCCATGATCTTAGTTTTCTTAATATTGAATTTTAAGCCAACATTTGCACTCTCCTTCACCCGTAACAATAGGCTCCTTAGTTCCTCTTCACTTTCTGCCATTAGAGTGGTTTCATCTGCATATCTGACGTTGTTGATATTTCTCCCAGCAATCTTAATTTCAACTTGTGATTCATCTAGTCCCACCTTTCTCATGATGTGCTCTGCATATAAGTTAAATAGGCAGGGTGACAGTATACAGGCTTGCCGAACTCCTTTCTTAATTTTGAACCAATCAGTAGTTCCATGTCCAGTTCTCACTGTTGCTTGTTGACCCGCATATAGGTTTCTCAAGAGACAAATAAGGTCTAGTACTCCAATCTCTTTAAGAACTTGCCACAATTTGTTGTAATCCACATAATCAAAGGCTTTAGCATAGTCAATGAAGCAGAAGTAGATATTTTTCTGGAACTCCTTAGCTTTCTCCATGATCCAGCGTATATTGGCAATTTGATCTCTAGTTCCTCTGCCTCTTTGAATTCCTGCCTGTACTTCTGGTAGTTCTTGGTCCACATACTGCTGGAGCCTAGCTTGTAGGATTTTGAGCATAACTTTGCTAGCATGTAAAATGAGTGCAATGGTGCGGTAGTTTAAGCGTTCTTTGGCATTGCTCTTCTTTGGAATTGGAATGTAAACTGACCTTTTCCAATCCTGTGGCCACTGTTGAGTTTTCCAAATTTGCTGGCAAATTGAGTGTAGCACTTTTACTGCAATGTCTTTTAAGATTTTGAATAGCTCAGCTGGAATACTGTTACCTCCACTAGCTTTGTTGTTGTTCAGACTTCCTAAGGCCTATTTGACTTCACATTCCAGGATGTCTGGCTTGAGGTCAGTGACCACCTCATCATGGTTATTAGGGACGTTAAGCTTGTTCTTGTATAGTTCTTCTGTATAATTTTGCCACCACTTCTTAATCTTGTCTACCTCTGCCCTGCCATTTTGGTCCTTTGGTCATCATGTCCATCTTTGCATGAAACGTTCCCTTCATATCTCCAATTTTCTTGAAGAGATCTCTGGTCCTCCCTATTCTATTGTTTTCTTCTATTTCTTTGCACACCGTTCATTTAAGAAGGCATTGTTTTCTCTTTTAGCTATACTCTGGAATTCTGCATTCAATTGGGTGTATCTTTCTCTTTCTCCCTTGCCTTTCACTTCCCTTCTTTCCTCAGCTATTTGTAAAGCTTCCTCTGACAGCCATATTGCTTTCTTGCATTTCTTTTTCTTTGGGATGGTTTTAGTTGTACAATGTTGCGAACATCCATCTATGGTTCTTCAGGCACTCTATCTATCAGATCTAATTCCTTAAATCTATTTGTCATCTCTACTGTATATTCATCAGGGATATGATTTAGTTCATACCTGAGTGGCCTAGTGCTTTTCCCTACTTTCTTCAATTTAAGCCCTACTTTCTTCAAGTATAATATAAGATCTATCAATTTTCTAGTTATTTATGATACTAATGTTATTGTATAATGACTTAATAAAGCTTTTTTATATATATTGCATCTACAACGATGAAACCTTTTAAGCTATGCAATCAGGTGATCTAGTACTTTAGTACATCAGTGTCATTTTTAAAGAAAACAAGTCTGCTTGGCAGACAACTTTATCATTTAGAACCTGAGTAGGTAAGGTTATGCCCACTGTGCATAATTATGTTTAATTTATTTTTCATTTTGCATAACAGCTGGATCTTATGTTTGCAAATACCAGTGGGACCTCAGCTTGAAGATCTGTTTTTATCATTTAATGCAGCTACAGAAAGCTACTAGATGAATTAAACTAATTGTGGTATCACATACAGATAGTATTTATTTCATAGTTACAAAAATAGAACCTCTCTCTTGGCTTAAATACATATGGCTTAAATTCAAATCTAGCTATAGATTCAATTGACACAGAACCCTGGTTTATAGCTTAGCTGTGAAAGTCTCCAAGTATTTTTTTTAAACTTTTGAAGAAGCAATATCGCAAGCCACTCATCCGTAACTTACTCGGCAAGTAACTTACTCAGCAAACTACTGTCTTTTTCTGCCTGGAAGAGTGAGAAATGGAAATTTAAATGATGGATTTCTTCTCTAGCAAGAAGCTATCCTCTCACAGTGAAACAATATAATTGTATCAAATCAAACCATATATGAGCAACTAGCAATTATTCACAGAAAAGACACATCAATGTATATTGTGAACTGACCTGCAATTCATGAAAGCTTTCACCATTTAATAAAATTTGTTAGTCAAAAAAGAAATTTTTAGTTTTTTTGATTCTTTTGATTCCCCCCCCCAATAATTTAATTCAGACTCCTACATCAATTATGTTTGAAATCAATTTTAACTTGCTTCTTGTATTATCTGAATATGATTAACATATTGTAATAGGGATAAAAATTCAATTTGATATTTTTTTTAAAGAATTTTTCAAAGATTTCTTCCTTTTTAAAAATATTTATTTATTTATTTGCTTGCTTGCTTGCTTGCTTTGTGAGGATTAGTGGATCTTGGCAGTAACTACTAAATGTTTTTAAAGTGATACTTTACCTTTTGCTGTCATATAATTAATATTCAGATTTTTCTTTAAATTTTATTAAAGAGAGTGGGTGATTTTGCAAAAAAAAGATGTTTTTCTTTTAAGTGAAAAAAAAAATTAAAAAGAAAAAGAAGTGATAGATAAATGGAAAAGAAATGAAAAAGAAAGATAAAAAAGTGCCTTCTGACTGTCTTTGCACTTTACATTTATGTTTTAGCCTCTCTCTTTAAGGTTGCTTCGTTATTTCCTTCTTTCCTTACTTCCATTTTTTTCTGCTTTTAACAACAAAGTCCATCAAGGGTTCCCAGTCATTAACAAAAGTATTGCTCTCTATGAAGTGTATGTATACAAAATTGTCTTTTCCCTAATCAAACAACTTACTTTTGCCATCTTTGCAAATTCCAGGGTCTTCTGGAACCACTCTAAATTTCAGACAAATTTTTTCCCTTGCAGTTCCAATAATGCCAAATTGTCTAAATACACTTTGATCTCTCTGTTTATTATTTGCTTTGTTATTTCTAACACTTCCACTCTAATTTTAATTTGGTTTGTTTCTCCAGACAATTGACCTACAGACTCCTGTCATTTTGTCTTTCATCTTTATAAATCTTTCTTTCATGATCCCTTCAAATGCAGCCAAACCTTTTTTGTGAATTTCAAGTAAATTATTCGTAATTCTTCAAACTTTTTTGTAAGCCCTTTTTCTGTTGGCTGCCCTAACAGTCTTACTCTCTTCCAGGTTTTGCTGATTTCCTAATAGTTACCATTTATAATCCAGAAAGTAAAAGTAAGTTGATTACAAAGGTGAAATTAAAAGGGAAGCTTTTCTTTAGTCTGTTCCATGTTCTATAATTTTGTTCTCATATTCTGTCTCAAATTACTTTTATCTCTTTATTTTAGCAATAGCAATAGCACTTAGACTTATATACAGCTCCATAGTGTTTTACAGGACTCTGTGAGGAGTTTACAATGTCAGGATATTGCCCCCAACAATCTGGGTCCTCATTTTACCAACCTTGGAAGAATGGAAAACTGAGTCAACATTGAACATTGTCAGGATCGAACTCCAGACTCTGGGCAGATTGATCTGGCAATACTGCATTCTAACCACTGTACCACCAGGTTGAAAATCCACTCATTATTTCTTTATTGTAATTCTAAGCAATCAAAATTCCCCCAAGGGTATGATTTATGTATTTCATTCTTTGAAAACAATGCCAGATACACTTTGACCAAGTTGCAGATGTTTCAGATACACCTGTTCCCTTGGTCCATTTAAAACATTTTTAAATCAAAGGCCTGATAAGCTTTTTGCTGCTATTTTTAATTCTTAAAGCTATTATTTTGTACTTTTCTTTCATCTGGAATGAAGGGTGACTCAGACTTTTTTAAAAAAATCTTTCTGAAGATCTCTCTTTAACTTTAAAATTATTATATCAAAATGTGCTTAAGAAAGTAAGGTTTTGGTCAAACCCATTGTCTTTAAAAGTTCCACTATGGCTGTGAGCTTGATGATTTTTGTTCGTCTCCTGACTACTTAACTCATGAGTCAACAAGATAGCAGGAGCAATAGCACTTAGACTTATATACCGCTTCATAGTGCTTTTACAGCCCTCTCTAAGAGGTTTACAGAGTCAGCCTATTGCCCCCAACAATCTGGGTCTTCATTTTACCCACCTCAGAAGGATGGAAGGCTGAGTCAACCTTGAGCCAGGTGAGATTTGAACTGCTGAACTGCAGCTAGCAGTCAGCTGAAGTAGCCTGCAGTGCTGCACTCTAACCACTGCGCCACCTCAGCTCTGACCTTGAAGATCTTGAAGTCTTCCCATGAAATGTGATGTCTGGAGTGCAGGTGGGAAATCTCTCAATCTTTCCTTATCCAGAGAGGCACCCTCTCTGAGTGGCACCTAATACATAGCAATCTTTGTGGCACATCACCCCTTCATTCCCTCAGAGATGTCTTATTTCACCAGAGTCCTCATTTGGAAGTTATTAAGATATTCAGATATTGTGATTCAGATCTGGTAATACTAGCCAAGTGCTAGGAAGGTGCTTTGAAGGGAGCAAAGTTCACTGGTTTTGTACAGCAGGATCACCAATGGGAGATCATCCCACAACTTCATAAGCATTGAGAAAATGTTTTGCAAGTGTTTCTTGTTATATAAATATTTTTACTTCTCCTGCAAGAATTAACTTGCAGCTTAAAGGATACAACTCTGCAAGATGACAATAGTCCTATTAACAATAATATCATATGAAGGGCTCAAACAAGCATCCATAAAATATATTTTTCCTTTGGTTTCTGAGTGTGAAACAACAATTAACTGTTATACTTAAACAATTAACAAAATAACAGTTGAAGTACACACTGTATGTATATATGTATGCAGGCAGGCAGGAATGTGTGTATGTATATATATATATGTGTGTGTGTGTGTGTGTATATGCACCATCAAGGCTTACTCAGTCAGAAAAGTAATAGAACGCAGTAACTCCTTTTTATTACTCCTGAACCACAAAAGTCTGAACCATAATGCAAAATCTTATTTTTCTAATTTGTGTATTTACATGATGAATATTCTATTTAGCTTGCTTATGTATACAGAACTTTCCTGAAAGAGAATCCAAATTCATGATGTGGAAAATATAGCCATTCACATTTATTTAACTCTCTTTGGGAAGATACAATTGTAACCATAGAAACAAAAGGCATATGCTCCACAAGTGACTTCTGCACTCAGGTCACACATTATATTCTCCCTATGAATGGTATTAAATAAGAAATATTGTACATGCATAAATTGCCTTTTTGTGTTTTAAATCTGTTACTATACTTTACAGATAATTGAATTCCAGAAAAATGTTGGTCTAGTCATTCTACAAAGTAAAAAGTTAAATCCTGACTCTGTTTATAATTGTTGTCTGCAATCCTTTAGCTGAAGGATATAATTGGTAATTAATTTAGTTTAGGTCTCAGTCAAACAGTGATAAAAAGGTTTAATAATCTCAGTGGGTAAACAGGAAGTATGTGAGCAAAAAGGAAATTAGGAAATATTTGGAAAAGGGACAGCTGGTTCTCACTGAATTGTCAGAAGTTAGAAAAAAATGTTATAGTAAGACAAGAAAGGCTGTAACGAGCAAATTTGTGTTATACAGTAACTGCAGGACAGACTCATTTGAAGTGATTGAATAAGTCTAAAATATTTGACTCAATTATTTTAATTGAGTAGTAATAGCACTATTTTTTTCCAAAATTCATGATCCCTCACATATTTATATGTGCAATTTTTATTTATAAATGAGGATGCTGAAACATGATAATTAAACATATGCATAATTCATATGTACTCATGTTATGTTGATATTTGAATACTTGTATTGATCTGATTGCATGTCCCCTAATTTTGAGTCTATTTCCATCAATTGGCATGATCTTCTGATTTAGGAAGTTATTAGCTACTTTTAGAAATATAGACTATAGCATATGCTATGCCAATTGGAATTAGCAATAACAATAGGAAAAGCAATAGCAATAGCCCTTAAACTTATATACCACTCCATAGTGCTTTACAGCGCTCTCTGGGCAGTTTACAATGTCAGCCTATTGTCTCCCACAATCTAGGTCCTCATTTTACCAACCTTGGAAGGCTGGAAGGCTGAGTCAACCTTAAGCCTCTCAGGATTGAACTCCTGGCAGTGGGCAGAGACAACTGCAATACTGTATTCTAACCAAGGCACCACCAGGGCATTAACATTTACATGGCATAAATACATCAACAATAAAGGTTTTATTAATTTTCTGCATTAAATGTAAGCTCGGTTCTTTTTTCTACACAGTCCTAAATAAACTAAATATATAGATATTTCTATTTATTCATCTTTGTTTCAGGCCTTTGTAGAAGATAAGATCTCTCTATGCCCTAATATCCTTTTTTTAAAAGGCAAGGATATAAATAGTTCATGAATATACTTGTGATGAACAAATATATTAATTATTCTTAGTATATTCTTAGTATTCTTATTGTGAACATTTTATTAGAGTATATAATTAAAGACTCAGGAAAGACCAGGAAGACACAAAGATACAAACAGAAACACAATTGGGGTGGGGTGGAGGGAAGAGAAGAGGAATCCATGAAACTAAGTTATCCAATGTATGCCTTATCTTAAGAATCTACTTACCAATTAATAAAAAAGTATATTTGAATTATTTAACAAATATAATTCCTGGTAGTTGTCTGACAATAAAGAAATTATGGCTTGTTAATCTATATAAAAACTGTGATATTATCACCTGTGATAGTGATGATGGTGACAATGATTTTGTAATGATGGTCAGTATATTTGAAAAGAAATATTATATAATATTCTATATTCTGTAATGTTCTTTTGGCAGCATGGTCATCTTGATTTTTACAAAATTCCATTTCTGTGAATACCCTGCTCAGAATATCCTGTTCATATTTTCATAAATAATGAAAATATTTTTAAAATGTAGGATTGTTGACTCAGTTTTATTTTATAGACTGATCTTCATTTTAAAGAAATAGTGTAAATACACACACACACACACACACATATGCTAGGATTCACTTTTTTCTGCCAGTGATACATTTTTAAAAATGGGGGAAGGGGAAGTAAGCTACAGCACAGCAAAACAGTTCTACTCCATCAAGAACAGAAAAAAAAGAAGAAAAAGATGGATAAACAGGAAAGCGAAGATTATGAGTTATCAGATAGATGAGGCTTGAAGAAAGGAGGCTGGAAAGGGTGAAAGAATTTTCTTGACAAGAAATTGCAATGGTTTCACTGGTCAGATAAGTAACAAAGGCTTTTGGGAGACTGAGTTCTTAATTTAATTAGCTTTAATATGTTAGTGGTGAAATTACTTCATAACTGGAGCTCTAAGCAGGGTTATTAGGATGCAAACCATTCCTTTATTTTAGTTTTTGGAAAAGGAAAAACAAAGGCAATTGAGGTAAGGCCAAAATGGTTTGTTCTGGCAGAAAAAAACCCCAAATTTAATAGTGATAATAAACAAATAAATCAATTTTCCTTTAATATTTTTGATATTAGATCATAACTGTTTCCTCCATACCCACTGAAATGTCATTAGGATTATTCTAAGTTTAATATAGCTTTGAAATCATAATATGGGTTTATCATGCTGTGATCCTAGGAACACTAATATGAAATGTGAGAATGATTCTAGAATAGAATTCAGTTCCAAAGTAACTATGATAAATCCTATTGAAAAGCTAATTTTGAATATTTTACAGTTTAATCACTACTTTCATTAACATTATTCATGCTTTATCTTGCAATAATTTTGAAACATTTTTTCTGGGTTTTTCATTTTTTATTTTCAATATTTCATTTTCAAACATTTCAAATACAGTGCAATAATGTTACACAATTATTACAATTACTTCATGGATATGCAAGAATATTATTGTAGCATAACATACAAGGATATATTGTTTTTTGAAGATCCAAAGTACTGCATTTATAATAAAAAAATTATCTCTCATAAAGTTAGTACATTCTTCCTGTCCCCTTGCCCCATGTCTCTCTACATTTTTCTTCAAACAATACTTCTTTATTGCCATCATAATTAGTTCTTCTATAACCTGAAGGCATATATTGTTAGTAAAAAGAAAGTTCAAATACATGCAGAAAAGATACAAATTGCCTTAGTGAACATCTATTGTTGAATCTTTCTGTGATACAATCACAACTTTTGTAGATTCCTTTTCAACTGTGTTAAGTGTTTTCAACAGTGTGTAGAAGGAACATAAAACTGTACATTTTATGAAAAAAATGATTAGTCATAATAAAATAATGAATTTAGATGCAAGAAAAGATATGTATGTGAAAGAGGTAAGAAAATTAGTCTGAATAGATCTTGTGAATGTTCAGACAATGGTAATAGTCTACTTGGGGGGTCATAAATGGACTACGCTTGAATGGAAGTCATGAAGTTTCCTGTATAAAAGATTTAGGTGGAAAAGCACAATGAATAATAACATAATATATTAATTGAGCCATAAATGTGAAAATTCTTTATCTGACATTCTGACTTAAATCATGGTTTTCTGCTTAGTCCTTTGTATCCTTAATTTGCACTTTGCAGTCTATCTTTTTAACAGTTTATTTTAATATTGATCGTTGTAAATAAATTTGAATAATTCAATGATGACCTTTCCTCAGGCAGATAATTTCCTGATTAAAGGGATTTTTTTTCCTCAATCTAAAAACCAAGTGTGGTTGTAGTGACAGAGAGGACGCCTTTTCCCCGAGTTCTTCTGCAGTGCAAAGAAGACACAAAAATAAAATGTTAAAGTATATACAAAAATATAAAAGTCTAGAGTCTCTTAAGATGAGATGGGCAGCACACCAATCAAATAAATAAACAAATAATATGTCAACTTTAAGATGACAATATTAATCTATTATCATATGCAAACAGTACCTTGGGTATAGAAGGTCACCCAAACTATCATTTATCTTAGATGCTTTGTTTGCATAATGAATCTACAGAAAATCAGGTATCTGTATACTTGGGTTGTCTGTTAGAACAATACAGATAATACATACATGTTTTTCTGCATGTTTCATGTTTTGATTGCATGTTCCCAAATCCTGACATAGAATGTCAGGATGTTTTAAATGAATTTGCAATGGCAGTAAGACTGAATATTTTAGTACTAATTTTCATTCAGTGAGGCAGTCTCAATAATGCAATTGCAAATCAAAACTTGAAAGTCCAGGCAAATATTATCAAAGCACATTCAACTCAGGCATAGAAATAACATATCTGTGCTTTCCAAAAGATAATTCAATTTGCAATCTTACATCTGTTTTCCTTGCGGTATTGAATTCAGTGAGACTTACATCTGAATAAACTTGTGAGGGATTGCAAACTAAAACAAGTATAAATTACATATAGAAAAATACTGATGAGTCAATCTGAATTGAACGTATTGTGTATTTAATTTCACATATGTTCAAATTGTTTTTTTAAAGGCTATATGTCCAAGAAAATACCTCATTGACTTTAAATACATCCTAGCCCTCATAAATGCCCAGTTTTTATTTCAGTACTGCCTGTGATTTTTGTCATGTTAAAGTGAAAATCTGAAATACTCTATATTTTCAATAACATTAAGGTTAGAAGTTTAATAATTATATTATTTTCTTATATAATTATAAAGAACATTACTTCAAATAATTTTGTTGTTGCATTGTTTGTTTGTTTTCTTTGTAAAACAGAGGTGATCTGGATTAGAATAAACAATGCAGAGTATTTCAGGATATTTCCACCTCCTATTTTCCAACAAATCTTCCACAAAACTGTAAAAGAAAAGTAACTGTAACTTTCATTTTAGAGAAAGGAGATTAGTGCATAATAGTTATGTGGGGTAGAGGTTACCAGATGTTTTAAGGGAAGTGGGTAATTAAAATTCTTTGTATGTACTCATTTTTTTCTCAATTACATTAACTAATTCATATTTTCAACATGTCGTCATTTCACAACTTAGTTTAATGCAACTTCGCTGTTACTGGCAAAGGCTAGAAGGATAAAAATAGTCTTTTTATTTTATTGTATTAATGAAATTATCTTAAATTCCGTGAATTATATGTAAAAAGTTTTTTAAGGTTTTTAGAATTTTTTTTCAGAAGATGTACAAAAAATAGAAATAATCATAATATTTTTACTACAAAATAGCAGTGATATTGTTGTTAAATGAAGGGAGATTATTATATTATTTTGTAAACTGGAACTGTTTAACTGTTTAATTAAGAAATTAAAAATTCTACTTGCACCGAAAAATGTTTCAATTTTTTAAAAAACCAAAATCTAGATATTGCCTTCTAGTGGCAATGCATACCAGCAATACTTATCAAATCATAATCAGAAATAATTTTATATGCTATTTCCATCAATTAAATAGTTCCGTAACACATTGTTTCAAATATTTACTTAGAAGAAGTAAGACATGTATCTATTTAATCTCTAATCATTGTTGTTTCAAATCTCTGAATAAGCAATGTATTTAGTCTTGAATATAGTTTATAAAATTGAATTATATTGTATTATTATATTTGAAGCTTATGCCTGTAATGTTCAACAAATTTATCTGGCAATCTATTTCAAACTAATTTGTGCATGTATTTTAACTGAAGATTCCATTTATATAAGTTTTGATTTTTCTTCTGCCTTATTAAATAGCTTATTTACTCTATTATTGAATCATGTCACTTTCTTCTACCCTAAGCTTCCTGTTTCTATATAGTATTTCTTATGCAGGGATCTTATATAATTTCCCCCCTTGCCATAAGGATAATTCAGCTAGTATTAGCAAGCAACAAGTACATTTCCCCAACTCTAGTTAATGAGAGTCAGAAGAAGTATGGTCCACTTCAAAACTCCACTTTCCACTTCAAAGAAATTATGGCAGGATTCCCACAAACATATTAAGATATAATTCCTAGTTGCTAGGTTCACACACTTTGGTAATGTGTGTGACAAAAGCCTGTACTTGCTTCAGCTGAGTAAAATACTGTATATGATATAGTCTTTAGTGTTAAACAGTAAAGTGATTTGTTTGGTTTTTACTTAGTGTTCTTTAAATTGTTTGTTTAGTGTTCTTTAAATAGTGTTCTTTAAATTGTTTGTTTAAAAAAATAGCATGATATCTGATCATGAAACAGGCTGAAATTAGAACAGATACAGTACAAAGATATGAAATATAGATATTCATCTAACTGTGTGTATCTGGCTTTATAACCATAATAACCATGCTGCAGCTATAAGTTATAAAAATTATATTTGGTTGTTAACTATGCTCATGATTAGTAATATCTATGTACTAGGATGGAATACACTAGAAACATTTTTTAAGCAAACGAACTCTATATGAGATCAATAAAGCCAGGTTTAGTCCGAAGAAATTTAGAATATTACTTCCACCAATAAAAAAAAACTGTGCTTTTTTTTTTTTTTTGGCAGCTGCCATTCATATAATAAAACACAGATGTGTGACTAGCTGTGTTTACTTTAGTACAGGGATCATTGTAATTTAGAATTGCCAAGAGACTGCATCTCTGCACATTAAGGTATGTCACAGATGTTGGCTTTTCACCCAGCCAAGCCATGGAAACATTTTTACTTGATATAGAGGATTTGGTTAAAATTATATTTTGGTAAAGATTTTTTTGGAATTGATCTCCTTATTTATACTTTAGGTTTGTTGCCTAACTCATGAAGTTGCATGCAATCTTATTTTTAGTACTAAACATTATGCAGGAATAATAATTTTTAATAAAAAGGAATAATTTTGATAATAAAGGAATAATTTCTTTTGATAAAAACATTATTTTCTATCAAGCCAGTTTCAGCACATTTTTCCTATATAGAAAGAAACAGAATAATCTGCAAATCTGGATTAAGTTATATTATTTTGCCTTATATTTAAAATTATATCACTGTTAATATAGACTATGCATTTCATTTAAGTTTATGGGTGCAAAAGATTATTCTATTTAAAAATTATTATTAGCATAATTATTTAGAATCAATTGCTTCATATAGAAAATTAAGACAATAATATATGCTTTTGGCGATATATGGATCAACCTAAACTAATATATCTTTATTTAATGTGTAGTTGCTTACTATTCTGTTTTTTCAAATTCTCCTAGTTTTTTTTTTCAAATAAAATAAAATGGCATATTTTATTGTCATACCCAACTTTCTTTATATGATATAATTTGGAATGTAGCACATTATTGTACGCACTGTTCTAATCTTGTGATATACATAATGGTATACATCCCCCTCATAGACACAAATTGAAGTTCTCTTTGTTTTTATGTTTCATGTTTTTTTTTTTTTTTTGCCATACATTGTTCCCATTAAAAAATTCATTAATGCATTAGAGCATTAAAAGCATTAAAAAATTCATTGATGCAATTGCTTGGCATTGGAATGATGGAAGCACACTCTTCCATCATTTTGAAGCAAACATCATTTTGAGGCAAATGTGACAGTAAGTTCGCATTGTTAAAAACAAAACCATTCCTCCTCCAGAAATCATATATGTACACACTGTAAATATTATATGTATGTATGCAGACACATGAAGTAAAAAAATACTGTTTTCAGATATGCTGTATATATTTTCCAATGGAAGTTAGCTAATGCGATGTCTACCAATACAGCAGTGTAATGTTCTACAGAGATTGACTTACTTACAGAATCTCATCTAAAACACTTCATATATACTGCCTTGCTATAGATGGATGCAGAATCATACATAATCCCAAAACATAAAATTCCAAATTCACTGGATAAATTCTCTCTATGACACTAAACAAAATTCAGCTTCTGTCAGATTGTCTTTCTCCATCTACCTTCTTTAATTCATTCTTCAACTTAATAATTATACTCTTGACACTGATTACAATCTTTTTCTATTATACCTAATAATAATAGTGCAGTACCTCAAGGCTTATTTTTTTAAAAAGGCGTTGTTAACAGCGGCCATTAGTGCTCCTTTTAAGGTTATTGGGACCAGAGTGCAATCCTGGAACTTTAAATTTTATATCTTTATTTTATAAAATTATTAATATTTTAAATTCTTCTTTTCTAGAAATTTTACATTCAGTCAATTTGCATAGAAATAATTCCTTTGGAATGTACAAATATTTTATACTCCATCTTACTGGAAAATTGTAGACTAGGACTGTCTGGGATAGTGCAACCCCATTCAGAAATAAGGTAAAGTCCTAGATCTTGAAGCTCCATGGACACAAAGCCATTTGATCTTGCTAGGCTTCAGCTGAAGCCTGTTGTCCCCTATCCAGGCACTACAGCCTCCAGGTACTATGAAAGGACAGCAACAGCATCACTTGAATCATCAGGAGTGGATATATAAAGTTGCATGTTATCAGCCTACTGAGGGTACTTCAACCCCTGGTGGCAAATGATTTCACTCTGCAGCTTAAAAAGAGAGTACTGAGCCTTGCCACATGCCACAAAGGAGCAGCCATGGGCTGGACCTCTCACTCCCTATCAACACCAATTGGGACTGACATTGAAAAAGGCCTTGGAGCATAAAACTGTACCACCTAGCCACAAACCCTACAGCTGTGCCAGGTTCCTTAGAAATTAAGGACGGTTGCAATACCCGAATCGTGCTCTTGCCAGAGATCATTGACAAGTGAAACCAAAGCCGTTTTTGTTCCATAACTAGGCCTGAATCCTAACTGGAAACAGTCTAGATAATCAGTTTCAGAGAGCCTTCTCTGTCGGGGCACCAGCCCTCTGGAATGAGCTGCTCCTAGAGATTCGTATGATCCCCGACCTGCGTACCTTTCGCCGTGCCCTGAAGACCCTTTTGTTCCAACTGGCCTAATATGAATTTTATAATGGGTGTATGTTAATTTTTTTTTTATTTTGTGGGCCAAATTTTTATATATTCGGTTTTAAATTGTTTTTAAATTTTGTAAATCTATATATGTTTTAATTCGGCTGTACACCACCCTGAGTCCTTCGGGAGAAGGGCAGTTTAGAAGTCCAATAAATCTAATCTAATCTAAGACCTTTCTCAAGGTGTTTCACATAGACCTGTATCATACATGGTTCCAATTGAGAACAAATCCAAGTGACTTTATTCATCAAGTGTGCAGCCCTCTGTGCAGCTGAGAAGATGACCATCAAATCTCCCTTTATAACTGGATCACCTGGAACAGGGCTGCAGGGTGACACTACAGATGCAATAAAGATAGAAGAGTAATGCTGTTTCGCCTCTCTTATGAACTACACCTTAATAGCAATTCTACAGTGTGCTAAGTTGTGTCTGGTGACAGCCATCCTTCATTTTCTTCCAGCAGCACTCCAAGCATTTCTTAAGCCTTTTCAGAATCTGCAACTCCTCTGTGAACCACAGGGAGAGTTGGGAGCAATGGGTCAAGAGAGACCACATAAATGTGACATCCTCCAGACACCTGGCCACCTTCTGGGATGTTATCAAGGGTTCGGCAACATTTGTGAGCAAATGTTTAGCAAGTACCTAGTTCCGCCCCAGGTGCCTGATACAGCACGGAGATGGCTTTGGTCGCGCTGGTGGATGATCTCTGGAGGGTTTGGGACAGAGGTTACTTCTCTGTTCTGGTCCTATTAGATCTTTTGGAGGTTTTTGATACCATCGACCATGGTATCTTGCTGCGACGCCTCGAGGGGTTGGGAGTGGGAGGCACCGTTTTGTGGTGGTTCTCCTCTTACCTCTCGGGTCGTACTCAAGCGGTGTTGGCGGGGGCAGAGGTCGACCATGAGGTCTCTCACTTGTGGGGTGCCCCAGAGGTTGGTCCTCTCACCCCTTCTGTTCAACATTTATATGAAGCCACTGGGAGAGATCATCCTTGGTTTCGGGGTGAGGTACCATCAGTATGCTGATGATACCCAGCTTTTTTTTTTATTGAAAAGTTTTACAAAAAAGAAAAAAAATTCAAATATTTCCCCTTCCCCCTTCCCTTCCTTTCCCCCCTACCCCCCCCCCCCCCCGGCCCGGACTTCCCAGAACAAAATACAGGGTAAAACAATTAACAATCATATGCTAAACTAAGCTAACTAACTACAGATTCCTATCTCCCCTTGACACTTTAACTCACCTTTTACTTAACTAAGTATACATACTCTTAACTTTTTTATTCATTCATAAGCTATTTGATACTTTTTAGTTTGATATTTGTTTTGAATATAATCAATCCATCTTCTCCATTCCAATATATATCTTTCTTGTGAATGATCTTTCAAATATGCTGAAATTTTCGCCATTTCTGCCAAATTTGCCACTTTTAATGTCCATTCTTCAATAGTAGGCAATTCTTCCTTCTTCCAGTATTGCACCACCAAAAGTCTAGCTGCAGTTATTAAATTTAAAATCAATTTAGTCTCTGTAACTGTGCATTCTGTGATTATACCCAACAAAAACAATTGTGGAGTAAACTTTATCTTCTTTTTAAGAATATTTTGTATAATCCACCATATTTTAATCCAAAATGCTTTAACTTTTTTACAAATCCACCATATGTGATAATAAGTAGCATCATCACAATCACATCTCCAAAACTTAGATTGCAAATTCGTATACATACAAGCCAACATTTTAGGATCCAAATGCCATCTGTAAAACATTTTATAAAAAAATTTTCTTAAATTTTGTGCTTGCGTAAATTTTACATTTCTAACCCATATTTTTTCCCAAGTTTCCATCATTATTGGTTCCTGAATGTTTTGTGCCCATTTTATCATGCAATCCTTAACTAATTCCATTTCTGAATCTATTTCTATCAGTATATTATATAATCTTTTAATATGTATTTGACCTTGATCTCTAATTTGTTTTACCAAATTTTCTTCCTTCTGCATGATACCAATTCTCTGGTCTTCTTACCATCTAGCTTGCAACTGTCCATACTGAAACCAAGTTTGAATTATTTTTTCTTCTTTTAATGCCTTTATATATTTTAACAGCAATATACCCCCTTCAATTTTAAGAAGCTCTTTATAGGTAATCACCTCTTGCTTTTGTTCTACACTTATATTCTCTATCGTATGTCTGGGTATTGCCCATATAGGTATCTTATAATTTAACTTATATTGATACTTCTTCCAAACTTGTAACAAGGCATTCCTTAGTATCTGGCTTTTAAAGGTCTTATCCACCTTTTTGTCATATAATAAGTAAGCATGCCAGCCATATAACAAATCATATCCTTCAATATTCAATATTCTTTCTTCTGTTGAATTAATCCAGTCACTAATTATTGTTAGGACAGCTGCTTCATAGTATAATCTTAGATTAGGCATTTTAAGACCTCCTCTTTTACGTATATCTTGCATTTTTTTAACTTTATCCTCGGTCTTTTCCCTGCCCAAACAAATTTATTAATACCCTTCTGCCATTCCCTCAAATTATCATCTTTCTTAAGTATTGGTATCATTTGAAACAAAAATAAAAAACTAGGTAAAACATTCATTTTTATTGCTCTATTCTCCCCAACAAAGATAATTGTAATTTTCTCCAATTCTCCATCTCTTTCTGTATTTTTTGCCATAGTAATTCATAATTATTTTTATATAATTTTACATTTGAGGCTGTAATATATACCCCTAAATATTTAACCTTTTTTACTATTTCAAATCCTGTTAGTCTTTCTAGTTCGTATTTTTGCTTTACCGTCATATTTTTAGCTATTATCTTTGTTTTTTGTTTATTTATTTTAAATCCAGACATTTGACTGTATTGGGTAATTATATCCAGTTAGCCTGTAACTGATTGTACTGGTTGGGTTAAAGTAACAACCAAGTCATCCGCAAATGCTCTTAATCTATAATCATGATGTCTAATTTTAATTCTCTTTATTTTATTTGACCTTCGTATTTTATTCAGTAATGGTTCCAAAGTTAAAATAAACAATAATGGTGATAAAAGGCATCCCTGTCTTGTTCCTTTTTCAATTTTAAAAGTTTCTGTTAAACCACCATTAATTATTATTTGTGCTGTTTGTCTCTGATATATTGCCCTAATAGATTGTGTAAAGTATTCTCCAAACTGCATCTTTTCTATTATTTTCAATAAAAATTGCCAATTCAATCAATCAAATGCCTTCTCCACATCCAAAAAGATAAGCGCTGCAGGGACTTGGTTGTTCCTTTCCAGATATTCCAATAAGTTTACAATTTGTCTTACATTACCTTTCATTTGTCTCCCACTTATAAATCCAGATTGGTCATTATGAATCATTTGTTGCATAATTACCATTAACCTATTTGCTAGTATTTTAGCAAAAATCTTATAATCAGTATTTAAAAGCGATATTGGCCTATAATTCTTAGGTTGACTATGATCTTGGTCCTCCTTTGGAATCAATGAAATAAAAGCTGTTCTCCAAGAAGTGGGTACATCTCCTCCAGCTTGGATCTTCTGAAATAGTTCCTTAAGCAGTTCTACCATTTCTAACTGCAAATTTTTATAATAAACAGCTGTCAATTCATCTGTGCCTGGAGCTTCCCCCCCACTTCAACTGTTTAATTGCTAAAATAATTTCCTCCGAAGTTATTGGTCAGTTCAATCCTTCCCTCTGCTCTGGTATAATTACAGGAATATTCTCCTCCTGTAAATATGTCTTTACCTTGAATTGTATCACTAGCATATAACTTTGTATAGAATTCTAAAAAAAACTTTTTGATATATGTTGATATACCTCTTACCTCTCAGGTCGTACATAAGAGGTGTTGGCGGGGGGGCCGAGGTCAACCATGAGGCCCCTCACTTGTGGGGTGCCCCAGGGGTTAATCCTCTTGCCCCTTCTGTTCAACATTTATATGAAGCCACTGGGAGAGATCATCCGTGGTTTCGGGATGAGATATCACCAGCTTTTTATATCCACCCCGAATCAGCCCAGTGATGCCCTCGACGTGATGTCCCAGTGCCTGGAAGCAGTGTGGGTCTGGATGGGGAGGGACAGGCTTCGGCTCAACCCTGCCAAGACCGAGTGGCTGTGGGTACCGGCATCTCGTCCAATAGAGAGGTTCTATCTTTGGCTATAGTGGGTGAAGTTTTGCCCCCTGTAGACAGGGCACGCAACTTGGGTGAACTCCTAGACTCACGGTTGAGTTTAGAAGATCATATAACAGCCGTGACCAGGGGAGCGTTTGCCCAGGTTCGCGTGGTGTGCCAGTTGCGCCCCTATTTGGACCGAGATGTCCTACGCACAGTTACTCATGCGCTAGTCACCTCCTGTATTGACTACTGCCATGCTCTCTACTGCTGCCCTTGAAGACCTCTTGGAGGCTTCAGCTGGTACAGAATGCGGCCGTGCGGGTTGTGATGGGAGGGTCCCGATACTCCCATGTTACACCTCTCCTGCGCAACTTGCATTGGTTGCCGGTTGCCCTCCGGTTGAGATTCAAGGTGCTGGTGATGACCTATAAAGCCCTACATGGCTTAGGCCCAGGATATTTGTCGGGCCATCTGCAACCAGCAACAGCTTCCCATCGCCCGGTGCGTTCTCACAGGGAGGGCCTAGTCAGGGTGCCGTCAGCCAGACAATGTCGGCTGGCGGCCCCCAGAGGTAGAGTTTTCTCTGTGGGCAGGGCCGGATTTAGATGAAAAGAGGCCCTAGGCTATTCCACTTATGAGGCCCTTTCACCAGTGGTGGGATTCAATTTTTTAAACAACAGGTTCTGTGGGCGTGGCTTAGTTAGGGGTGTGGCTTGGCAATCATGTGACTGGGTGGGCGTGGCTAGCTGGTCACGTGACTGTGTAGGCATGGGTAGCTCGTTATGTGGCCGGGTGGGCGTGGCTATGTGCATAGACTTTTTTCAGAGGGCTGAAAAAAGTCATTTCTGACTGGGCCTTGCACTTTTGACCGGTCCTCACACTTATGACCATCCTCACATTTATGCCCATGCAGCTTTCTTAACAACCATGTCACTCATTTCACAACTGCTTCTCTTCACCATGGTGACAAGATAGGCAAAAACGTAAAATGTGAGGACAGTCGTAAGTTCGAGGACTGGTCAAAAGTGCGAGGACCAGTCAGAAATAACTTTTTCAGCCCTCTGAGTAGTCCATATGCATAAAAGGATACAGCAAAGGGTGAAGGAAGGGAAGGGAAATTAGAGTAGGAGGGAGGGTAAGAGAGGGAGGAAGAGAGGAGGAGAAGGAGAAAGGAAGAGGAAGTAGGGAGGAGAAGACGAGGGGGAGGAAGAGAAAGTAAGGAAAGAAAAGAGAGAGATGGTAGGTTTGAGGAGAAAGATTGCTGTACAATAAAAAAGATGAAAGGGAAGAAAGCCAACCCCAAACAAATATAAAGATATTAAGATAAAGAATGAATTGTTAAATTTTAAAGAATAAAAGAGAACAAATATGAATAAATAACAATAATTAGAAACACACATACAAACATACAATGTATTTTCTTTGAACAGAGTATTTGGCCGGTTCACAAATTTAAACAGTGTTTAGTCATTTCAATTAAATTTACAATTTCTATATTTCCTTTTTGCCATATTTATTCCTCATCTATTTTTTGTAAAAAACCAATATTATCCTTCATCCTCATCTCTAATCTTAATCAAATTCAATTTTTCTCTTCTATTCCATATTATACCCCTTCCCATTGTCATCTATTTTTATATCCATCCTCACATTGGTTAATTATGTAATATTAGTTGTTTAATATAAATTCAACATTTTAATATAAATCAATTAGATTTATAACTACCTTTTTTGTATATTAATCAATATGAACATGAATATTCCAATTATTTCCATGCAATCCAATTACTTACAAATCAATTAATTATATTTACCAATAATAATAAACCAAATAATTTCCCCCATATATTCCTCCAAACCACAACTTAACCATTTCTGCTTTCAGAAATATACAATTAATAGTATCTCAATTATTACAATTCCCTAGTTAAATAGAGCTTTTTTTCTTTTGTGTTTTAAAATCCTGAACTCTCCTCTTTTTCCCTAAATTTCCCATTGTTTGCACCTACCTTTTTTGGTGAGGAAAAAGAAAAGAATTCTGCCTGCCTAATTTTCCAACCTTGCAGCAACAGCAAAGAAGTTTCAGTTTCGTTTCACAGCATAGCTAGGGGAAAAAAATCTTTGCAAGGAAGCAGAAGAGCCCTGAGCAAAACAGCCAAGACAAATCAGCTGAGAGCCGGGAGGCCAATTAGCCTATGCTGAAGCTCCGTGGGCCAATAAAATTACAAAAAAAAAACACCGAACCCTTTGTTAAATTGCTGGCTCCCCCGCCCCTCGCCCACCACTATTTATTGGCAATAAATAGTGGTGCGGAGGGGCGGGGCAAGCCAGCAATTTAACAAAGGGTTCGGCTGCACCACTGCACTGGCTCTAGGGCGGCCCTTTGAAGCCCCGCGGCAAGAATTTGAACAGTTTTTTTTCCTCTAGCCATCAGCTGGGACTCCGGAGGCAGCAATAGATTGGGAGTGGGCAGGGTAAGCGAACAGCCAGAGATCCAACAGAGCAGAGAGTGAGGCAGCCCACGTGGATCCCAGGCAGCGGAACTCAGGATAGGGAAGGGGTGGGCAATTGTGGCTCTTTTACAACCTGTGGACTTTAACTTCCAGAATTCCTGAGACAGCCAAGCTGCATCAGGAATTCTGGAAGTTGAAATCCACAGGTTGTAAAAGAGCCACAATTGCCTACCCCTGGCTACGGTAGGCTGGCGCCGCGCGGGTGGGAGGCGAGGGGTGGACGAGCCAGCAATTTAACAAACGGTTCGGCCGAACCCCCTAGAACCCCCAGAATCCTACCACTGTGTAGGCCCCTCTTGATCTTGAGGCCCTAGGCTGAAGCCTAGTTAGCCTATAGGAAAATCCGGCCCTTTCTGTGGGTGCACCCACCCTTTGGAATCAACTCCCCCTGGGACTCCAGTTGGCCCCTGACCTTCACATTTTCTGCCACAAACTAAAGACATGGCTGTTTAAATCGCCCAGCCTGGACTGATGGAGGTTTGATTATTTTAATGAGTTTTAACATACATTTAATTTGTATTTTAATATATTTTTATCTGGTTTGATTTTAATTGTTGTGAACCGCCCTGAGTCCTATGGAGATAGGGCGGCATACAAATCAAATTAAATAAATAAAATAATTAAAGTATTCAGTGAAGAAATTCATTTTGTAAGAATGCTTATGCAAAAGGTTGGTGCAAGGCTAGACTTAGCTAGGTTAATATTGGGATGACGGTGAGCCCAACTTGCTACTAGCAACAGGAAAATATCTCCTTCTTACTCCATTCATTTTTCTGCTTTGTGTGTTATTTTGTACATCTTCTAGCATAGCCCTTAATGGGAAATAACATCCATGATTTGTCATGTCTCATGCATAGAACACTTTTCTGAAGCAAAGCAGCTGTGTTGTTTCATAAAAGAGAAGATGTGTTGTTGCTCTGTGAAATTGTTTCCCATATAAAAAAGAGTTGAGCTCTAGAGGATCTAGAAAAACTAATCCTCATATCGTGAAAATCAGTGAAACTGCCAGACCTCTGACAGTTACTGAATATATTTTGTTCATATTCATTGGTTACAAGAATTGTAGCATCCCCATGCCTAAATAAGGCTCTTGCAGATACTGTATTTCAAGTATTTACAACCACTATATTCTATATTGGGTGAGGAAATGGGAATGGGAACCTTCTTTAAAATTTCTCATGCTTTAAAAAATTGAAAATATTCATAGATACTCTCTTGTGCATAGCAAAGCATCATATTCCATATTGGAGAGAAAGGATACAAAAGATGGAGTGGCACAAAGGCTCTAGTTGTCAGAAATGCCACCTGCTCCTTAAGCAGGAGCTGCAAATCTAAAAGGGCTCCCAAACTGGGAATAAATTCTGTCTGATGGAAGCACTACAGCATCCAAAATCAAAGTGACAAATCATTAGAATGGGACCCCAGAAATTCACAGCCCCTTGGTTTTGGTAGGTTTGAGCCAGAACTGATTCTTCCTTATCTAATCCCTCACAAGCTTGAAAAACTGGGGAAGAATTTGGATGCATCATTTGGCCAGCTTCTGCAGAGATTTAGAAGTGAGCAACATCAGTATAATGATAGCAATCAATCATTTTAGGGGAAAATATAAAATCCAGATATTGATGTCAAATCTACTTTTATTTGTAACTAGTTTTGTTTTTAACGAGCCAAACTCATATTCAATTTGAATTTGAATATATTGTGACTACTTTCCAATCATTTTTATATGTTTGTCAGTCTAGGAATAATTCCAGTAATATTATATTATTCTGTTATAAAATAAAAGTTATGAATTTGTGCTATGTTATACAAGAACATTTTATACAATCTATTTCAGTGGATTGAATCTAATTACATTTGATTTAAAAACGAGTACAAGAATGCATGTGAATTTGTTGTTTAATGGAATAATCCATTGATGAAATAATCTCAATTTTTATATATTATTTTTGAAAAAGGCCTTTGGTTTTCCATTTTGCCATACACACGTTTTTCTTCAAAGAGACCAGCCAGGAATCCCTGAAATTTTCAAAGGTGTATCACGTATTATCATTATTTAATGGGATTGTACTCCAGTTGAATACACATAGAACAAGCCATATTCTTATCTAAGGAATGATGTCAACCCTCCAATCAGTTTGTAGCTTACAAACAGTCTGCCTTTGTGCTTAATAGTTTGACTGCATTTTGTGCTGGAGGTTTCAGTTTTTACCAAAGCAGCTCCACAGACAGTTGCTACCGGCTTGTATTCTGTGCTTCACAAAAAGAACACATTAAAACAGCTAGAATCCCTAGGGCAAATGGAGGAGATTAAGTAGCCTATTCTTGCAACAGAATCTTGAGCATACAAAGGTTGATATTGTGTATTCAATGCACTATCTCTTTCTAGTACTGAACTTTACTATTGTCCTGCCTGATTCCAGTTTACAAAGTGTTTGGAGGCTTTGTATAATGGTTCACTAGCATTATCAGTGACATCCGAGTGTGGGAACTTTTTGAAATAAATATAGTGCCTGTCCAAGCTTACTCAGGTTTCCTGGAACTACATTTTGGTTTGGTTTGGTTTTGCAGTATATTTTTAAAGTTTACTGGTTTATTTATTATTTTTACTTTTCATACACTACAGTGCTTTGCAATTATACATGGTCATTCTGATATGCATACTTGTGGAGATGATGATTGTGAAATAGGAATTTTTTAAAAAAATAATTAGAAGTATTTAAAAGAATTAATAGAAGGTCCACTAATTTGAATTGGTAGTATTAGTTTTTAAATTTATTAGATAGCCCAAAAATTTACCAATTATAAATTCAGCAGTTTTGTGTATTTTTCATGATATACTCTTAGTGTAGGGACTAATAGAAAGAGTATTTCATCAAGCCAATTATGAACACACATAAAATGGAATCATGGAAGTTTCTGCCTTATGTACATGAAGTATAAAGTGTATATCACAAGGATATTCCTTTTACATTCTCAATCCATAACATATGAATTTGTGGGGAACACAATTTTGTTTTAGAAATTATATAAATAATCTTATCTTCAAAAGCCATTTGGGAAATATATGTAACACCTTACAACAATATCTAGATCTCTAGTATAGCCATAATCATTTTTAATTATAAAGGATTATTCTCATACATATGGATGCTATTTGTTGTAATTTAGATTACTAGTACTACTATTTTTAAAATTTAGATTATTATGTTATTTTAAAAAATAATTAACATTCATCCAGAATACTGGATGAATGCTGGATGAATACTGGATGAATTAACATAATTCACCAAAAAAGTCATTTGTAACTTGTCAAATTTCAAGTGCTGAAAGTTTCTAATGAACAAAGGATTTCTTCTTTTATATTGTGAAAAACTGAATCAAGTTGTGTTTAAGGAGTAATGTGTATTGTCTCTCCCCCTAAAAACAAGTACATGCTGTTTTATGAAAATACAAGTATTTACTTTAATATTGTACTTGGAATATATGTTCTCCTTATATAGAAACAAGATATCCAAACTTTTACTATCAGGTTTTGAATTGCTACCTAATGCCAAGAATGAATTGTTACTTTTGAATGTTACCTGAGTGATAATGGGGTAAATTGCATAGAACTAGCTGAAATAAATCAAATCATGTTTTCTTAGAACACAAAGTCTGATTCAGGAAATAGGTTTAAAGCTGACTAAAAAGTCAAATTTATATTTTGAGACAGTTTCTTATTTCTATATTGTTCCTGAATTTTCAGCTTATAATGACTATGGTTGGCAAGAAATACTTTGCATTTGTTTCATTATGAAATAGTAATTTTTGCAGTAGATCCTGCTCTTAAAATATGTGGACTTCAAGTGAGGCTCATAAAACGTCTCATTCTCTATATTCAGAAAATATGTCAAGACAACTTTTTTTTAAAAAAAATGAAATGTTTAATTGTCCAGTGATAAATCTAGTATGTTTCCTCATGCTTGCATCTTTCTGTAGAAAGTATTTGACACACTCCATTCAAAATTGATTTGTTGTGAAATGGATTGCTAAAATTTATTAAAAGTATACTTGTACCTTTGAAAAACATAGCTTCTTTTCTTTTGTTTGAATGATGAATGATGAAATTACCAAAAGATTCTTTTGACAGCTGTTTTTAGAATTCATCCCAGGATCACTATTTTATCTTCAAGACACTCCTTAAATAAGCACAACATTAATTAACTACTGAAGCACTAAATACCAAGGCCTTCCATAATTGAAATAACCAATCAACTGCAAAAAGTGAATCTGTATATACATTTTCTTAGATAACAGAGTTTTTTAAATACTGTCTGGCTAGTGCTTAAACTATGGGTAGGATCCTCTGTAATAATTTAAAAACAGAAACAGAGCTCTGGTTCACAATAAGGTCATGTAAATCTTTCAAGTCTAATTTATGAGGGTTTTACATCAATGTGTTTCATTTTTTCCCCCAAATTCTTTCAAGGAAGACCAATTATAACATAGGTATTAGCTCATTAATGAATTTAAATTGCAGCCTAAAAGATAACTAACCACCTAATTGGATGAAAACTGAAAGAATAATTGGGCTATACTGTAATAAATACCAGTACATACAGAAATTCAGATGACTGGATGTTTTGTTTTGTTTTGATGCACTGTTTACAGTAATAAGAAATGGATATTATTATTTTTAGACATTGTTACATTTGCAGATACTGTATATCAAATTAGAAGAAAAAATTGTTCAGACTTGTACTGAAACAAACATAAATTCCAAGTGAACTATTTTCCTAAATATGTTGTGTAAATATCCATATACAAATACAGATATGAATGATCCATTTTTTTCAATATTGGGAATATTATGAGTTTCCAGAACATTAATGCATATTGTCAAACTTTGCTACAGACATGGTAATTAATGTTGACTATTCAGACATTTAATGCTACATTTATAACTTGTCTGTCAATAGATCGGCCACAAACACAATAAAACCAGAATAGTTTCTTTATTGCAGAGTTGAATAACACCATAAAGAAGTAGTCCTCAACTTGCAACCATAATTGGAACCAGAATTTTAAGGAATTTACTTATCTTTAATGCTTAATGCTGTTTAAATTGTATCTAGAATGGGTCTCTTGCTAAAACATAGCTTTAATGTGGATTGGTCATCCATTCCTATCTCTATCCCGTTCTGCTCCATCTGTGAAATAAGCAAGGAAAATGGATCATGGAAATGAATCATAAATCTTGTGCTATTAAACAGAAACTCTATTCAACCATTAAAAACAAAAAGCTAAGGTCCAAGCCAGGACCCATTTTTCTTTAATATCAAAATCTTTTTCTACCTAGAAAACTTGTTTAATGCTGCCAGTTTTTTTTTTTTTTAAATGCTTTCCAATATTTAGTTTAAACAAGTATTTCTTTATTGTCTGTAAGAGGCCTAAGAATGAGCCTCTCCAACCAAGAATGTTTCTTGGTTGGAGAACATGTATATAAAGCATATAATTTTTGTATATTATCGAGCCTATAGAAATGTCATATTAAGACAAGGAACAAGTTAATGTTCAGAACATTATATGCAAACTATTGATTACACCAGCTGGTACTGAGATATGGAAAACGAATTTAGTCACAGTCTTAATGTGAAATATCTGAGAGTAGTATAAATGTTCAAATATTTTTTTCCCCTTAATTCCATGGTTGAATGTTCAGGATGTCTCAGAAATTATCAACCAGTTTAAAGTTATATAGAAAACATATTCCTACAACATAGGATTCTGTTATTAGATGAATAACAGAAGACCTCATAAAAAGGAAGAATAATGGATATTAGAAAAAAATAAAATCCCATTATTTGTTTTGATTTAATATTGTTCCTTGAATTTTTATTCTACCTATTTTGTTCAGAAGCAATGTTCAATTATATCAGAAATATACATTCTTTTACTTGAACTATAACTAATTCTATTTAGACATTGTGATTTAAGATTAAACAAAATAAAGACCTACGGAGGTCCAAGAACTAATCCACTAATCATGCTAGAATTGCTTTGCACATGGTAATTCTGGTCTCCAACCATTATTGAATGTGGCCATTTAAAAATTTCTTCACAAATTTATTTGAATTTAAGCAATACTTATTGTATCCATCAATCCTATTTTATCAGAGTTCCAGACTATATTCATAATGTATTTTTAAAATTAAAACAATAAAAAGTGGTAATAATGTGGTTTAAAAGTAACACTAAAATACTGAAATCTTAAACTAGCAAAATTCAGATAAATATAGCATCATCACAACTTTTTAAAACACAGATAAAATGGGATAAATGAATTCCTGAAGAAATGTCTACTTTAGCCTATTTTGCCAACCTACAATAGTGTCTACCTGTGTTTCCCCGAAAATAAGACCCTGTCTTATATATTTTTTGCCACTAAAAAAGGAACTTATTTTCTGGGGGAATGTCATCCACTGCCTCACCTCACTTGTGCGCGTTGCCTCTGGCCTCCTTTTCGCTGTCAGAGGCCTTCAGGAACTTCTGCGGCTGGCAAAGCTTTCCTGAAGGCCTCTGCAGCTGATGACAGAACTCCGGACTCTGTTATCGGCTGCAGAGGCTTTCAGAAAAGCCTTGCCAGCTGCAGAAGAAAAGGGCCAGCAAGGCCCATTTGGGATCTTGGGGTGTGTGAGCCCTGGCTGCAACTGTCTGAAGATAAGTAGTAAGGCAGCTCCACCACCCCCATCCCCACTTTAGCTTAATTTTTATCCATTTACCGTGGAGTGGGTGGGGTCTTAATTAGGGCTTGTTTTGGAGGTAGGGGGACACATGTAAAAATCAAGCTAGGACTTACTTTCGGGGTAGGTCCTATTTTCAGGAAAACGTGGTATTATTCTATGGCCTTTTATATTAGTAAGTAGAAATACTTAAGCTGTGAGTTTCAGCCTTTGTTTGTTTGTTTTTTCTTTAAAAATGTCTATGAAATAGACACTGTTTATGAAGTAAACAGTGGAAGAGGGAAATGTTCCTATTTGCAGTATATTGATTTAGTCGAACTTTTAAAAGTATTAAAGTAATAAAAGGATTTTAATAAATAATAATTATATTTAATTCATATTAAAATAGATAAAAATAAAGTTAACTACAGCAACTAATTTAATTGATTATAAAGAAAATTGTCCATAGATACAGACTCAATGTATTTTACCTATGCCATGATCTATGCAGTGTTAAATAGATAGTAAGCATATGGTTTCAGTAATTTAGAGAGTTTTAAAATTGTGTGGTCTGAGATGAAATAATTTAATTTGATGTTTATGCCCTAACTTCATATTGCCATTTTTTTTGACTAAGAGTCCAACATGTTGTGACCCAAGTAGTAGGAAAATCAGCCAGTGAAAAAACAAACAAACTTTATTCGAACAGCTGAGAAATACTTCATTCCCAGCGTCGTTATTAAATTAAAGCAAATTCCTGCCAACACAAATTCTTCAGTCCTATCGCAAACCTTAGTCCAATTAGGCAAAATGCCGAAGGCCTTTCTTGGCAAACGTTCAGAAGCCACAGATATAAAAATAAATACAAGCGTAGACGAAGAAGAAAAAGAAGATGACAAAGCTACCAACGTTGTTTTCCGGCAAAGCCCAAATGCCATTGCAGGTCTGTTTTAAGCCTTATGGGAGGGGCCAATCATCTCTTGGCCCTACTCCCCAGTTATCCTCTTTGCTTGAGCTGCTCTTACCTTCTGGCAGCTCTTCTCATAAGTGCTCCTCCTGTTCCTCTGCTTCACTCCTATCAGTCTCTGGAGGCTCTGGAGTCCGCGCCTTACTCCCCAATGGCCCTGGCCCCATCTCTGCCTCTGACACATAGCCCTCATCTGCCTTCCCCAGCCTCCAGGACTGGCCCATGTTCTTCCTCAGCCTCATCACTGTCCGACTCCACTGCCAGCTCCGCAGGCTGCTGGAAGACCACAGCACAACATTCCTTGTGTTTTGGTTTCTTTGTTATAGTTTTACTTAGGAGAGAATGCACAAATCTAAATTTTTATTAATGGGATAGAAAAGTAATGGCAAGATGGATTACAAAACCATTTATGTTTTCTTTTATTGATTTGAACAGTTAAACACTTTGACATGAATTCTTTCTGCAAAATGGGAGATATGCCTAAATTGTTTAATTCATAATATAACAGCATCATATTCAATATTAATTATATGCACACTTGTATGCAACATGAGGAATTCAACAAAAAAAAATCAACTAAGCCCGCTGTGTTTATTATTTTATTTGTTCAAAATTGATTGACAGAATAGATTTTGTTTGCTGTAGTATATAGTTTCTATATACAGTTTTATGCTTTAATTTCATTATTTATAATTTATTTATTTATAATTAAATTTATATACCGCCCTACTCCCGAAGGATTCTGGGCTGTGAACAGCCAAAAAAGTAAAATATACATAATACAAACGTTAGAAACAGTTTAAAATACATTAAATACTTTGGCCAAATTTAAAACACCCCAATTATAAAACCAATTTAAAAGCATTTAAAAAGGGAGGTTAGGCCAGACCAGCCTGCTGGAATAGGGGTGTTTTGAGGGCGCGGCGGAAAGTGCACAGATCCGGGATCCTCCGTATTTCCGGGGGGAGCTCGTTCCAGATGGCGAGTGCCCCCACAGAGAAGGCTCTCCCCCGGGGGCTGTTAGTCGATATTGTTTGACCAACGGCACTCTGAGAAGACCCTCTCTATGGGAGCGTACTGGTCTGTGAGAGGCTATTGGTGGCAGAAGGCGGTCTCGTAAGTATCGGTCCTAAGCTATGATTATTATGAAGATATTATGAATTATTATATTATCAATTATGAAGATAGCTTGACAATCTAAATCTATAATAATGATGTAGAAACATAAATAATGCTAATGTGCTTTTCATTTCCCTTAGACATTGAGTTCAATACAGTATATAAAAATTCATAAAAATGCACTTAAAATATAAACAAATTTCATATGATAACCATTCTTTCAGATGCTACCTTCTATTCATTTTATTCTTGGCATAGAACTTCTGAAAGTATCTTTGTTGTTGTTCTACAATGAGATGAATTTTTGGTTAAAAACCCAAAGATCATATATAGTAACAAGATATATATGATCTTGTTACTATATAAATTCATTTTGCCTGAAGCTTTAAATCTTCCATAATGTACATTCTGCCTGAAATTAAGTTGCTGTTGATATTCTTATACCCTATGTGATTTCTTTTTTATGTGTCACTAGGTTACATACATTTTTTTAAAAAAAGCTTTAATTATGTGTTTCATTAAAATATTTAGTGCCCAGTATTTCTTTTTTTATACTAACAACATCAGTAAACTGTGAAAATATGGTCTATTAGTGGAATGAATATATAATTCTGGTCAACTATTCTTTAAAAATGCTAAAATCATTTAGCATTTAAGTTTAAACATGTGCAATAGCTGGACATAACTATAGTGCATTTATGATTTGTGAAGTTATCCCCAAAAGCTGTGTATGTATGGATAAGCATGCAGTTTCATACTAATTCAGAAAAATTGCCTGAAAAGATAAATATTTGCTACATCATACCAGCAGAGGGCGTTACAGTATAGTTCATACTGAAACTTTTCTTTTAAAACAAATACAGAAAAATATGACTTATTATTTGAAATTTTTTACTTGAATCAAATTAAATTATTTTTAAATTAAAAATCCAATCTCTCTATTTTATATAATATGTTCATTTTTTCTTATAATAAGAAAACAAGCAACTTTAAAATCAAGCATGTATGCATGAATGTTATCATTCAGATCAAGACTCAGATACAGCAATAAAAATAATTAGATCAAGTTACCTAATCTTTTATATATCATATTAGAAATTAAGTTGCCACACTAAATCAATTTATCTAGAATAAACAAAATAGTTTTCCTTTATATTTGTATCATAATATGTAACCTATGTGACATAAAGTATTCAGATAGCATTGTAACAGCTTAGATAAGCTTTTAAATTGTTGCTGATGATTCTTGTATGTTTGAATGTTAATTCATATTTATAAAATCGCTATATTTTTTTATTATTATTTAAAACTGTGATTGCCAAAATGATCGCTAACGTCCAATGATGGATATGGTACAAGAAGAAGAAGAATTTAAAACTAAATCAAAAGAACTGCAGTTGAAATGTCAATCACTTCATTGGATAAACATTTTGAATAGAGTCACATTTGATTAAGGTTAGTAGATAGCAAACTGGTGATATTTGGAACAAAATATTCAAAGATATCTTAGGGCAAAGAGCAAAAGAGAAGGTGGAGGAACATGTGCTGAGACATTAAATACAAAATTTAGGACTTATGCATTTGCATCCAACAATAGAAAGCAAGTATTTAAGTCCAGGGTAGCACATTTCATTATTTTATCATTGCAATTTCTAGTATCTTTCATTAGGAGAAAAACTATTTTCACAGGTATCCCATGTGATTTGTAGAGTGAAACTGAAAGCAGTATAGCAAAAACAATTTACACTGCTGTGCTACATCATTTGTCTTTTGAATCTTTGAATTTATCGAGCAATATAAAAGTGCTATGGCCTCATAATGTATTGTTCTAGTGAGAAAGAGCTATTGAGATGAGATAAATGTTACGGTAATTTCTAGAAGATATGTTATTGATATGAGAAACAAAGGCAAATCAAGGTTATTAATCCTTACACAATGCTCTGTATTGGGAAATAAACAATACTAATAATCATTAAAGAAGCTTACAGTTTTATCACTTCCTAGGGAATAGGTTCTAATGAATACAGTGATTTCATTCACCTATATCACCTATATTGCTAAAACATGATTTCTTTAACTATAGTTTATTAAATAATCCATAATTGAATAGATACCCAACATCCTAAGCCATAACCACAACTTATGGCAATTACAGTGGACAGATTTAGGAAGTCAACTCCAAGTCATAACCAAGAAAACTATTTTATAGTGTCCATAGAGATTCTCAGCCATCCAGATAACGGTTGTGCCAAAGTTACTTTTTCAAGCGGCAACTGGACTTTCTGACTTTTTTTCTTAGAAGACTTTTGCTTCTCATCCAAGAAGCTTCTTGAGCTCAGCCAAGAAGAAGCATCTTGGATGAGAAGTGAAACGTCTTCAAAAAACAAAAAACAAAAAAACAAAACAGAAAGTCCAGTTGCCTCTTGAAAAAGCACCTTTGGGACATTTTATAATGTATTGCAATCTATGAATTAATCTAAGATTGGATTCATGTATTCTTATTGTGACACTTCAGATCTCCTGAAATAAATGTTTCTGTATGAAATCATTGCAAGTTTGGCATATCAGTTTGGACATCTACATAAAAGTCTGTTCTCTGTTGAAATTTAAACTGCTTACAAGAATACAAAATTATAGTGTGCAACTTCAAAATTGTTAAATTTTGGGTTGCGTGCACTATGCACAGATAAAGAGTTTTTTTCCCCATACATATACAATATCATATTTTGTTGCATTGCACCAATACTAGAAGACTTTGCATGCAATGTTGCTAAGAATATAATATTTTATCAGGACAGGATGTAACCTAATAATGTGGCATATGATGATTTTGTTCTGATTAAAGTTGTAAAGTGATTAAGAAAAGGCTGGATATTTTCAGGGCTATTCTTTTTTATCATTTAAAAGTGATAATTGAACTCTTTATTTCTGGACATCTTTATTGGCTTGACACATGCCTCCATACATTTCAATCTAATTTTTTAGGCTAGGTCTAGAGTTTAGAAATAACACCTATGTGGATTTTTCAGAAAACTCTGCTATGCATCCATTTTCCTTGTCTTTATCCATAGCAATTTCTAGGGCATCCTTTATTTCTGCTACCATGATCAAAAGAAAAGAACTTAAAGCATTTAAATTAAGGGAAGATATCCCTGTATACATCTCCAGGGATGAGGAAAATAGCTCTGAGGCCTCTCTCCTGGCACTTTCAAAGGGATAGGTCTCTCGTTTGAAATACATAGATGAGAGCTTTTCATTTGTTTTTCAAGCTCTGGCTTGGAGCCAAGGGTGTCCTGGAGAGTTGCCTTGTGCCTTGCAGGCTAGTCTGACCTTGGAATAACAGATGCTGGAAAGTGTCAAATTCTGTTACTTTCTGTATGAAATTCAAAATAGCAGGTTTCTCTCACCCAACCTTTTTTTTAAGTTTAAAAGGAAATGCAAACTTAAAATGAATGGACCTAGCTTCTGTTAAATTGATGTATAAAACAGGAATCGCAACGTTGAGGTACAATTTAGAACATCAGGGACTTAAACTGTTCCCAATAGAATGACAACATCTGGAGCTAAATGCCAAAAGGATGTCAGTTATCACTGCATTTCCACTTGGAACCTACTATTTCATGTAATTCCATTGCAGTATCCCATCCTATTCTGGACATTCTATTATTCTCATCTGACATATCTACTTCATTTTAATCTGTCGCTCTATTTTCAATTTTTTTTAAAAAAAACCATTCTGTTTTAATGCAACCAATCTCTGGTTTAAAGATTCCTATTACATTTTACTACATAAATACAGAGATTGGTTTAATTGCATAGAGTACAGTATATCCGTTATAGTTTAAGTTTAATTTTACTGGATATATATAGTTTAAGGTGGAAATCGGCTACCTGATCATCTCAAATTATTATACCGGCTGGGATTTCAAAGATGTCACCAAATAATATCAGTGGCAGGAAGAACTGGAGAGAGTTGATCCATTTTGGTTGTCTTAAGACAAAACTCATGTATGATGTTTCCATTCTGGAAAGATCTGCTGGAGCAAAGGGATTAAATGCTTTCCAAGACCATCAAGAGAATAGCCAAGCATCTTTAGGTTTGGAAGAGCGGAAAGAAGAGACCTAGAATGTAATAGACACTTTTCTTAAAACACCCAAATAAAATGACATTTTAAAAATATTATCTTAAAATAGATGTCCTTAGAATGATTAAATTCAGAATATTTGAATTATAAATATTTCAGGTACTTCAGACTGACATCTGTTCTTCAATGAGTATATGTTATCTGACCTAAATGTAATATCAGATCCAGACATTGATGATGGTGATAGTTAACTACTTACACATGTATGTATGTATGTATGTATGTATGTATGTATGTACACATGAAAGTAAACTCAGGCTAATCAGGAGGGGAAGGAAAATTATTTTCCATTTTATTCTGAATGCTGAATGAACATCATTAACAATCCTCTTTTTCCTTCTTGCTATCATTTATTTATTTATTTTTTTAGGAGAATATATACATTCCACTTGGTGACACCATAATACTTTAAGTCAACATATAATAACATGGGAATTTTAGCATTGCTCATATGTGAAAATAGTGTGCTATTTTTTCTATTTCACTTGGTAGAAAGCCATATACCTGAGCTGTAAAAATAATATTTATATGACCAATAACTGAGTCAATTTTCCCACTAGTGACTTAAACATAGCATTAGCTCCATTGGCAAAAGGCCTATCCTCATTACTTAGTTTTGTCACAAGACTGGTAAATTTACAAATATAAATTGTCCTCTTTCTCTCTTTATGGTAAATTCAACAGATTGGACAATCTTTAAATTGACTGATTGCTAACATTAAACAAAAAAAAAAAAACAACCTACAATGTTGTTAATAAGGCCTTGAAATAGTATTAACCCTTCAAATCTGTAGTTAGCTAGGACAAAACTTTTTCAGAGATATACAAATACTCCAAGCCTTATAATCTTTCAAATTGATGCTGTTCTGTCTACTTTCTGCAAGCATGGGGTACTCTAAATAGGTTTCTGAAAATAAAATAACTTACTCTTGCAAAGGGGGCAGTCTATAAATTTTTTGTAAGTATTTCTAGATAGCATTTTCAACTGTGAAAACTGTTTTAAATAAGTTACATGAAATTATTGAAGTCCTATGAAAAAATGTATGCTAGAACAGCCTAGAACTCAATGTATCTAGGAAACCCACAAATCATTACAAAGAATTTGCTGAAAAGTATAGCCATAGTACAGCATTTCTTATGCAACAATGATCTGCATGGAAGAATTTTCAAAAGAAAACTTTTTTCCTACCTCATCACAAATGTCATTGTCTAAGGTGCACAGAAGAAATTTTTCATAAGTCTGAAAGATTTTAAGCATTTTAAGATTTTAAGCCTTGGTCTTATTTAGCTAGAAATGTATTCTTACAACTACACAAGTTATATTTGGAGAAAAAGAAGCAAAGCGTTTGAAGAAAATACCATATTGCAAAATGGGGTGGATCTATTAAGGTTTGACCTACTGTGGCAGCCAGTTGGAATGGCTTGAAAACTAGGCAGGGAAAGCAGATCCCAAACAACCAATGTGTAGAAGGAGACCTAAGACTATTTTGGAGGTAAAAGACTTTTGGAATGGGGTGGGTATGAAAGTGCAAGAATAGAAAGATTATTAGCTGCCTACAGGAAACATTTGGAAGCAATTGTTTGCAATTTCTTTTGCAAAAGTAGGCATTATAAAACAGTGGTTGAAAGAGTGGCAAACTGCTACACGTGCCTTGTTAATTATTCTCTTCTTCTGGATCTGTAAAAAACATAAATAATAAGGATACATTCAAACTTTCAGAAATATGTTTTGTTTAACTGTGTACTATTTAAAGGTTGTATCAGCCTCTATTTACTTACAGATTCACTAAAACATATAGTTTGACCAGATGTCCTTAAGCTCTTACATGTAACTACTTTGATCATAATTTCCGAGAAACTTGTCTTAAATGTGCAGTGTGTCATTTTAATCTTGTACTTCAATGTTTGTACAATTCAGTCTCTACAGAATCTTGGGATTCTATTTACTAGTCATGCTGTAACAGTTTAATCTCTACTGGATCTTGAGACCCTACAATATAAACTCTGTGGTAGGGAGCATAGAAAAATATGTACATAGCAGCAGAGTGTAGTTGATATTTTACTTTTGGTTGATACGTATTCCATTTACAATTTTAATAAAGCAGTATATGAAACAACTTCAATATCATGGTACATTTTAAGTGTAGAAATGATAAAGTGTTTCTGTAACCTATTTGAGTTTATACCCAAAAACCAATTTGTATTAAGTCACTGAGTTGATGTTCCAGAAAATGAAACATCCTATCATATTTGTTTACTGAGCACAAGTATATTGATGTTGGCAACAGTACATTAGATAGCTATGCAGATGTATCAGCAAGGAAAATTAAATTTAAAATGGAAGAGACAGAAATTAAATACTTTATGAGAACATGTGCAAAGTTAATTATAATGTTTTTTGGGGGGACGTAATTGCACATAACCAGAATTAGAATTCGATATCACATCAGACAGAAGCAGTTGCCCACTCTTTTCTGTTTTCAGAATCTAAGCTATATAGTGTCCTCATTGTATTTGTATGGGGGACTTCCAGGGAAATCCTTGGCAGGGTCTAGACTGGGAAATAGAGAGTGGGGGAGAATACCGGAAGGGGGAAATACCAAATCTTTATTGATTGTTGCTTTCATTTATTTATAGTGCTTATAACCTATCTTAATTCTAAACGACCCTGGAGGGATACAATAGTGTAAATAAAATAAAGAGTGAAATAACAATAAAACCATAATCACATTTTGGCCAAGAAAAACTTCATGGATGTATTTATAAAAGTCACTTGGAGTCCAGCCCAAAGGACAATTTACTTTGTATACACTTCAAAAAAATTATAACCATGCATAAAAGCAGCATACAGAAAGGGCTGTTAAGTCTTCTATTATAAGAATGTGTGTATTTTCCCAACATATGGTTAGCACTAACTTTTTAATTTTAAGAACTACATTTATGTATAATCGGTTTTTTAAAAAGCCAAAAAGTTATGCTTGAAAGTGAAGAATTATATTGATTATAAAATAAATAGTTCTATAAAATTAGACTGTAAATTCATGATCATAATCTCTACTTTGGGTTATAGAAGCCATGATACCATGATGTGGTAGTCATATTATTAAAACACCCAGCAAGCTTAGATTCATAGCAGTAAATGGAAGGCCCTGACCCCATTGGCCAGTGAAGACCACACAACCTGTTCATTGTGTGCTGCACAAAACACAGAATGTCCACTGAGAAGGGAAAAGGCAAATGTTATCTTGTTATATGGTGATCTTGTTTACTTGAAAAAGACACATTAACAACTTCTCCCCTCCCTCCTTTGTAGCCAGCTTATATTTTTACCCTTTGATTTTATTTAGTCAACAAGCTTTGAGTCAGGAGCAGACTTCTTTTCCAGTAACTAGACCTTGTCTTTACAGTTTTAGACCCTTAGTAAACATATCTTATATCTTAGCAAACATATCTTATATCTTATATTTTTCAGCATTTTGCTAAGCATTAAAGCATATCAAATGTCATTTTGTTAGGCCAAGCTATTTCTTAGTTAATTTTCTCCTTCAAGAGATAATAAATAGAAAACATTATTTTCATTGCAATCTATCATTGCATTGAAATATGGGGAACTGTGTGTTTCCTTCATCAAATTGGTAGGACATCTGAGTTCACAGGCATTGGTATCTGACCAACAGTGATTAGGACCAAGAACTCTGTCATTCAGCAACATAGGGATAAGATGTGATATAATGTGGCTGTACGAACCTAAAATAGCAGTTCAGACAGTCCCAGTTGCCATTATTAGGTGAATGCTGTGCAGGCAAAGTGTCCTGCAGATATGATGACCTTTTGCAACTCCTGTTGGCTTTCCCATTGACATTGCTTGTCGGGAGCCAGCAATGAAAGTTGCAAATGATGATCATTAAGATACTGCAATGTTGTAATTGAGAGCTGGTTGCCAACCACCTGTCAGGCATGAACAGTGAGGTCTACAAATAAAGATTCCAATTGACTTCGTCATTGTTCAGGTCTATACATAGGATTGCATAGAACTAAAACTAGATAAGGTCAATGGCATACAAGGGAAGGGGGTGGATTTTGTCTTCTTGTGACTATATAGAGATTCTAAATTAATTCTCCACTTGACTCCTTCTGACTTTGTCAGTCTCTCTCTGACATTGCCCTCCTCAAAACAGCCCTCCCATTCTTCCATGACATCTTCTGAGTTCACATAGTAACTTAAGTGGTGTAAGCGAAACCATTTGAAATGAGTTCTCCTTTCCTGAGTCTGAATCAGGTGGCACTGGCTGGCTGGTGGCACTGGCTGCAAAACATTTACACAATTAGCATGTTTCTCTCTCCTTTCCCTCAGGAAGCAAAGGGAGAACTGGATGATTGGGCATCATCAATTGTCCCATATCCACCTAGAGGTGCTCACTCTGTTCAGTTAATCCCTTCACATATATTTCTTGGATAATGCAGGGCAGGGTGCTGGAAGGTCATGGCTTATCAGGGAAATCTTGATGGATCTGCTGCATTAAACTGGGCGTATAGATATACCTGGCATTTCCCAGGAATGTTTGGAGTCCTGGTAACCCAGCCAGTGAATCAAATACTACATGCCTTTTACCCTTCGCTTAGAGTTCAAACTCTCTTTTACTTAGTACTCTTCCTCCCTTTGCACAATCACTGGTTGTGCGTGCTCCAAGCACAGGTTGCTAGAAGCACAGGTTGGTAGAAGCTCATCATTGTTTAGTAAGGAACAGTGAAAAACTGAGTGGACTTTTATGGAAGGTGGCAATTGTAAATGAAAGGCCACAGGATTAATCTACTGAAGCACCTTAAAAGGCCCTACAAACCTCACATTAAGTTTCTTAGAGGACCTAGTAGGGACTAGTAAATTTCTAGGGACTAGGAATTTGATAGAAATCCAGACTTTGTCTTCTTCAGCTACTGATGGCACTTCTTGTAGGACTCCTTAGCTTGCTGTACCTGCTGTTTCAAGAGGGCTTGGGCAGCCAGCTGTTCTTGCAAAAAAATCCACTGCCTTAGGGACAAAGCTGTCTTCCCTTGAAGCTGCCAGTAAGACCTTTGGGTGTTTGCCATACAAAACTTGAAAGAGAGTCATAGAAATTGATCGAAATAAAATCAAAGGGAGCATTATTATAGGAAATTTCTGTTAGGGAAAGCTGTAGGTGCATTAGCATCTTAAGTACTGCTGCAATATCTGGCTGGTTTTCTCAGCCTTACCACTCATGCCAGGGTGATGGGCTGAGGACAAACTAACCTATACATTCAAAAGTTGAAACAGTGCCTTCCAGAATCTGGACATAAATTGATTCCCCATGTCTTATAAAAGTCTGGGTGTCCTGCCTCTGTAGTGAAAGACATGGTCCAAAAGAAGTTGAGCTGTTTCTTTGGCCGTGGGCAAACCCTTTCAAGGAATGAAATGAGTCATTTTGGTAAAAAAGTTTCATTACAACTAATGTGGATGTATAGCCATGGACTGGAGGTAAATCAGTAATAAAATCCATAGCACCATACACCAAGGATGGGGTGGGGCAACTACAAATATGAGTACTCCCTCTCTTGTTCAGTGCTGATGTAATTTCAAATCATTGCTAACTAATTAAGCAAAGACTACCTGGATTATTGAACTACAGGCCATTGAAGTATAGGTTATTAACTCAGCAGTATTTGAGAGCTATCTCTATCTTTAAAACTGTTTTGGGAAAATGTGTTTGCATGATTAAGGACAATATGGAAGGAAGTTATATATTTTGTTCATATTCCAATTGATATTATTGTCTTCTGATTTCGTCCAGCAGTTTAACCAGTCCTACAGGAACAATTTTTTAAAGTCACCACTACATCAAACATAAACTAATAGAAAACAAAGAAACCATAAGAGTGGACATTGTAATATAATATAATGGCCCTGTTTGAATCCTCCTTCTTTTTTCTGCAGATTTTCTCTATACTCCATCTTCTGGCTCTTTCTTCTGCCATGGTGCTAGCTAGAATTCCAACCATGGCAGTCTGTGGTAGATGTAAGCAATCCCTAGGAGAAGTGCAAGAGGATGAGGGTAGCTGGCTGGAGAATTCTGGGAGTTAAAGTTCACAAGTCTTAAAGCTGCCAAGTTTGAAGACCTCTGCACCAGAGTGTCTTGCTTGCAGCAAGCATGGAAATAAGATAGAAATTCTAGCCAACAGGAAAACACCACTATGTAATTTCATAATCTTCAACTATCTGTTAATCTCCAGCTAATCTTCAGGATATTTTTTCAGGTTGATAAGGATTCAGAAAACTGGTTTGTAAATAACATAAAAGTTCATTCATAAAAAGATATGCCCACTCACTTTTTTACTGCAAAGCCATTAGAAAGAATTCCAAAGTCTCTAGCCTAATATCTTAGAAAATAATTCTAATGGGAATTTTTTTTACTGAAATTCTTGTAATCTTTTCTCTTAAAAAGAGTATGAATAATGCCTGAAAAAAGGATGACTTTGGACTAAGTCAATTTTCCAAGTATCTAACATTAAGCTGCATAAAAGTCTCATAGGAACAAAAGTAGATTGAATGTTCCAAATGGAAGGAGCCATAGTTTGGACTTCAAAGAATTATTAATGAAACTTACGAATACTTCAGTCATAAAACTAAATATAGTTGTATAAATCCATGCAGAAATGCTATGTTTATGTATACCGAGGGAGCCAAATTGATATAATGGTTAAGGCAGTCGGGCTAGAAAGTGGGAGAATGTGATTTCCAGTCTGCCTTAGGCACAAAGGGCCTTGGGCCAGTCACTTTTCTCTCAGCCCTAAGAAGGCGGCAATAGCAAACCAATTCTCAGAAACATTGCCAAGAAAACTGGAGAGACCTGTTCAGGCAGTCTCTTTGAATCGAACATGACTGAATGGAAGAAGAAAAAAATATATACCCAAATGTATATGTACCTAGCACCAAGTATATAAATGCTATGACCATACATTTGATTTTTAAACGCTCCAAGTCCAAATCCTTTTTTATCTTATGGAAAATATATTCCTATTCTTTTTCAATTGATTCATATTATACCTTTCCTTTAAGAGTATATTTAAATTATGTGCCTTCCCCCATTAAAGTTACTTGTGAACAGTATCTATTTGTAAGATGTTTTTTCTGCACAAAGGTAGCTTAATTTGTTAACAGTTAACTGAAACTTTAAAAAGGGCAGTCCAAAAACCTAGATATTCTAAGGCTACCAGCCTAATTTTGAGAAAAGGTTGTTTTGTAAATGTATACACATAGCACCAACTCTCATATACCTCACTGTAACATGTTTTGTTTGGCTCCCTATTTTTCTTGGCCCTATCACCTTCCAAAGTGTAGTCTAATTTGCTACTGCTGCCAATCAGAGTTTAAATTACATGAGAATTGGAGCATGCATAGCTCCTTTACTTTGTTACTGCTTTCTTATCTACTGGTTTTAAAAGGCATGATTTGGTTGAACTCATGAGAAATGAAGGTCACAAGGTGAAACTTATGGTTTTAATTATGATCACCGAAGCATTTCTCTGTAATTTTCTCTATAATTTAAGCATTGTTGTAGTATTCTACTAGCTTCATTCTCTTCCACTTACTCACCCACTCCTTTCTGGCGTATTCAAGCAAACATTGCTTGATCCAACTCCTTTACATATTGTACCTAAAACTATAATACTTGAGGGGAAAGCTTCAGTCATTAGGGTCTTCTGCTGTTAGATATAATCGATCTAAATTGCACTAAAATAATATTTTAATAATCCATCTTTTTTTTCTTAAGTACCTAGTTTTGAATTTGTTGGGTCACTATGTTCTACTTTGATTACTCACAGTTGTGCCTATGTAGCATTTAATGGTTGGATCAGGAACTACAAAGGGACCTGTTGATACCAATTTTAGAGAACAGAAATGATACGAAAGAAAATGGAAGAGCCCATTTGTAAGAAATTATTTAAAGTGACAAGAATGAAGGCATCTTTTCTTTCTTAAAATATTTACTCTTTGAATTCTTTTACAGCAGTCAAAAGTATCAATTCTTAAGCTAGTTCTAGCAGCACTAATATACTTTTGTTAGTGAACAAATTTAATGCAGTTCAAAAGTTGAAACTAATTCTAATGTAATTCTGATTTATAGAAAGAATCAGTTATTTTTCAGTTTGAAAATCCTAATCCTGTCATTAGTTAAAATGGATAAAATAACTGTATTTTGACTGGAAATACGCACCATGGGGCTGGAGCATGAGAAAATAAACCTGTACTTGATTATAATATTTCACTACTGTCTATTAAATAGAGTGCTAAATGATAAGTGTGAGAAACTAATGTCTGGACTAGCCCATAAAAGAACTGGTCGTCTTCAGCTGTAAAATATTACAGCGGAATCTAGTAATTAAGTGAAGGGTATGATGAAAGACTTAAGCAGTCATGATGTGTACTCTGCAAGGTACAGCAATTCTAGCATTGTTATAATGACTGCCTCGGGATGAGTCAGAAACCAGGTATGCATAGCTGGATGCATGAACTGTTGTTAATGGTTTTACACTTTAGTCATCTTCCACATGGGTGGTAAATTCAAGAGATATACAGTTTCAGTCCTTTATATCAGATATTGTTGAATTTCATTTAAAAACTGGAATTTTTAAAAAACAAATCTATTTTATATCTCGTATATTTAAAATTGAGATGTTAAAGAATGTAAGCAGATTTGATCAAGTAAAATTTAACTGAACATGTTTAAGGTTGGATAATAATAGCCAATACTAAGTTAATTAAATTTAAGTTCCATTGAAATAAAACTTAATATGTGTGGGTGTTTTCTTTCCAATTTTGTAATTTATATAATTAAAAGTGTAAACCATTTTATGGTTCTATAAATACTTATAAAGGACCGTAATAAGGTCCTTTTAAAGTATTTAATAAAACCGACACAATGTTCAATAGCTTATTTCAGGGTAAATATCCAAAGGTTTGCATCTTTTAAATAAATCCAAATCATGTTGTGTTTATTACTATACAAACTATCTGAAAATGAAGCCTAATTTTAGTATAAAGCAAACTTTTACATACATTCTTCAACTGAAAAATAAATATCCCACAAACACATTAATGGCCATGGAAATACAGTATAAAATCTCTTATTTCTGAGATAACTATTATAAAATACAAAGCAATGTGATTCATACGTTGTTAAATTATGAATTATGGTTTTAAAATTATAGTATTTTGCTTCATATAACATATTAATCCAAAACTTCATTAAACCTGTAAACATTTTCTTCATGTTATGATGTAACATGATTTCTTTTAGTAATCTTGAATCTTTTTGCAACTACATACAGTAAAATAGTTTTTCTTTTTTGTGGCAGTTTTGTATTGTCTTATCATATTGTTGTATGATTTGTTGTTATGATTTGTTCTTCTTGGCAATCATTGATAGACTAATAAACCATCTGTAGAACCTTTTATAACAATTTTCTCTCAATTGCAGCTTGGTGTAAATTGTATTGTATCCATGGTTTTTTTCTCATTGTTCTACTTTGAAGTTTTACACCCATTTTATCATACTATTTTTAATTTCTTAATTTCTGACTCCACGTCATATCTAAGTAACAATTTGCAAATGCATCGTAATAAATGATTCTGTTTCACATCCTGTCATTTGTCTCAGCATCTCTCTCTTTTATTTTCCAGTTATTTTCAAGTAAACCATAGAAGATTCTTTCTTTCATTAAGCAATTAAAAAACTTTTCTAATAGCCTCTTCTATATTTTCTGATGTGTGGAAACTGTTCCATTCTTCCCAGCCACTAGAGACACTGACAAATGTAATTTTGTCAGAAATTTTGTGAGAAGTCGTGTCTATAAGAAGTACAATATGATTCAAAATGGATTCTCAATCGGGGTTAAAAGTAATAAAGTGATTTTCTAACTTTATAGAAAATTATCCAATCTAATTATGAATTGAATTTAAAGAAGGATGCTATCCCATCATCATTTATATATCTATCAATATGTATGTAATTAAACCATAATTCATTAACATTCATCTTATAAATAACGATGGTTTAAAAGCAACCCAGAGTAAAACAGGGTTGTTTAGTAATCTTGTATCATAGCTTCCAATTTGATTTACAATAGATTAAGCTGAATGAGTGGGTCTTTGTTCAATAATAACAACTTGTAATTTTAGAAGCAGTCAACTTCAGTACATAGGCAACAGGGCTGGGTTCTACTTACCTTTACTACTGGTTCACAGTGGGCAGCGTGCACGCCTGTGCTCTTCTGTGCAAGTACAGAAGCGTTTTGATGACGTCGGGCTCGGTGGGTGGAGCCTCCCGCCGGTTTTAATACCGGTTCTATAGAACCGGTGCGAACCGGGGGCCACCACTGATATGCAATGGTAATTTCAGATTTGAGGGATCATTTCAAATCCTTATGAAGCATAACAATGCTCTTTTTTGAGGGGGAGGGGTATTTTGTTTTGGTCTGTGGAATGAAGCCATTCTGTTTTTAGTATAGCAACACTAGCCTTCTGGTAGTAACCTCTTCCTAATTAGTGATTTCTAATATTACAAACATTGTGGCAAATAAGCCCATTTTCATTAGTTTATTTGCAGTCATATTTAGACTATGCTTGAAATCTATTGGAAATCACTAGTGAGGAAATCGCCACCAGCAAAATATAGTATCTCTTCATCATTTATGGTTATGATTTTGCTAGCAGAACATCTTTCTATATAATTGATCATATTATACCTATTGACTTGAATGTCAACATCCAATAACTTATTAAGCTTCCATGGGAATTTCTGAGTACATTTTTCTATGATTGCACTGTTGGGGGTGGAATATAAAACTTTTAGGTTTCATAATAACAGATCTTGCCTTCATTTCTGATTGTTTTATTGTTTTTAAGAGATTTCTGCCTCTGGTTAAAAACCTACTCTAATATGGTGGAAGTCTCCCTTTTCTTGCTCTTTATTAATCCAAATCGCGATGTTGCTCTCTATGGAGTGGGGGAAGTGTTCAAATTCAGCTTTGAAAATAATTAAAGGGTTACAACTTTTACCCGGGTGAATTTTTTGAACTCCTAAACTGGGATGTTCCATTTACAGTAGAGCACCGGGGAAATAATAGTACCAAAAGAAAAAAAAATGGTTTCTTCCGAGCCAGTCGAGGTATCCCCAAACGTGTAGCCCTTTGTTATCCAATTACAGAAAAAGAAAGTTTTTAACCCTTCGTCTTCCGATTAGGTGGGCTTTATCACATCGTAATAAACGGAAGGGGAGAAATACTGCATCATTCAAAGTGTGTTTGAAATGTATTTCGGAAGAATTGGGGGAGTAGTACGATGCCTTTAAGGTGTCCCGAAGCAGTCTTAAGACCTGCAAGCAGCAAGGCAGGAGGAACCGCTGGGCGCTTCGCCGCATGCATGCCTTAACGTGACGCCTGAAACTTCAAGCATAGAAAGGTTTCCACCAGGCCCCTCAGAGTGGCGGTGTGGAACTACATTCTTTCTCTGCCAGGGGCTGGCTTGAAAACGAGGAGGAGGAGGAGGAGGAGGGAAAGGCGGCGGCTCTTGGAAGTTTTGTCTGGGCTGTCTCTCGCTTTTGTGTCCATCTTCGGTTGAGTAATAAGAAGGAAAGTCCCGGACAGGCTCTTTGCTCTAACGAGCGGCTGGAGCCTAAAAGGTGGACTCGAGGACCAGCCCCGACGTTGTGGCTGCTATGAGGCTGCTTTGTTTCGCGGTCCAGGCTTTTTGCCTCAAGTGATGGGACCCACCGCGATCGCTGCTGCTCCTGCTAGAGCAACGTGTTCTTTCCGCCCTGCGCTCGCCCAGCGGCACAGCCAGCAACTCTTCGCCAGTAGCGGCCGTTGCCGCGGATCGGTCTCCGCTACCCGTTTTCTGAGTGTCCCGTGAAAAGACCACGGGGACCGGCGCCGCACTCTCAGGGCCGCTGGGTGACCCGGCTGGCTTTCGGTTCTTCCAGCGGAGCGACTGGAAGCAAGCCGCTTTCTTTTGTGTTTCGCTTTCTGTCGGATGGTCCCGCAGCGCGGCCAGGGAAGCCCCCTTCGGGATAAACCTGGAGCAAAAGGAAAACAAAGCTTTTGGGCTGCTGCTGCTGAAGTCTTTTCTTCTTCGCCTTTCTGACGATAGAAGCTCCAGTTGAGAAGCCGGGATAATTCTCTTCAATCGATTTAGGGATGATTTAGAACACCACTGCTTTTACATTAAGCTGATTTTGGATTTACAAATTGGAAAGTGTTGGAAGCTTTTTGGAAAAGTCTTCCCTCTCTGCTATCAGCTTTCCCGTTTGGCATGAGACTATCGACAGGCTCCACCACCTGGAGACAATGTTTGCAGAGTTTGTTCATGCCTATCTCTTTGGATTGATATGTCTTTCTTCAGGTAATCCTGCTCCCTATATGATTTTTTTAAAATACACCACAGGTTAAGTTTTCTCCTGCCTGATTTCAATTCGGAGAAATCAGGCAATATAAAACACTTTGCTTCATACTAATATAAGTAGAACCTGATGCAAGTTATTGACTCTGGAAACTATGGATGATGTATTGAAAGTATTTCATTGTAATCTTCAGATTGTCCAGTAGTGAGCATTTTAAAGTTTTAACAATGTTATACGATCTGTGCAACTTCAATTCTTCCCCGTCTTCTCACTTTTTCCTGATTGAGATAACTTTCAGTCTGCTGGGGTAACTATCTTCTTTCCTTCTCTTCCCAACCCACATAGGTAGGCACATGATCTGGTTTTCACCTATGAAATAAAGGCAGGCATTTGGTACCAGAACAACTGGTTTGGGGCCTTTGCACTGGGCAGCCCAGTCTGGATACTAAATAAGCATCCAAGAGGTTGGCTAAGTTCTAGGCCTATATTCTTGATTGCAAAAGTCTTCAGGATTTTGATGCTACTGTCCTATCCTGTGACTCAATCAGGGCTTCTTTTACAGGAATGTATACAGTAATGTTTAAACACACTTATGGGACCTTTCTGCAGAGGAATAAAAGTTGGTGTGTATCCTGCAGCATAAACTATTCTTCTCCCCCCCCCCCAGCTCCATCTTGCTTACATCAGTCATTCTGATTGGTGAAGGCACAGTTTTATGAATGCAAAAGCTATAATTAAAGTAGGCATTAAAACCTTACAACTTTTTTCCCTGCTTCTATGATGTAAGTAGCTGTAAATTAGATTCAGAAATTTTAAAGTGGAAGGGAAAAATATGTTGGAAGACAATTTTGAAACACATCTTTATTGACTGTGTTAAATTGCTGGAGGGAGGCAACAGGATTATTGTCATGGATGAAGACAAGTGATCATACATGGATGTGTGTGTGTGTGTATGTGTATATGTATACATTAATATTTATATGGGTGCAAGTTTAATTATGTTAATTTAATTTACTGCCAGATAAAAGGACAATTCAGTCCTACAGCAGTTTGATTGTGAGTTACTAGCTCTTGAAAGAAGTAGGATTTCAGGAGAATTTGTGCTTGGAATCAAATCCATCTTTGCAACATAGGCTGTGAGTGTTCACAGAACCATGTGTACATTAATATGTTTGTCTGGAAGTATTTAAATCTGCATAGATTTAAAGCTTATTCTTTTATATCTGTGCAGGACGGTCCTCTTTTAAGCAAATTGGAACCTTTGTGGAGATTTATCATATTCACATGTAGGTGTGCAGTTACTTTGAAAGAATATATGAAATGGCCTAGTGTATGAATAGTCAGAATCTTGACTCTTGCATGTATCACCATAGTGTAGTGGTTAATGCATCGGGCTAGAAACCTGGAAAGTATGAGTTCTAGTCCACCTTACATATGAAAGCTGGCTTGGCTGACTTTGTGGCAATCACTCACTCTCTCTCTCTCTCAGCCCAACTCATTTTACAAAGTTGATGTTGTGGAGAAATAGGAGAAGGTGAGTATTGGGTATATTTGTTGCTTTGAGTTATGTGTAAAAATAATAAAAGATAGATTAAAAAAAACTCTAAATAAATTACCTGAAGTATTTTAACTCTGTATAGATTTAAAGCTTATTATTTTATATCTGTGAAGAATGGTCCTCCCATGGATTTCTGCCTCTGTCTGGCAGCCTGACAAGTGTTAAATAATTCAGTTTGACGATAAAAAAATTGTTATAATCCCATGAAAGCTATTCCCTTGATCAAATATGAGAACAGTCAGAGAGAAAATGAACCATTTTTCACCTACACAATAGGAAATAACCCATAGGATAGAATTACTGTTTTGTGGGGCAGCTGACTACTGCTCTGTAAGAACAGGACAGGTGATTAGTTGAATCTTTCTTTTCCCTTAAATTATTGAGTAATGGGAATTTCCAATATTTAAGGGAGTGTTTTTTTACCACAAGGTTGAATATAAATCAGTTCCGAAGAAAAAGTAGATTGGCTTGGCTCTTTGATTCAGATGGGGCATTTTAAATTATATTTAAGACTCAGTGTGATCAGTTGGTTTTGTTTTGTTTTTTTTGCCTTTTTTCAGATTCATTCTTATGTGAATTACAAATAAAATACGGAAAAGAATAAAAGGTTTCATTAAAAAGATATGAAGATTGTAGGTTATTAATCATTTTTATTTTAAAAAAGTTGATCAGCATTGGAAATTCTATAGGCAACATAGTCTTGCATCAAAATGTCATAGTTATTTAATTTTAAAATCTTTCCAGCTTTTTAATTGTTCTATATAGTAATTTTATGAGATATGGTGACATTTGCTTTTTCTTATGTGTTTCAAAATATAGATTGATATAGCTAGGTGAATGTATAGATAGCTTAGGATCCTGGATAGGATAGGATCTATGAACTTTCCTAACCAACGGATAATTGAAAGTTTATATTTATCCTGTAGTTCTCTTACAGTAAATCCCAAAAATCTAAATGTTGGATAATTTACCATTTTTTAAATTTTCATTTCTGATTTACCATTGTTATGGATAAAATTAGACCATACTGAAAATTCTTTGGGTAAAATTGTAATGTAATTTTAACCCAATAAGTATTTTGTAAAAATTTATGGGGCAAAAACTTATAGGCAGTAGTAGAGTTTATTACATTATTACTGGAACTCAGCGGAATTTATTCCTAGTGAGAACTGCATGCAGAATAGTGGAAAATGAGGGGCTATTTGTAGAATATCATGGTAAATGTTCTCTCAGCAAGACCAACTATACATAGATTTTCAAGCAATATATTCATATAATTTATCATTTACCTCAACTGTAATATTTCCTAGGAGAATACTGAATGTCAGGTTTAAACATATAAAACAAAATATTATTGATTTAAAATATTATATAGAGAAATAATAGAAACAAAGCATTTTTAACAGTATTTGTGTCTGTCAGTATCCTTAACAAGAGATCCTGAATTCTGTACAAGCATATTTGTGTAACTCTGAGTAAACTGATGATTTATTTGGAATTATAATTGGTCAAGATGATATACATTGAGTTTTTAATAATTACATTTTAATCTATAGATCACATGAGTTCACAAACTTCCTGGTACTGAAGACACTTGATGTAGTTCCACACTTCTTCAATTTTAGTATGAAGCAAACACTAGAGCAAATTTTGACAACAAAATGCCCTATGTATTGCCTATAACTGCCTGGGGTGGTGATCCTGAGATTAAGATCCCTATCTTAATATTGTGCTTCACAAAGTGTTATTATATAGAAAAAATATTACTTAAATACTGTTTTTCAATTAGGGTAAGTGAACAAGTTTAAATATTCCTGCTAATTAAAAATCTGTGACTGACATAGTTACCCTTGATAATTCTTGTAGTTATCCCTTATTATGTTTATCTTTACTGGATTCTGTTCTTTTCTGTTCTGTTCTGTTCTGTTTTATTCTATTCTAAAAAAAATTGTGAATGAAGAGATTTAAATGTAGTGTATAGGTTTAAATGTGTGTTAACCATTTTTTGTTGCTGTAAACAATCCTTTAATATTTTTTATCCTTAATTGTCCCAGGTCAAAATTTTATTTCAGCTGTGTTTTGCTAATTACATAACTTTATTATCCTAGCAAAAAATGCAAATGAAGAGCCATCATTTTAAAATATTTGCTCAGAACCATGATAAATTAAAAACTTTTTTAAAAGTTCTATCTATCTATCTATCTATCTATCTATCTATCTATCTATCTATCATTCCATTTTAACATTATGATAGGAAATATGCATAAAAAGGTACCCTAATTCAGCAATTTTTTTTATATCAGAAGGAAGGAAAATAGTTATAATATATCCATTTTTGTAATTTAATCAAATCATGATTCTAATAGCATTATTTTGTCTCAAGCACAAGAATAGTTTTTCTGAATCAATTCATATAAATTAATTGCTATACAGTAGCAGAAACATAAACATACCTAATTAGGTCCTAAATAAAGTAGAAGAAACCTTGGTTTTTCCAATATGTCATTAACTAACAATGTTAAAATATAAATTGTTTACAACATTCATTTGCTTCAGAGGGCAACAGTTTTATGCATGATGCCTTTTAGTGGTTAAGTAGTCCATAATCATATCCAGACAATTGCAACTGTATGAGTTCAAAATATAAGTATTTCTGCCTATTCTGGATGTGTGCGTTTTTTTGTGTCTATATATGTGTGTGTGTGTGTGTGTGTGTGTGTGTGTGTGTGAGAGAGAGAGAGAGAGAGAGAGAGGGAGGGAGGGAGGGAGAGAGAAAGATGAATACTGCATTGTTCTGTGACTACACTGCTGAGAGGTGCTTATACTATATTTATTGTAACTTTCTATTTTTAAAGTTTACATTAGGAATGTGTAGGTTGATAACCAAAAACAACACACCTTTTAACTACCAGTAAGATAACTAAATCACCCTGAAGCAACTATGATATAAAAAAGTTTAGCTTAGTCGCTGCTTGCATAATTTTTCATACTGAGAACGTGCTAGTTCATTTATATATCTGTTTTGTCTCTTTTGTTTCAACTTGTGCAGCTTCACTGTGAAACATATCATATTGGTTAAGCTCCTACACCTGCTGGAATCCTCAGTACGCACTCAATAAATCAAAAGTTGACTTTGCTTTATGGAAACTAACACCTGTTTCCACATCTTTAAACTGTGGTATTTTACCCTAATCTGGGGTAAAACGTACAGAATAGAGATATATATTGTAGATAAATATTATTCCTGCAGAGAAATTTTAAATGTATTTTGAGGTGTAAAACAACATATGATTTCAATAAAGGATAATATTTGTAGCTCAGGGTTGAAATGATGGGTTTCTTACAGACGTTTTATTACCCAAACTAGATAACATCATCAGTTCTAGTAGCTATTATCTCATTTGGGCAATGAAACATTTGCAATAAAACAACCAAGCTCAGAGAGCACCAAGGATACAGTGTATGATTCATATATATATATATATATATATATATATCAGCCAATTACAATATAAACAATTTTTACTGTGAGTAAAAGTAGTAATGATATGTTTCCTGTGTAGATGTTCTTGTCTAGCATGGAAGAAAAAGTCCGTATATGATAGTGACCTTAAAGCTATTTAGTTAGTAGACAAATCTAATGATACAAGGACAAAATGGATAGGTTTTGAATGAGGATGCTGTGTCACTCATTTTGTCATTTGTCCCATCTCATGGACCATTGGGTTACTTAGCAATCCTTGAGCAGAGCCTAGCTGTATAAAACTGGTAAGTGTCCTTCCATTGTAAAGTTCGGTATACTTCTATACAGGGAAAGTGCTTAAACTACTGCCTCATATTCAATAAGCAAATTACTCTGTTTAATCTGCTGCTTTAAATGGAATGTTAAATCTAATATATTCATTCATTCTTTCTGGATACTGACTTTGGACAGTTTGCAACAACAGAATAGCATAAAAGAGACAAAGTAGAGAAAAAAGGCAAAAAATAATATATAATTATATAGGACCAGTACAAAAAACAAACTAAAACATTACAAACAGGAGATTATCATTCACTGTATTCCAAGACAGTGAGCAAATAGCCAGGTTCCAGGCTTTCCAGAATATCTATAAAGTGGCAGCTGTTTGGATCCTGGGAGGACATCATTCCAGAAGGCATGCATTGTTACATAATCTAATAGCAATTATATAGCAACAAGGTCTGTATCAAGTATAAGTGGATAATGTTAATACTAAATTATTGTTTGCTTTGATGCTACAATAATTTAGCATTAACGTTAGCCACATATATCAGTTTTACCATTCTATCTTTAGCATGCATGTCTGAATCATATGAAGATAGAATGTCAGTATAAAACATTGCTTTCAATTCTTAGATAGCCATCAATATTGCATTAAAATATGCTGGACAATAACTTTGAACTCTTTCCCAGGTTTTTGGGAAGTTTTTCCTTTTGTTGAAGAACAGCCTTTTCACTAGGAAATTAACTAATACAATTTTAGTCACAATAGCGGCAGAATGCTTATGTTGTCTTCGTGTATGTTTCTGTAGTTCATAGGCTCATTCTTCCAAAACTGCTTTCAATAGGGATTTTCCTGAAATTCAGAAAGACACCAAAGTTTTATAATCTGTAATATCAATGTGGACTGTTATTTCTTCATTACAAGCTGAATACTGCTGTGGGTGCTTTTTTTTTTTTTTTTTTTACTAGCTTGTTGATTGTAGGGTGGAAATCACTTCAAAATTTTAAAGGGATTTCCTATTTTGGAAAGTTTGAGTCAATCTTTGATGCAGGGGTGTCAGACTCAAGGCCTGGGGGATGGATCTGGCCTGCGGGGTGCTTAGATCTGGCCCCTGGGGCCACCCTGGAAACATGGATCAGCCCATGATGCCTCTGCCAGCAAAAATGGAGCTCAGGGGGCCCACCGCACAGTCTCCTGCAACCCTCTGCCAGCAAAAACGGAGCTCAGGAGGGTTCCCGAGCTCCATTTTTGCTGGCAGAGGGTTGCAGAAGGCCATTGCAGCAGAAAATGGAGCTCAGGAGCCTGTTTTCTTTGGCAGAATGCTTGGGCTGCCACAGGCGCCCCCAACACAAGTGATGTTGAGCTGGCCATGCCCAACCTGACCATGCCCACCCCGATCCCCTGAGGTTAAACACAACCCTGATCCGGCCCTCAATGAAGTTGAGTTTGACACCCCTGTTATGATCTGTCTATTAAAGCAGTGAGTATTGAAAATTAATAAGGAAAAAATATAGTTAAATGGAAAGTATCATCATGGCAGATGTCAGTATTTTGATTATACATGAGTAGTCTTCTATAATTAATCTTTAATCTATAACTTTAATAATATTAGTTTCTATTTGTGGAAAGCAGAGAATTTAAATTAAACCAAGACAACAAATCGGTGATGAAATCTAAAATTTGTTACCACCGGTTCTGTGGGTGTGGCTTGGTAGTGAAGTAATGTGACTGGGTGGGCGTGGCCAACTTTTTTTTTTAACTTTTAAAACCATTTTTTGTACAACCTCTTCGGCCGAAGAGATTGTAGAAAAAATACTTTTAAAAGCCTCTGACGATCCCAGCTGAGTTGCTTGATCGGCAGACGCTTTTTTTCTTTTAAAAGCCTCTGATGATCCCAGCTGAGTTGCCTGATCAGCAGAGGCTTTTAAAAGCATTTTTTAAGCATTTTTCAGCCGAAGAGGTTGTATAAAAAATGTTTTGTTTTGTTTTGTTTTTAAAAAGCATCTGCAGATCAGGCAACTCAACTGGATCGTCAGAGGCTTTTAAAAGCATTTTTTCTACAACCTCTTCAGCCAAAGAGGTTGTAGAAAAAATGCTTTTAAAAGTCTCTGACGATCCCAGTTGAGCCGTGCGATCATCAGAGGCTTTTTTTTTTTTTACTTTTAAAAGCATTTTTTCGGCCGAAGAGGTTGTAGAAAATAGGCTTTTAAAAATAATTTAAAAAGCCTCTGATGATCATGCAGCTCAGCTGGGCATGTGGGGGGCAGGGATTTTTGCTACTGGTTCTCCGAACCACCCGCCTCCATCACTACCAGATTGGGCGATCCGGTCCAAACCGGGAGCATTTCACCCCTGCAACAAATATAACCAGATTATGCCAAAGATTAATATTCATTTTCTCTTTCCTTTTTGAAGTTGCAAAAAACCCTAAAACAAAGCAAAACATATTATTGTTTTTACTCTGAATTTTCTTCTGCTCTCTAGATTTATGTATGGGGGAAATTCACACTTAATCAACATTTTAAAAACTTGAAATGAACATGATCTCATTTTGCTGTTAGCATGGAATTACAATGATAATATAATTGTACTTCTGTTTTTTGTCAAGCTTTCAGCAGGAGGGAGGGATCGGATGAGCCCTGGGTAAGGATTTATATTTTTTTATGAAAGACTTTTGTGGAATCTTGAAAGAATTTAATTTGGTTTTAGAATTAGGTATGTGTTGCATTGCCTAGGCTCATTTTAGGCATATCACAGGTTGTTCATTCTATAGGCTTTTAAATTCCTTTTACACCTATCTAGGACAATCTATAGATAGATTTAATGAAATGAAACATGCATAAAACCAAAATATAAAGATGAAAGGCAAAATTAGAAATTGCAATAAACATCTAATATATAATTACCCAGAGTTGCTTGATAGTGAGATAGGTGGCATATTAACTTAATAAATAAACAATAACATATTCAAAGCTTAGTGCAACTATGCCTTTACCAATGGTTTGTGGAACACTCAAGAACAAAAGAGCTTTTCTGCTACTGTTAGTATTGGGCCTCATCATAAATATGTTAAAAGCAAGCTCATATGTCTGTATGAGATAAGTATTTGGGGTTTGAGATGCTGAAAGAACCGTAAGAAGATATTATTTGGCATAAATTGTAATTTTACAGTTCAAAGAATGTCACAGTGTGCCAAAGGATTCCTCATTCCCACTTCCCCTTTCTTGATTTCTTTTTGCTTTTAATTTAATACAACATAAGCATTGAACCTAAATCCAAACATGTTGTAAATTTAGCCCCTGGGTTCTTTTGCTTAATTTAAAAATCACAATCCTGTTCACAATGTATTAAAAATCTTCTTTTGCTGTTCCTAATCATGCTTAAAATACAGTAAATTCTATTTAAATGGGAGCCAGATTGGGGTAGTAATTAAGGCACAAGGCTAAAAAGCTGAGAGTTACTTTCACCTTAGGAATGACCTAGCTGGATGACCTTGACTCAAAGACATAAACAAACACATTATTTTATTCTATCGTTGGGTATACATTAATTATTTCTCAGAATGTTTGAGCTAAACATTCACTTTCATTCTTCACAAAATCTAAAAAAATTATGTAATTGTAGGCAGCTATTTAGGCTATCAAGTCTTACCTATGTTTCAATGAAGGAAGCCAGAATCATGTCCCATTAACATAAACACGTGGAGCCCAGCATTTCTTTGGTTCTACTTTTCACAGTTATTATTCTTTATGAAGTCCTTACCCACCACATTCAATAACATTCTGCCTTCATGTAGCACAAATACCTTATTTCATGTCCTGCTCTCTGGAATGATAGAAAACAGTTTTTTGTTTTGTTTTGTTTTGTTTTACTTTGTTAACATTCTTCTATGTGATATTGCTTTATAAATTTGAAAATGCAATCATGTCACTCTCTTAATTCACCATATAAGTTTAGCTTCTTGTCCTTTCTTCTTCTTTTCTGAAACTTAACCAATTTTTCAGAATCTCCCTTAAAGTGAGTGTTCAGAATTGGACCTAGTACACAATTTTTTATTTTCTAAGTGAAGAACTTCCCATTTGTTTAAATTTGCATTTGCTATTATCAATTCTATCAAGATTTTTCTCATTTTTCAATGTCTTTTAGGTTTTTGGATGTCCTAAGCGATTTTGTATTTGTATCATTTGTATTTGGAAGGGTTTTTTCTACTTCTTCATTAGTTAATTAAAATATTGAAGACAGGGCCCAGAACTGAATCTTGAGGAATTGTACTCATTATTTTCTTCAGTTTATGGGAAACTATTGATGAGAACTCTTAAGTATAATTTTCAAACATGTATAAAAGTCACTTAATTGTTATGTAATACTCCCCCAGGATTTCTCAGATATAAGATCTGAGCAGTTCCTTTAGTCACATAGTTCTGAAGGTGTAAGCTTATTCAATGCAACCTTAAAGCTGGACCATATTAACTAATCTCAGGATCCAATCCTGGAACTTCCAGTATGCTCTTCAAAACTTTCTAACGAAGCACATACTTTCTATTTGAAAGAGGCTTAACTAATTAAAATGACATGAAGGAAAAAGGAAATTTTTCAACATTATTTTTCCCTTTGTATTAAAGTTGAGAAAAAAATATATCACCATTAATAATAGATGGAGATCTTCATTGGCATTACAGATTTATAAAAGGATCCCATAACAAGTTTACAATTAAAAAAATGTTTTGCTGCATTTAGGCTATACTATATAATGGCCTATTATTCACTAATGGTTTGTTTATATGATTTGTATCACCATAATAAGTCCTAGAGCAACACTTAGAATAGAAAAAAATAGTATGAGAAGTTATTTCCATATTATTAAAACATCCCACACAGCAGCTTCATTTATCATCATGTACTCAGGCCAACTTTTTAACTCAGCCATTTCATTGTATCTTCACAGTGTTCATTATTTGAGTAGTTTGACTTGCAATCAACATCTAATTCATGAATGTTTGTTTTATGCCTGCCAATTAAATGCAGAATTTGTTTGATACAGTTTCTTTTCTGAAAATCGAACATGGCATATGTTTTTGCTCTTTAAAAATGCATGTGATGGGCATATGATGAGGATGTTGGCACAAATATTAACTTCTGGCTGAATGTACAGCATTTCTGAGGTTTGTCTACTCCACCCAGACATCTGCTGTAACTAGTCTTCTGTGTTATACTTGTTAAAGCTTGCTGCAAAAGCCTCAAAGTAATAATTCTCCATTCCACTTTTGAAAAGCTACAATATAGAAAATTTTAAATAGAAGCCTCTGTAAGTTGAAATATATTTTGGAGGGACAGGGTGAGGCACAATGGGGTTTTTTTTAAAAAAAAAAAGTGTTCAGACATATATATTTACCGTAGAATTATCTCTACTTATGTATTTCGTATTTGAAGGTACATGTTTTATGTTTTAAAGCTGACAATTTACTGAAGAAGGTTGAAAAAAGAGAAAATAGCTACATTTTTTTTTGTTTTTTCTCAAATAATATGTGCTATCTGGCCTGGAGGAAATATTATATTAACATATTTAATTTTCTAGTACTAAACTGATATTTCAGACCTCTACCATACTTAAAATCTAGCTCCCATGAACAATATTTAAAAAATGCAGATAATTTTACAACTAGGAAAAGTAACATGAAAAGTACATAAAGTTATTAAACAATGAAAGTAATTAAAATGATGCATAGTTACAAGTAAGCAAAACCTGCAAGGGATAGGAATCACTGAATAAAACCTTACTTTCAGAAATCACAATTGTATTATCTTATTAGTACAAAAACATATAAGTTTGTTTGTGAAACACTTTCCAGCTTTAATAAGGATCAAACATGTTTCCGAAGTTATGTTACAGTTTACTTAATACTTTTTATAGTAATGTATCATGTAAGATGTACAGCCTTTGAACAGGCAGTTGTTTATTCACATCTTAATTAACAAAGAACTCCATTCCAGGGGGAGAAGCTTTTGTTGGTAGTTCATTATAAGCTCAAGGGAAATTGTTGTTTAGGATCACTTTCTTGGTTAAGCAAAACAAATACAGCTTGAAAAGTTGGTTTATTGACCAAGCTTTATACCTGAATGCATCCTAAAAATGAAAGTAAGTGCTGAATCTTTAGCAGTAAAAATGCTTTAGATATAGATACTGTGCACTTCCGCTGCTGTCTGCATAGGCTTTAACCAAATAATCACAAGAACTGGATATGGATACAAGTTCAAGAGTGGAATACCACCAGCACCTCTCTACATGGATGACATCAAGCTGAATCCTAAGAGTGAAAGAGATATTGACATGCTGATCCTGACATCTAGAGCGGACATTAGAACATCATTTTGACTGGATAAGTGTGGCCAGATAGTCATCAAGAGGGTGAAAGTAGTTAAGACTGATGAAAGTGGAATTACCAGGCCAGAGTGCAAGGAGCTTGTAATCCCAAGGTCAGATGGGAAGCACAATAAAATCAAGGAAGTCAACAGTATCCATATACCATCAAAAGAAAAGACATTTATTGAAGAGCATAGTCGATGGAAATAAAAATATCCACATAATCAGCATAAATGCCCTGCCAGTCATTTGATATTCTGTCAGTATAGTGAGATGGCCAAAGAAGACCTAGAAACTGTCCTGGGAGCTCATCACAATGTATAGAGATTTCCACCCAGTTTGTACACCAGTTGGAAAGAGGATGGATGGCATCGGGTGAATGTCGTTCCCATGGATGAAACCTAGAGCTTCCAGGAGTTCATCAATAAAGATGGTATCCAAATATGAGCTGCTGGGAGAATGTCTGAGGCAGGAAGATCAAGTAGAGGACGTGCAAGACAAGACCCTGCATGGAATGTACTATCGACAGGTAGCTGAGGTAACAGACATTGCAAAATCCTACCAGTGACTGGAAAAAGCTGGACTGGAAGACAACAGTGAGGGACTGATAATAGAAGCACAAGAACAGGTGGTAGGCACCAGATGTACAGAAGCAGGGGTCTACCACCCTAGAAAGAACTCAAAGTTCTGCCTATTCAGAGAGGCCTCAGAAATATCTAACACATAGAGGCAGATTGGAAAATGCAGGCAGGAACAGCATATATCTAAATAAATCTATTTATTAATCCTGTCTCTTCATTATCTTTACCTTCTTGCATCTCGTTTTGATTTTTTCCTTCCACTGCTTCTTCTGATTTCTCATCTATTTCCTGAATATCATGTTCCCCACAATTGTTGGTTTCTACACTCATTTCTTTATCTTTAGATAATTCCCTTGTCTTCTTATTGTTCTTTATAGTTTCATGCATGTTTTTGAGCATAAAAAATATTTCTTCATTTGCCTCTATTATTCCCTTTAGATCCATTTTGTAACAATTTAATAAAGATATACTTCTTTGGTTCCAATGTCTCAATATTTACAAACTCCCACTTAATAAAATTCAGTCAATCCCATAGTAATGCCTCCAAGTCCCCTAAATTTATAATCTTTAAAATTCTTTACTGGTTTACAGCCTTGTGATTTTCCAATTACATATCTTCCCAATTGTCCAAATTTTAAAGTCTTATTTAACTTTTCTTCTTTTCTCTTTTCTTCTATCACCTTTCTTCTTTTGCCTCATAGAATATTCTGTCAAATAGCCTTAATAATCCAAATCCAAAGTAATCCACTAGGTTCCTCCAATCTTTCAAGTCCATAATCCAATAGCCAGTTCCAATAAAGTTCAGTTATTTATTTATTTATTTATTTATTTATTCATTCATTCATTCATTCATCAAACATGTACAAGATAGCAGGTATAGGTATATACATAAACAAAGGAAGTAAGCACAGATAAATGGGGACAGTAAGTCAGGGATGGTAGGCACGCTAGTGCGCTTATGCACATCCCCTTTATGGACCTCTTAGGAATGGGGTGAGGTCCACGGTAGACAGTTTGTGGTTAAAGTTATATGCAATTTAGTTCATTTTAGAAATCTTTAAGAGGAAAAAGAAACTCATTAGACATTTTCAAAATATCAAATTGTCTTCTAGAATAGACTCAAGGTCAGGCCGCCTTCCAGGTGTTATTTACTTTCTTCTATTTTGTGTATTAGACTTTATGTGTATTGGACCTCACTTTCACTAAGAGTACTGATGTTGTAGTGCTGTAGTGTTCCTCTTCTTCCAGTAGATGGCTCCCCTGCTCCCAAGTCCAACATTAAACAGTATGTCAAAAACAGCTGATTATCCAATAAGTCCAGGACATTTAAAAATAAAAATAAGCAAGACAATTTCTCCCAACAATCACCTTTCAAATTGTTTAAGCTTTTTTCCAGGCTTTCTGTATTTTAAAGCTCCCCTTGGCCATTTCTTTTGCCTCTTAATTTTCAGTCTTTAATTTTCTCTGTGTGTCCAATCACCGCTTTCTTAACGCTTGGAGATTATCTTTAAAAATTTTTGTACTTAAATTAAATCTTTGGAGTAAGAGTTGAAACCCAGTTTCAATGCTCTGTCCATGGATACCCCAGCACAAATCTTATGGTCCCGGTTGTCCCAGCTTGTGTCTGCCAAAAATGGCCGTCGTCCTTGCTGCCATTCAGGAGAGCTTGCTTTGGACCTAACGAGGAAATTGCAAGTTCCTTGTGGTCCACAAAGCACCTCTCCTTTCTTCGCTGCCCCTATAAGGTGGCTTTGACCCTGTAGGGCCTCCCAACAGCGGTTACCAGCTGGATTTTGCAGGGCTCAGCAAGCCCGCTATTTTCTAAGCTATTCTCGCCGTGATATCAACTGGAAGTCAGAATCCACAGAAGTTCATGGAGAATAAGAAGGCTAAGATGCTGTGGCACTTCCAGATCCAGATGGACAGGCAGGTACTGACCAGTCAAACAGACATTGTGGTAGTGGACAAAGAACAAAATACAGTGGTAGTGATAGATGTAGTAGTGCCGAGAGACAGACAGACAGACAGACAGACAGACAGACAGACAGACAGGAAGGAAGGAACGAAGGAAGGAAGGGAGGAAGGAAGGAAGGAAGGAAGGAAGGAAGGAAGGAAGGAAGGAAGTTTTAAATACATTTGTGACTTGTGACCAGAATAGCTATTTGTAAAATGTATACTCTAATCTAAATATATAATGTAAGTCTACGTTATTGTGAATTTTTTAGAGGCAATACCTTTATCCTAATCTTGAAGTTATAAACAGGCCATTGAGTAGTGGTAAGCATTTAAATTCAGTTCCTTGAACTAGAACCAATTTATCACTTCTTTAAAAATACTGTATGTAATGATATTGAATTTGAGAAAGAGTCTGGAAAAGGACTATGATTATGCAGACAACTAAAATTCATATAGACAAATAAGGCTTTGAACTCAAAGTTCTGTCTTAATACATCTGGGTTCCATATAATGGTTCCATATAGTTAGAGTGAATATGTGTTACTGTTTTTAACAAATATTTCAGTACAAAGAATAGATTAGTAAAGTAGACTTAGAAAATTGTTTGTTTTTATGTCCAATGTCACTCTGACAAAAGGTTTTTTTTAAATGTAATTTATTGACAGTACCTAATTTTAAAGAATATTCCAACTTCATTGTGGGAATAAACATATATTGTTTTACCAAATAAATTGTTGGTAAATTTATATGATTTTTTTAAAATCATTCTGTAGATGTCCAAATCTAAGGAAGATTACTGAAAGGCTTTAATGTGTCACTGTATTTTAGCTCAACCAGAATTATTATGAGAATAAAAATGGAGGAAGGTGTTCCATACTTTAATAGTGGGTTAGAAATATGATACATAAAATATATTAAAATATTTTTATATTAAAATATTTTTTTACTAAAACAATTCTTAACTGATAGCAGTGGGGTTTTTTTTGTTTTTTGTTTTTTTGTTTTTTGTTTTTTGCTTAATAGTAATGCCATTACTTTGTTTCTTATATGAAATATTTATCTGGGAAAATGGGAATTTCGGTTAGGACAATTTTTAGTTTTCAGGATGTACAGTATATATAATATCTTTTTTTCTTTACCAGATTTATTTTTAAAAGAAGAAAAGTAATAAATTGAGGAAATTACCTCTTTACTGTAATACAAAGAAAGCAGTTTCTCCTAGCTCATGAATCAAGAGTGAAGGGTGATTACCTTAGTCTGGCTGCACTCCATGTAATTTTAGAGACTAGAATGTTGTTACAAGCAAAGAAAGGTGAAAACATAGTAAAGTTCCACTGAACGACTTTTACAGCTTTGAGCTAATGTACACAAACAAAGAAACTCTTGTTTTCTTCCCTCCATTATATTTGTAATGAGAGAAAGGTGAAAATTGGATAGAGAGTTGACACTCTATTTACTTCCTTAAACTTCACATAGAAAAAAACATTAAAAATATAATTCTCACATTTATATCATTAAAAAAAATATTTAGGAGACAGTTATAACTACACATTTAGAATGAGTTTGTATTCCTTATCATTAAGGAATTCAAAGACAAATGTATATTTATATGCCTGTTAACTGCTTTTTGAATTTGATTTCTTGAAATTATATAGAAAAAAATGAAATTGCACAGAAAGCTAACAGGTTATATGAATGGCTTAGTAATGGAGGAAAGCACATTAAATCTTTCTTATTAAATCAGCAATAAAATACATGAAAGTCTTCTCATGTCTGATTTGTCATTTTTTGCCTTAATTTACATTTTCATTGTAAATGAATGAGATTTTTTATGTTAAATGTATTGTTATTTAGTTATTGTTTGGATGTATGTAGTTGCTCATATCACACACATCACTGGGGTAGTATACAACAAGTTAAAAACATAGAAACAATATAATTTAAAAAGATATAAAAAGCAAATTTAAACAATTTTGAATCCATTCCTGAGCTAATTTTTATACATTATCTAAAATAATTCTAAATGCTAAAACAGCAGTTAATACTAATCTCCTGCGGCAGCTTAAGGTTTAGAAGAGTTACCTTAAATGTATGATGTGTTACAGTGTTATTCAATTTCTGAGATAAATATTCATAATACAATCCATTATAGTCATACAGTAAAACATAAGTTTCAACTGTATTAGGATAGTTACAAAGAATCAATGAAATTATGTGTTTTAGAAATGATGTGTTTACAACGCTTTTGTCCATATTGTCTGAAATTACTGTTGGTTCTCATTTAACAACCACTGATTCATTGCACCTATGATTAGGCCGAATGAATGGTACCAGTAGTGGGTTTCTACTGGTCTGCCCCGATTCGGGCAAAACGGTAGTGGCAGGGCGGGAGGCTCTGCCCTCCCGCCTAGACGTCATCACAGACGCTCTGCGGATGCACAGAAGCGCCATGCGTGAGCGAAGCGTGCACATGCGCGCTCACAGTTCCAAACTGGTAACGAAGGTAAGTGGAACCCACTACTGAATGGTACCATATGACTGGTCACAGTGTCCCTGTGTCATGTAATTACAATCCAGGTGCTTGGCATTCGATTCACAATTATAATGTCACAGAGTTCCACAGTCACATGATTGCCATTTGTGACTTTCTTTGCTGACTTCCTACAAGCAAAGTCAATGGGAAGCCAGCAGAGGTCATAAATGGTGAAGAACCACATGATGTCTTAATTTAACAATGGCATAGGATTCATTTAACAATAAAAACCAGAAATGCCAGAATATGTGTTGCAGAACAGTATAGTCACATGATGTTATGCTTTATAACTCTATCACCCTATCACTTGGTGGCAGAAATGCCAATCCCAATTACCTTTACGGAGTGAGGCCTAGATATATATAGCAAATTTGAGCTTTCTACGACTTTTATTCTTTGAAAAAAACACTTAAATGCAATTGTATGTACTTACATTTAGCTAGCATTTAATGAATTATTTTTCTCAACTATTATACTATTTTTTTTTTAGGAAGAGGGCCATTTGAACAAACTATGAGTAAATGTTTATAATTGCCTCAATCATCAAGTTGAGTAGGAAAGGACTAGTTGCCCATAGGAAGAAAGTTTTAAAGTGGAGGCTGAATTGTCATCCTGGTAATGTGTTAATATGGAATGCTGTTTTGATTTGATTTAGACAAAATTATTTTTTCCAGTGACATGGATCCATTAAATAAAATTGCAGTATAGTTAAGAAATGAACTGCACAAGTTATGAGATACCCAAAGGAACAGTAACCAACCACATGTTGCAGCACTTTCAATGTTTTCTTAGCTTCCAGTTTGAACTGGGTAGACTAGCTGGTGGCAAAGTAGCCAATTCAGCAGCCAGATTGCACAATGAACTTTTCTCCATCTCATAGCTATCTAGCCAAGTAGTGATATCTTAATCTCTAGTCACAGAGCACAGAATGATCTATTGGGGGACAGACAGAACTGTGAACTTTATGTACAAATTGCTTACTTATGCTAAAAGATTGCCAAGCCAAAGGAGAAAAAGACAGGAGTGAGAAAATAAATTAAAGCTTCCTCCCTGTTCTTTTGGAAATTGCCAGCTAGTTCCCTCCTGCTGAAAACTAATGGAAAATTTGATATTATGGCTCAAGGTGAGAGCATGGAATAGCCAAAAAAAACTAGGAGATGGAGCTTTGAAGTTTGACAGTAACCAAATCATATCTGATTTCAGTCTTCTGTACATCTTGTAGTCAATATTGGGTTAAGGCAGTGACAGGTTAATAGAGAAAGTGGTATAATATGTGGTATTATTTAAATGTCAATGTCAGCCTTGTAATTGTATTTTTTGAGGTACTAGATCACGGGTGTCAAACTCGATCGCGTCACGTGACATCACGTGATGTATCGTGACTTTTTTGCCTTTGCAGAGCCAGGGTGGTTGTGGCCTTTGCGTGATGCATCTGGCCCGTGGGCCGCCAGTTTCACACCCCTGTACTAGAAGATGAATGTATGAGTCTATTGGTTGAGTCAATAATATTTTCATATTGGTTCAATGTGAATATAGTTTTGATTGGATATTGTGTTGAAGATGCCCTGTTAGATCTGAATTTTGTTGTTCATACTACTGTTTCTGTAATAAATAAATAGCTAAAATATGCGTAGGGACAGAGTATAAAAGAAAAGATAATAGGGACTATCCTATTGCTGGGATGGTAGTCAGAAATGTCTGATTTGAGATGTCAGAGAAAGAATAATTTCCTATTTTTGAAATCTTTGATTAGTTACCAATCCCTTTAGACCATTCATCTAACTGCCCAATAGTCTTCCTGTCTAATGACAGGAGAAATTAAAACAATCTTTCTCGTCAGGTCATAATTTACTGAAGTGTGTGTTCACCACAACAGTTAATCTCAAAGGATTAATTAACATATTAAGTAGATTCTTCTTGTTGTGTTATGGACCTTCATGATTTCTAAAACCTTTGAAATATTTCCAACAAACAGAATGTATTACTTTATGATACCGTAATGAAATGGTGAAAGAAGAAAGGTTTTTAATACTTTTTAAATTTTACAAAGTGAATCCCAGATGATAAACAGACTTAATGTTGGCTAAAGTGCATTTAGCATAGGATAACATTATACTTCAAAAGTGATTCAACATAAGATAATATGTTATCTATGTAATAATGAACTTAAACCAAGAATAGCAGTAGTTTGACAGAGACAGGGGGAAAAATTTTATAGAGGTCTGGCATGGCAAAGGTAGAATGGAAGAGAAGAATGAAGTGAATATTTTAAGTGTTCTATTGCTGAACATTTCTGAGGCTTAAAATAAAAAAAAAATAGATTTACAGTACTGCCATTTTTTAAAATAATTTTATTTATAGTTTTTTCTTTAACATCCATAGATGCTTAGTGGACAAGGTATTGTCTGGGTCAATATATTTTTTTAGATATACAATGGGGCAAAAAAGTATTTAGTCAGCCAACAATTGTGCAAGTTCTCCCACTTAAAAAGATGAGAAAGGCCTGTAATTGACATCATAGGTAGACCTCAACTATGAGAGACAAAATGAGAAAACAAATCCAGACAATCCAGACATTATCTGATTTGGAAAGAATTTATTTGCAAATTATGGTGGAAAATAAGTATTTGGTCAATATCAAAAGTTCATTTCAATACTTTGTTATATATCCTTTGATGGCAATGATAGAGGTCAAACATTTTCTGTAAGTCTTCACAAGGTTAGCACACACTGTTGCTGGTATGTTGCCTGCAAAGAAGTTCTTTGTTTAAAATGGAAATTGTGATCCCAATTGTAGTTGTAAATTGAAGACCAACTGTAGATAAAAAGTTATCAATGGCAATTTGATTTAAATCAATACCTTTTTGAAGACTTAAGTATCTTAAAAACATTTTTGCCAAATGTTTAACACCTGTTAAAATGTTTTAAACTTAACTGGTTTCATCTGTATGTCCCGCCCACAGTAATGGAATCATACCTCACATTTAATGACACTTCAATTGTGCAATTTCTGAATTAAATACAGCATTCCATTTAATGCTGTCTTGTTTCAGAAAACCAATTTACAGTATGTCCATTCACATAGGCATAAACAAGTACATAGGCTACTTTTGAATTTTTTTTACATTTTTTTACTGTACTTTATTGCTGAATTTTGCTTACTTTTATTGATTTGTTGTATGATTATTGGTTTATTGGAAGAAATTGTACCATATATAAATCAGAGAATAATTTGTTATATTGCACTATATAAATGTCACTTTTTTATTTTTGTAGCATTTCTACAATTTTAAACTGGAAAGTTCTCACAGTATTCAAATTTGAAATGACAGAAAATATGCTAGCTAGTTTAAAAAAGGAAGCATTGTAGTTCAGATAAACAACTTCTTACTTAGCATTGTAAACGGAAGAATAATTTTGCATGTATTCTTTGCTTTTCATTAATTGTTTTATGTTTGAAAACATGGTAACAATTTGTTACAGTTATGTATTGGGGTTAAAGATAGTTTAGATGCTTTTAAAATCATATTCTGTATTACATCACAACATAGATATGATATTGTTAAAATGGCACAGTAGTAAGATTAAAAATGATTAGCATTTAATAAGATGCAAAGTTTAAAATGCTTGGAAAAAAATACTGAGTAGGATTCAATTTAATGATAGGCTTTCTGAAATAGATCGTTCTAAGCAAAGTTGACAATCAAAATGCTAAAGTAACTTTATTTTACCAGTAGTACTTGCACAATCTGATACTGATAAATTATATTAAAATATGATGTAACCATACTCTGTAACAACAACGGCAGGCATTTTTACCAGTTGAATAAAAATAATGTTTGCATATTTCAAACATTTGAATGCTGATTACTGGCTTATTTAATGCTTAAAATTGAAAGCATTTTAAAGCATTCTGTTTATCTGTTAAAAATACAATCTTAACATTAGAAAGATCTGATTGTAATTTTATGTATTTAAATGCCATTGGGAAAATGTAGATATTTTGTATTTAACCTTTGCAGTTGTGGCACAGAGTTTAGTAACTAATAACTTAGATCTTTGAGTTTTAATGGGTAAATGGAATAGTAAATGCTGTAATGTGGTTCTTAATCAAATTATATCCATTCAGTCAACACGAAATACAATATAATAAATTTCTATTTTTACTCACATGATTTAAAAATTACAATGTTTTGCCCAAAGTGTTGCCTTTTTATAATGAAACACTCTTTTGAAGTCATCTATTCTTTTATTTCCCAACCCCCATGTCAAGTTGTATTTGACTGCCTTGATACATTGTTCCTCATTTCTTGTCCATTCCAAGGTTCAGCTACTCTGAAGAATGGGTCTTTTTTGTAATAATACCATGCTTGCTGGTGCAATTAGTAGGGCTCTTGCTAGCAGTAGGAATAAAACCATAGCCTCTCATGGATTTATATGGGAAGCTGTGAGCTTTTTTGATTAAAGTAGCTTACACATTAGCAACAACAAGACATTAACCTCAATACTGATCAGTGAAAGCATTTTGTTTTAATTATGTTTTAAAATTACATACATACATACATATTCTCTTTCTCTAACACACACACACACACGCACACACACATACACACACACTTTGGCTTGATGGCTGGCCATTTCTATTCATAAGGAAGTTTGTATAGCAATTGACATGTGACAAGGACTGGGGAAATCTTGGTTCAAGGTCACCCACAGTGGAAAAAAAAACACTCACTGATTTTTAGCTTATTCTTTCTAAACGAAATCATAGTATCTCCGAATATTAATAAAATAATTTCTTATACAATTTAAAAGAGAGATCTGGGCTTTAGGAAATAGCAATCTAGCAATAAAAATAGCAATAGCTATCTAGGAAGAAGAGTTAATATAAAACCTTATGCACAACTACAGGAATGAGAATTGGCAAAGATATATAAGTGGAAAGCTGAATCAGAGGAAGTTATCATTTCATGAATGCATTAAGGAGTAACTTATGTGCATGTAAATATTAGAAATTATGTGTCTTTAACTCTGAATTCTTATTTTCTTGCACACAAAGGTGGTTTATTCTTAAAATTAGACGAGCTGACATGAAATAGTATCTATGGCGCCATTGCTCTTATCGTAAATAAATGACAACTATTTAGATAAAGCTCTTTAAAATTTATAAACATGTTTGGCTAAATTACAATTAATGTAAATTATATATAAGAGATTCAGGACTGAGTACTGCTATTATTCATGGAAATATTAAATGTTATAATATTTTAGAATCTCAATTCATATGTAACAATTTTTTGTCTTTAATTTATTGAATAAAGCAAATTAAGTGCCCAAGTTGTTCATTTCCATGACCATTTGGTCTTTTCTGATAATTAACTGAAATCTAGCACATTATGTTAATCTAACATGCAAATGTACAATTTACAGCATAGTTTATATAATTAATTGGATTTTGGTATATTGTGGAACAGTTTGGCTAGACAACCATATGTTACAAATAACCTTTTTTTGCACAGGAAGCACAGCTAAGTATTGGATGCCTTTTAATTAAGTATCTGTATACCAGATTTTTTTAATCTCTTTGTCTCATCCATTGCTTTGAAATTCTAAAATGTGGAATAATTATAAGTAGGATATCTTCCCCTTATTGCTGAAATAGGACAACAGTTATTAAGTACTAAATAATAAGAAATTTACTGGAATAGTCAAAAAGATCCTGCCTGCATAGACAGATTGTTCCTATCTATTTTATTAACTAGAAATAAGGTTTGTTCTGCAAGTTAAGATAATAGCCTCAACCAAGAATATTTACATATTTTATTAACTATAGAAACAAGAGTTTGATTTAAAATATATACCTAACTGGTCTGTAATTCTCTAAGCATCAGGCTTCATTGATTGTTCTTTTTTTCTTATAACAATCATATTCATATCTTGAAATATATCAAGTTCCATATCCATCTACTCATACAAGGTGATAAAATCTATTAGTGTATGAAAAACCTATAATCTATCGTTTATTTTTGTTTGTTTATTTTTTCAAAGCTAATTCATGGTATCGATAACAAACAACTGAATTGCTAATAAAAATACATGTTGTTTTAAATTGAAGCGAACAATCAATCATCAGATTCTTGCAGTTCTACCAAAGTGTTTCAGATCAAACAAAGCAGAAACGTGGAACAATTCTGAGGAAGTCTGGAATTATTTTATGAGGCAATTAGAGAAAAGTTGAACCAATTTCCCCCTCTCCTTTCCTTTTCAACATGGCACATTTATTACCCCACCATTTCTCAATCTCTTCATCATTTTCCATGCTTCCTTTCAGCCAGTGATGCCACCAATTTCAAAATGGTATATCCCATCCACCTCAGTGTCTGTATTTTTTGTTCCATTCCTTGCTTTTATTATATGCCAATGATGACTCAATATGGCATATTCTATCTTCCCTGACCAGTCCACTGCCTTAGTACTTATCCACCCTACTAGTTGACCCACCCCATCTCCCATCTTCCCTACTATTTTCATTTTCCTCAACTGTTAACAGTGTCAGATGTTGTCCAGGGATCAAAGCAACTTCTGGCCCACTAATCTACTTTGAATCATATCGGACATGTCTAAATGCCTATTTTGCTCTATGTACAGATAAAAATAGCTGAGCCACAAACCATTCAAAATCAGGTGACCAGTGCCAGTGTTATGCATAAAAATACATCCCTGGATATTAGTATTTGAATAAACAGTTTTTACAGATTCTGGAGTGTTAAGAATTTGAATAAATAGGGGAGTCTGGTTTTGTGTGTTTGCTTTTAAAGGTTTATCTATGTGGTTGCTAAGAGTCGACACCAACTTGATGGCACATAATCAATCTGCTTTTGGAAAGATTTAAAAAACACGAGAGACAGGTCCTGTCTTTAGTCTGTGACAAATAATGATGCTGTGTCTTTCTTTTCCCCCTGCCCCCCCCCCCCAAATTCTTTACATTTGATATAATGAACAAAGGCTCATTTTAAATACTTCTTTACTTCCCATAGCAGTCTGTACAGCAAATAAAATAAAATGTTAGAACAAACATCTGGCTTCATTTGCAGACATAATGTACTAGTTAGCCAGTAGTAATGCTTCATCCTTTCCCAAAAGCTTGCAATGGATTTTCTTCTAGTTTTGTGGGTTGTGGCCTGCCAGTGGAAAAAATGTTCTTCAAATAAGGTTCACAGTGTTGTTTCAAAGACAAAATGCTGCTTTTAATTAGGAACAATGTATCATATGAAGCACTTTGATTTATAGATTAACTCAAAACAGCAGTAGATGATGATGATGACGAAGACATAAGGATAAGGAAAATATATGTAATATGTAATATTGCTGTTTTTCTGCTTGAAAGGAAAGGAGCCATTTCTTATTATACAAGTATTGCTTTCAGTCATTCACAGCCTTCTTCTTTCTAAAAGTATTGGGTCCCCAGGTCATGCTTTGTAAGAATATTGGTAACTGTGGGTTAATTATCAAGTTGGTCCTAGTTTGAGGTATAGTTTAAAATAGGTAATATTATAAATCAATAATGTAAAAACTAATGTTACTGAAATTATTTTTATGAGCAAAAATACTAATTCAATAAAATTTAAAGCTTATATTTCAAATTTTAGTTTACACTACATTTTAATGTAGTAGCCTTATATTAATGCTGTTAATAACGGTAAGCATTTCATGTTCAAGAGTTCAAGGTTTTATAAGTATTTTTTCTCATTTGGTTATATTGACTCATCAGAATTGTTAAACTTAGATTTCATCACAATATTGTTTAATTTATGAAGGATTTCTATGGAATATTAAAAATTCCAAAATAGAGAAATCCAGTTTTTTAAAGAAAGTATATCTAATTTTTAAACTTTTTGCATAACATACTGATTAATGAACCAAATTTATTCTTAATTTAACAGAAAATCTGTCAAATTTTATTCAGTTTCTCATTTTTTATATATTATATTCCTCTAGCATCTTTTGTTATTTGGTTCATATACTTTAGAAAACATAGTTTAACAATCTCAACTGGTTTGGCTCATTTATAGTACATAAACTATAATACATGCTATGTAAACTACTTTATGTTTGCGTGGATTAATTAAATCAGTAAACTATTACCACTCTAGAGTCTGGTGATACATCTGTTAAGGCTAATTGTTTGGAATTCCATAATTTTATGTCATCTCTGTTAAAAATTTAAAGGTAGTTTTTTTAAAAAAATCACCCAAGAAACTCCAGAACAGTTATGCACCACACAGATTTGTAATAAACATGAGATTTAGTCTTATCATCTGTTGATCTCAGCTGTTTTTTCAGAGTCTAATTTCTTTTTTATATTTTAAGAGCTTATTTCCTAATAGCATCTATAGAGGAAGTTATAAACAAAGTGAAATGAACAAGGCTAGATTTACAAAATGTTGGTAAGAGATGCCATCTATCAAATGGCAACACAATATTTTAAATGTGTTCTATTTAAATTACATACTAAGTTTTGGTGTGTTCTATAAAGTAGCCATAATCCCTCCCCTGCCAAATTTGACTAATAAAGTGGTGTCTTGATACCATCTGTCTATGTAGTGCAACCACTCCCAGGACCTCTGTTCATTTTTTAGCAAAATGCTTCCTCCAGCTATCCCCCAATTGTTGTTGCTCCTCTGTTCACAATATTTTACACAGATGGTAACTGCGCGTGCAAAAAGGGGAAAAATTCAGATAATTAAATGTGCTCTGCAGATTTTCTGTATAATGTGATATGTTGACAATGTTGAATTGGCAGTAAGAAAACCCTGAGGAAATCTGGACAGAAAATGAAATGGTGGTAGCTCGTTTTACAGTTAATACCCTTTAACTATTCTGTTCTTCTAGAAAACTGTGATGTGAGAATGTAAATTCTTTCAGTGGCGGTATGCACTGAGGTCAGATCTTGCTTAGTTTTATGAATACTTATTTAAACAGAGCAGTATTTCTGCATTACTTTGTCTTCAGTACAGTTCAGAAGTAACTGAGAACATCTGAATGATAGTTATTGTTAGAATTCCTACTCTTGAGATTATATACCACTAAAGGTTCATATTTTTATTTCTATGGGTTGTCACTAAATTCTGTTCATTTTATTATGTGCTAGGTGCTAAAATAAATTCTGCTGAACTAAAGCAGGATAGAGTAAAAAGGAAAACATATTTTGTTTCTTGAGTAAGAACATATATCAGAAACAAATATCAAGCAAATATTAGAAACAGACTATAACTACAAATCATCAATTGTTATAACAATCATATTAAAGCAATTGTACCTGTGTACCTATAATTTCATAGGTATAATACAGGTAGTCCTCAACTTATGACCATAATTGAACCAAAATTTATGTTGCTAAGTGAGACATTTGTTAAGTAAGTTTGCCCCATTTTATGACTTTTCTTGTCATATTTGTTAAGTGAACCAGTTCAGTTGTTAAGTTAGTAACAAGGTTGTTAAGTGAATCTGGCTTCCCCATTGACTTTGCTTGTTAGAACGTTGCAAAAGAGAATCACATGACCCCGGGACACTGCTACTGTCATAAATATGAACCAGTTTTCAAGCATCCGAATGTAAATCACGTGATCATGAGGATGCTTCAAGGGTCATAAGTGTGGAAAATGGTCATAAATCACTTTATATGTTTGAACAGTCACTAAACAAACTGTTCATATGTATATATGAAAGGTACATACTTAGTTATGAAAGCCAGCTGGGTGACCTTGCATGACAGAATCTCAGCCCAATTCATCTCACAGGGTTGCTGTTTTGGGGAAAATAGGAGAAGGAAGGTGGGTGTCTTCAGTTATTGGTAAAAATAATAAAGGTGGGATATAAATAAATAAAATAAGTATCAGAAATTCAAATATATGAGAATGATCTTGTCTACAAATGGTTTCAATGTTTCTCCCCACTCCCACAAAATGCATTTACATATTTAAATCATTTTGTGGTATGCATACAGTGTAGCGTATGTCCCATACCTGAAAATGTTAATCAAGGTCCTCCATCTGTGAGAATTTGGTACTTTTTTGTGTGTGTAACATCATAACAGATGAGTTAGGTTGCTACTATTGTTACAGTATTAGATAATGGAATAAATAGAAAAATTCAAAATAGACATTGGATTAAACAAATTTTATTAGGAAAACATATTCAAGATTTTAAAACAAGTTCAATTATCTATCTAGCCTGAAGACAATCTCTAATCATAGCACAGGTTTTACACTTGCTGACATAGCTTTCTGTTCCTACTCATGACATCAACAGTTTCCCACATATATCCCTATAACCATCAATAACCAAGAAAGGGGGTTTTATAATTTTATGGAAGTACATCCCATAGAATTCAGCAGATATGCCTGCCTTCCTTCCTTCCTTCCTTCCTTCCTTCCTTCCTTCCTTCCTTCCTTCCTTCCTTCCCTCCCTCCCTCCCTCCCTCCCTCCCTCCCTCCCTCCCTCCCTGGTATCAGGAGAAATTCTTTTTCTGTCACACTGATTTAAATATTGCCTTTCAGTCCGGGTTTCTGGCAAGATAGTCAACTGAAATGGTTTTGCCTCTTTTATGCAATGTATCTTCATGGTCTTGAAGCATCAGGTACTTCTGCCACAGCTATTGCCTCTTTTATTCTTCTGAGCAATTCCTCTTTTTCTATTTTGGATTGTGAATCCTCACTGGTAATATTTCCCTCACATTAATTTCAAGGGCCTTTTGGGCCTCATATCTGGCTCTTTTCCCAGGCTATGGGCTGGGATGAACAGAGCCCCTGCTGAGTGAATGGTAGTTTATGTGTTGATTGGAATTGCCATCTGTTTGCTGTTTATGAGGATTGTTATTTTTATATTTCAACCTAAATTGATTGATTGGATGAATAAAAATAAATAAATAGCTATATATTTACACCTAAACATGAATGTTTGCATACCATATTAGGTTTAATATGGGCAAAATGAAAATCTTGATAGATCCCAACTGCTTTTCTCCTCTTAACACTTTTTTTAGTGTTGTTCAGTACCTTTTTTCCCCCCACATGTCTGGGACTTAAGGGAGGTATACAAAACTGACAATATGAGCTGTTAACCAGTGTATGATGAAACATCTAACAGATTAATCTTTAGAAAAGATAAGAGAAATTGGAGCAAAATTGTTATAGGAAAAAATAATAATATAATATTAAGAATATAACAGGTAGTCCTCGCTTATCAACCCACGAATTCCTTGCCAAATGACATCATGAATTAAAACATCATGTGACTATATCCAATTTACAGTCAGTTTCAGCTATAGTCATTAAGTGACTGGTTGTCACATGGTTGTCAAATGTGATATAATGTAACTTTGACTTCTTGCTGGCTTCCTCATTGACTTTGCTTATTGCCGGTCACAATGGTGTAACCCAGGACTGTCAAACTCACGTCGTCACGGTGGCATCACATGATGTATCGGGACTTTTTTCCCCTTCACTAAACTGGGCAGGGGTGGTGCCAGTACATGGCACATCCGGCCTGTGGCTTGCAAGTTTGACACTCCTGGTGTAACCTATAAATATGTGCTGGTTTGCAATCATGATCATGTGACTGCAGCAATGACTGCATATTCAAGGACTGGTTGTAAACTTACTTTTTCAATGCTGTTGTAACCTCAGTTGGAAAGTGAGGATTTACTTGTATAGCCCTAATTTTATTAGCAATCCTGCTTTAAACCATGTCTTTGGTTAAATAAAGTACTGTTTATGAGACGGTAGCACTTTTCCTGACGTATTCTTTAAGCTATTGCAATACCGCAATATTTCACTTGGAAGTATTTGAATTTTCTACATGTCTGCTGCTGATTTGAAAGACCTTGTATCAGGTCTGTCTTGTGTTGCACTGTCTTTCTTAGTTGCCATCTTCAGTCTAGTAACTGAATCACAGGTTTGTTTTTTGACCCACAAAATATTCATTTTAACCGAAAACAAAATAAATTTATATATTCATAAATGTAGTGATCTTCCCAGGGGGGAGTTTCTTGAGAATCATGTTGAACAAGCACAGCAAAAATGGCTGTAGAATTGTGTCTGAGTCATTTAATGGATACATTGCTTACTAACAGAAGTTCCAGTCCCAATTGTGGTTATTACTTGACGACTACTTCAGGGAAGGCAACCAGCAGCACAATGTTCTACTAGTTAAACATTTTAACTAGTTGATATGACTGCCAAGTTATGAAGTAGTGCAGAAGTAACAGGTACATGAAAGGTCATCTCTGCTTGTACAGTTTACATTCCAAGTTCCTCAGTGACAATGAAAGTTTAAAAGTATTTTTGTTAGACTGTTCATTTAGATTACAGACTCCATTAGGGAATAATCATGTTGATTTACCTGCAAAAGGGTCACACCTTTTATTCTTTAGTGCCTCATTAACCTGGAGTTTTCTAATGCTGCTTGAATGTTGGGAATGTTAACTTTAAAGTTTCACTATGACTGAGGTTGGCCACATTCCTTTAGGGATTTGTTACTAATCCTTTAAAAGGCTGTTTGAAATATTTTGTTTTCTAAAAGTATAAATGTGTCTGCAAAATTGCTCCTAAAATTTTGCTTTTCTACTTTCTGTCACAGGAGTTAATAACTCACATAACCCAGAGCTCTGTAAACCACTATATGGGTGTATCTATTATGCTGTAGAAAACCACGCGCAAAACCCCACCTTCATTGCATGTTTGAATAGAAGTCAAGCAGAAAAATTCAACAGTGTCTACATGACAGGTTTTTGAAGAAGCTTCTGGAAAGGAATTAATAAATTGTACTTTTATCCTTTTCCTCCATGGAAAAATCCTTTAATTCATACCAGACTTTGTTTCTTTTATGTTATATTCATCACTTCAGTTGCTTACTGAGTATTTATAGTACTTACAAACTTGCAGTATTTCTGTCAACATAGACCTGCATATATCTATTCAGGATTAAGTCTCAAATCTTCTTTTCAGGTTGACATGTATACAACTGTGCGACTATACAAAATACAACATTGAAATTATTTTGTTATACTCAACTTACAACCTTTCATTTAATGACTATCTGAAGTTAAAATGCACTAAAAAAAGTAACTTATGACCTTTTTCACACTTACAACTCTTGCAATATTCCCATGGTCATGTGATCAGAATTTGGGTGCTTGGCAGCTAATACATATTTATCACAGCTGCATTGTCCCAGGATCATGTGTCACCATTTGTAACCTTCCCAGCCAGCTTCCAACAAGCAGAATCAATGGGGGAAGCCAGATTTGCTTAATGACTGCATGATTCACTTAACAACTGCAGTGATTCACTTAACAACCCTGGCAAAAAGGGTGTAAAATAAGGCACAACTCGTTTAACAACTGCAACTTTTTTGTAGAAAGTGAGAAATTACACAACAAAAGCAAAGCTCTAGATTAGGGATGTCAAACTCAATTCCATTGAGGGCTGCATCAGAGTTGTGTTTGACCTCGGGGGGCTGGGTGAACATGGCCAGGGTGGACATGGCCAGCTCAACATCACTCATGTCAGGGTCACCTGTGGTGGCCAAGGCGGGACTGGAAGGATCCCCCTGCAGCCCTCTGCCAGCAAAAACGGAGCTCCATTTTCTCTGGCAGAGGCACCATGGGCCGGTTCTTCGCTATTTCCAAGGCGGCCCCATGGACCAGATCTAAGCACCTCACAGGCTGGATCTGTGCGGGCCTTGAGTTTGATACCTCTGCTCTAGATGAAAGTCTTCCTCCACCATAAATCCAATGTTAATTGAGTGGACCAGTCATTAATATTTTTGTTGACAAAAGACCAAATTATCAAATTTTACTGCAGCACAATAGTTAAACTCAGGTGTAGCATAATTAGTCAATTATGGTAGTAATACACACACACAAACACAAATACACTGCAACAGTAAATTCAGGGACTTGTGTATAGATTCTAGTGCTGTATTGGCATTGGGAATCAGGGTAGTGAGTTAGTGGAGATTTTGAGGACTTAACTGCTGTAGTATCTTAGAGAAATTGGGTATCATCATTTTCTTTGTCCATGGTGAGCAACATTATCTTAAATAATTTCAATTAGCTTCAGGGTTCTGTTTCCAAATCAGAGTAGCTATTCAGCCTCAATGCAGCTTCCTTATAATAGCAGCAGCTTTGGAAGATAGTTGTAATATGGCACATTAAAAGGCTTGAATATTTGCTAGTAAGCATTACCAAAATATTTATCTGCTTGCTACTAAGAAGCATGTAGCTTTATAGGTCAGCAAAGTAACCTTTCCTCTTTCTTTTTTTCCTTTGATTTGCATAGTCATATATGATAAGGTTAATCAGATGAATAAAGAAACTGATCCCTAACTACAGTCTTCATTAACTTATGAATAGGTGAACTGTTAAGATCTTGTTTCAATTGACTTCCAGAAAAGCTGATACAACTATGGATAAAATTAAGCTGATTTTTAAAAATATGTAATTAGGGACATTCATATTAAAACATTTTAGGGTTTTGTCTGCAAAATATATCTACAATTTTAGAAGTAATACAATGCTAGAGATCAGGATAGGCATCTGATATCATCTGGACATTTTAGGCTTCACTTTTCATGATGTTCTGTTTTCTGTGCCATCTTAGTTCATGAATTATGCTAAGTCATAATACAGTTGTGGTTTGATTTAGTATATTTATAATCTATTTTGCCTTGCAAAGCACAATTCGTGTGTTAGTGTGGTATTGAAATACACCAAAAATGTTTCTTGAAAAGATCATCTGTTAGTGTAATGTGTGAACACCATCACATTCATATTGATGACAAGGTTATTTTAATCTGTGTGTAGAGCATCTCATTGCCTACCGCTATAATTTATTGCTTGTCTGAAATTAAACTTACATCTTGTATTTAATTGCATTGTTTTTAATCTATACAGATTGAAACCAGACTCCCAAATTGACAAGCTTTCTCTTAAAACTGCTTGACACACACAATATGATTAAGATAGTAACATTTCTCCCCTAAATTGTATTAGTAAAGTATAACAAACCATCAAAAGAGAGAGAATATAGTAAGAAACTATACACATTGCAATGATTAAAATAAACTAAACATAAAGGGAAATAATAAACAGGAAAGGGAAAAAAAATCCTTAAGTTTATTAAGTCTATATAGAAATATTTTGTTTCATGCTCTCTATTTGAGAAAATAGAAATGTATGAATTCACAAATTGATAAGGATCATTTAAGTAATTTATTTTGCCATCTACATAAAATATTTTACAATAGAACTAAGACTAGATCAACATGACCCACATTACAACTGACCATAGGGTTGACAATACATCATCCTTAACATATTGAAGGTATTGACACTGAACTTTATTGATATTTTATTGAGGCCTCAAACCCTCCAATGCAGTGTGGTTGCGGAGAATGTGTTAGCTGTGAACCATCTTATGACCTGCTATGTCCCTCAGATTCTGAATATTCAGTTGAGTCCCTGTGTATTAAAAAGTTGCCAATTCCTGTTAGGTATCCTTATTAACTATTTACGGTCACTAAAGATAATTATACAGTACATCTTTGTGGTTTATTTTTTTTTTTAATCTAAGCTAAAACATTTTAATACTAGTAGAAATTAAAAATGTAATTTGAATTTTTAGGTTCACGTCTTCGTCAAGATGATTTCCCACCTCGAATTATGGAACATCCTTCGGATTTAATTGTTTCTAAAGGGGAACCAGCAACACTGAACTGCAAGGCTGAAGGCAGACCAGTTCCAACGATTGAATGGTACAAAGGAGGAGAAAGGGTTGAAACTGATAAAGACGATCCTCGTTCTCATCGGATGTTGCTACCGACTGGATCTTTATTTTTCTTACGTATAGTTCATGGCCGCAAAAGTAGGCCTGATGAAGGAGTTTATGTCTGTGTAGCCAGGAATTACCTTGGTGAAGCTGTGAGTCACAATGCATCATTGGAAGTAGCAAGTAAGTCTTTTGTTTCCATTTTTTTTTTTTTTGGCAGCTATTTAAATAGAAAACAGTAGAATTATTGTTTTGATGTAAAAATAGAATGAGAAATAGTTATATGCACTAACTAGAATCATTTCCTTTGCATAAAAACAGATGATATATCTAATCAAGTGAATGGATAATAATCAGTAAAATCAAAGAGTCCTGATTTGCAAGTACAATTTATGAAGCTACTATATATACATTTAGAAAAAAAGGTTTTGAACAATACCCCCTTTGCCAATATATAAAAAAAATTGTGTTATCTGGATAAAATAATGAAACAATTTTGAACTATTTTAGTAAATCCAGAATTTTGTCAAACTAATACAAACTGGGCAAAGCATATGTCTACTGAAAAATGTAGAAATAATGTAAAAGCAATTATTTTGTCATTCATTCTAGTAAAATTGCATTGATAATATATTTAAATAATGGCATATTTATTCAATAATTACATGTTTAAGGTTTATTTTAAGCTCTCTAGTTCATCTACACATGCAGTAGCATGATGCAAATGATATTGTGTTAGATGTGCATTATTATTTGGCAAACATTATCAGTGTGACTACTACATTCCGTAAAGAATATGTACACTGAAGTACTGGTATATCCACAGTATGTGCATAGGATTAGTGATATCCACAGTATGTGCACAGGGTAAGTAATATCTAGATTAGGATCCACAGTCTCTTTGCATTTTTCTCTGTTAATTGGAATAACTAAGTGTACATCATGATTTGTGCAGATAGAAATATAGCAATAGAAATAGCACATAGATTTATATACCATTCCGTGGTGCTTTATAGCACTCTTTGAACAGTTATAAATTAAGCATATTGCTCCCATAAATCTGGGTCCTCATTTTACTGACCTCGAAAGGATAGGAAGCTAAATCAATTTTGAACCCGTGAGAATCGAAATCCTGGCTGTGGGCAGAATTAACCTGCACTACTGCATTCTAACCACTGTGTCACCATGGCTCATATATATTTCTTTTTATATTTGTAAATGTCTATGGTTGGTACCTGCAGTTTTTAAATAATATACCTTGAATTCTGCATATTGTTATAAACCTTAGAGCTTGGTTGTAAAGATTAAAGTTTGATAACATCTCTTTCTCTTAAGTGAGTACAACTTCATTTCATTTTCTTCTGTCATTCAAGTTCTAAACAGTGGTTTTGACGTGGTAGCTACAACTCTTTATACAGCTGTTATTTTATTTTTTTCTAAATACATGCATGTCTGAGTAATCCATACATTCATTATATATAATATTTAAGTACTGTACTAGTTATGTGCTACTGTAGAATGTTTGCTGGAGATCATTTATTTATTTATTGCTACAAATAAGCCAACAATTTGGGACAACACACAATAACTTTAAACAAAAAATATGGCTTCATTAAAGTTTGAAACTACTAATTTGTTTAAAGAGTTTTTAATTAATATCTTTACATGTGTAAAGTACTGACATTGTTGATATTGTGGTTAATATTTTCTGATTCCATTCTTTGTAAGTCTACATTTTTATTCTTAGAACATTTTCAAACATTTTTCAGAATTGCAATTTTTTTCTTCGCATGAGTAAGCAGGAAAGACAGGAATATCAATCATTTGCCTTGCGATAAATAGAAGGCAATAGATTGGATCACCCAAGCAGGAACTGTTTAGTGGGCTTAGTTCTGCTGTGGTTGGCATAGCTCTACTGAGGCCATGGTTGTGTGCTGGAAAGGAAAGTAATGAAACCCTAGACAAAATTATACCTGAAGTGAATCAAACAGTGCATAGAATGAGATAATAGGAAAAAATTCAACTGGACATGGTAAGAGCTCATTTTGGGCCTCAACAATACCAACAACACTTTACCCTTATTTCATCTGCAGAATACCATCCAGCAGATCTTTTCTGAGTCAGGTTCTGAGTAAGGAAGATTGGGCAGGAAGATAATTTGATGGACCTTTGTATGGAATTTGCTAAGCATTTGGAAAACAAAATTGCTCAGATCCCCTCAGTTAGATCCCAACTAGACAAATGTGAAAGAGTTGACTAAAGCACAGTTTTCCAAGTTAGCTGAGATACGTTATTCCTAAGTAATTGTATAGGTTATAGCTTATTATCTATAAATATATTTGTTTTTGTAGATTATCTATGAGGATACAGTGACCTTCCTCATACTGTTTAATCCCTCAGTGACTTCTGATGCCATATGGCAATGTATTCTTCTGAACTCCCTAACACAATTAGAAGAGGAGCACATTGGGCTGCATGGTAGTGGACTAGTTTTAGTTGATGGCAAGATGTGAGTAGGGTTGCAGTTCTAGGCTTCTTAGTTGTGTGTTTTACAGAATGTAATGCACTCCTTTTTAACACTGACTTGAAGATATTGGCTGAAATCATTCATAAACATAGAGTCAGATATTATCAATACAATGAGATGCAACTTTACATCTCAATCTATAAATCTCATCCATTGATGTGATAAAATGCTCTCCAAGTGCCTGGAAGCAGTTCAAATCTGGATTAAATTAAGGCTGAATCCCAGAAAGATGGAGTGGCTTTCAATTTGTAAGCAATTGAGTTCCAGAAATATTCCATCATCAATTCTGGTTTGGTTTTGGTTTTACTATGCTGATCTAATTAGTATCTTGAGGGTCATCCAAAATCAAATACCCTGATTTCAGAATAGGCAGCAGTTTTTACAAGAAGGTCCTTTTTACAGCTATATCTAGTTGCCAGATGCGGTAATGTTTGGGATTGAAAGGTATATTCATAGTTATTCATGCCTTGTCACTCTCAATTGGATTATTGTAAAGCATCCATGTAAGATGAATGGAAAAAATATTCAAAGGTTCAAGTCCAGAATTTAGCAGTTTGAGTAGTCATAGGTGCTTATTGTGTCCTTGTAACAGTGCTGGTTTGAGAGTTCCACTGGGTTATCAGTTGGTGTAATTCAAGGTTCAGGTAATTACTTTCAAAGTCTTGAATAATTTAGGACTTGCATATCTATGAAATCACCATCTTCAATTAACATCAGCCCTCCTAATACTATAAATGAAAAAGAGGGGTCTTTTTTCATGTCTCCCCACTAAGGACATATCATCTGCAAGGGCCACAAAATCATTATTTCTATCTGTTTCTATTGTATAGTATCATCCCATATATTTGAATGGTTCCTTCTCTGTTGAGATTTAGAATATGTATAAAAGTTTGTCTTTGCAATCTCCAAGGAAGCAGATGTTTGCTCCTCTATTAATGGAAATGGTTTTCTGTAGAAGAAAATGGCAACCATTCCTGGAGTCTCATGTTATGTTTTAATGGTTTTGTTAGTTATATTATGTTTTATTCTGAGTTAATAGGGGAAATTGCATGTAGTGCAGAGATGTTGAGATTAATGCAACCTGCAAGTCACGCAATGCAAACAAACAAACAAATAAATTGATTTCAGACACCAAGTTTAAACTACATACTTGCTCAAAATGTTTCAGAATTTAGACCTATACTTTTTTATCATGCAGTTTCTCTAAATAAATGTACAATAAACAGATGTTTTTACATGTATACATTTCAGCAGATCACTGAAAATGTAAAATTCTACTCTATCTGGTATAAAGCCACACTGTGGTTGGTCATTATTGCATCATTATTCAACTGTAGTTTCCTTTACAAAGAACTATTTGTATTTCTTTGAATTTCTTTACAAGGAATTGTTCTCCAGTGCTTTTAAATGACAGTATTTTTATTCATAATATCATTTTATATTTTCTATGAATAAGAAAAAAATTACATAGCATGTTGCTTGTCCTGCATGTTTTTTTAATTTTGGCTGTACACCGCCCTGAGTCCTCAGGGAGAAGGGCGATATAGAAATTCAATAATAAATAAATAAATAAATAAATTTTTGTAATAGTCTCCATAAGAACATTTTTTCACGTGGCAAATAGCTATTGTAAAGTCCACTAATAATAGCATTAGCTATTTGAAATGTAACTATGTATTTCTGGTAATTTCTGCTGTGTTTCAGTAACTACCAGTATTGTGATTGCTAAAATATCTTGTCTGAAGGTGAACAGCCTGTTCCATAAGGAAGTAGTAAACATAAAACCTATGACAATGCTGAAACAGAGAGAAGAGATATAATAGAAGCTGGAATATTTTATCTCCTAAATAAACACTTTGCCCTTTTTTTTCTGAGCAAACATGGCTTAACTAAACACTATTTAAGTTACCTATTGGAGTCACAGCTGGACACAGCTCTAAGTTGATTGAAGCTGATAGAGCATGTAAGTAGAAAAGGCACTGCAGCTCTTAAAGGTTTACACAAGCAGACCCAATGATTATATGGAAATGGTAACTAATGCAAAAGAGATATCTTAGCTTTTCTACTAAAATCTTTTCTTGGCTTTCTGAACCCACCTTCTGATGTCTTGAAATATTTTTCAATTAATTCCATGTTTTAGTCTTGTAGGATTATTATCAGGTTCATATTACATCTGCAGGGACATGTTTTCTGGTAGTGAAAAGTCCCTATGCAATGTGGTAAAGGGCATGTTCTTGTCAAAATAGTTGGGTAATGTTGTCTACAAATCTTACATTTCACAAGGGAAGTGCAATATTTATTGCTGACTTATTTTCTTACTAGTCCATAAAATTTACAAATGACAGCTTACTTTCCTCAAAAATATCACTAACAAATGAGACCTATACAATATATTGAGATAACATAAGCATGTAAAAAAGGAAGTTGAATTTTAGTACTTGGAATCAGGAATAACAAAAGAATGTAGAGGCCTTCTATTGATACTCCATGAAAATAGCTTAAGCTGTTTTATATCTTTAGTTGAAAAAGTCTTCCAAGCTATTTTTAGGCTTATAATTTAAAAGGGAGAATATATAGGGAGAAAAGATTGGAAAGGAGAAATCTTAAGAAATGGAACTCTGATATCTGGACTTTGTTTCAAAGTTCTGAAAAAGAAAGTTTCAGGAATGGAGAAATAATTGTAATGGCCCAATTCCTCATTTCAGCAGCTGAGAATTAGATGGAACTGTCTCAACTCGGGGGTGGGGGGGGGTTGCCTCTTGACCTTTCAGAAAGTTTCTTTCTTTTACTTAATATTAGAAAAGCCCAACATGGTGTGTAGTTCTCAAAAAGTAATATTTTTGAGGAAAGTAAGCTGTAATTTGTAAAACAATAATGTACATTGAAATATAAATCTTGTAACCAGTGCTTGCCAGGATCTCTAGAAAGGTAGCAGACAAATAATGAATGACAAATCTCAGCATTAAACAAGATGAATCATAATTTCCTGGCCTGATCAAGTTGGTTAACCATAATGTAAAATTATTTTATTAAGAATTATTCAACAAAAATTATGAAGCTAAGAAGGATGCCACTACAGAGATAAAAACATATTATCTGCAAACTGGCAGAGTTATAATCCCAAAACATGGATAGGTATTAGAAATGTGTTGCTGAAAAACAATGTTCTATGAAAAACAAGATCTATGGATTTAAGCAAAGCTGTTGAAATATACCAGGCAACTGAAGATATTATTACTTGAATAGCAGAAATATTTCTACATACTATTACTGAAAATAAACAGAATGGTAGAATGAAGGAACAAAAAGTTGCATATGAAAAGAGTAAGAAGAATATAACTAGTAGTGGGCTTTAATTTTTTTTCTCTTTTGAGTCAGTCTTAATTTCTAGCAACTGCCTGGACAATTTTTGTTACTGTTGGCAACATTTTTGGAAATGGTTTGCCACTGCCTTTTTCCTAGGCCTAGAAAGTGACTGGCTCAAAGTCATATACAGTAGGTGACTTCATGCCTAAACCAGGATGATTATTCATAGTCTCCCACTTTGCAGTGCTTTTAACCACAACAGTAAGCTAGCTTCTGAATATTGTTCAAAATACATACTTTTGTCAGATTATGAATGTCCAGGAGTTATAGTTTTATTACTTGTATTTTTATGTATTTGTTTTTAAGTTTTAATTGACATACTGTAAAATTCTGGGAGTTTAGCTGGAGCATGCATTGTAGGCTATAAGAATAGTTATGAAGCAAATTTAAAACCATGCTGATTAAGTTGTTTTCAAAATATATGTATTAACAGGCTTCTATGTATAATTACCCCTTCACGGATTACTACCTTGTTGTGGTGAAGGGGCTTGTGTAGCTCAATAAAGCTATAAACTATGCTGTGCAGGGACACCCAAGATGGACAGGTCATAGCAGAGAGTTCTGACAAAACGTGATCCACTGGAGAAGGAAATGGCAACCCACTCCAGTATCTTTGCCATGAAAACCACATGGACAGTACCAAAAGGAAAAAAGATATGACGCCAGAAGATTAGCCCCTCAGGTTGGAAGGTGTCGAGTATGTTACTGGGGAAGAGCAGAAGGCTAGTACTAGTAGCACCAGAAAGAGTGAAGCAACTGGGCCAAAGCCGAAAGGACGCTCAGCTGTGGATGCATCTTGTGGTGAAAGGAAAGTCCGATCCTGTAAAGATTTTTTTTTCTCCATAGAAACCTTGAATGTAAGATCCATGAATCAAGGCAAGCTGGACATGGTCAAATAAGAGATGAAAAGACTGAACATCGGCATCTTAGGAATCAGTGAACTAAAATGGAAAGGAATGGGTGAATTTAATTCAGATGACCATCAGGTACACTACTGTGGGCAAGAATCCCTCAGAAGAAATGGAGTAGCCTTCATAATCAATAAAAGAGTAGGAAAAGCAATACTGGGATACAATATGATCTCAGATCGAATCCAAGGCAAACCGTTAAATATCACAGTAATCCAAGTCTATGCCCCAACCACTGGTGCTGAAGAGAATGAAATTGACCGGTTCTATGAAGCCCTACAGCACCTTATAGAATTAACACCAAAAATGATGTCCTTATCATTATGGGGGATTGGATGGTCATAGCAAACGCTCTTTTCCAACAATCCAAGAGACGACTCTACACATGGACGTCACCAGACAGTCAACACAGAAATCAGATTGACTATGTGCTCTGTAGCCAAAGATGGAGAAGCTCTATACCAGTGATGGCTAACCTTTTTGCCGTCGCGTGCCAAAAGTGGGGGGAGCATGGGGGGTTTTTGCATGTGTGTGCCCACACCCATAATTCAATGTGTCCTGTCCCCCCACACATGTGTGACCCCCACACGCTCCCCCTGCTTTTGGCCTGGTGGGCCCGGTAGGCCTCTTTTTCGCCCTCCCGAGGCTCCAGAGACTTTTTAGGAACCTGGGGAGGGTGAAAACTGCCTTCCCCATCCCCCCGAAGGCCCTCAGGAGGCTGGAAACAGCCTGTTTCCTGATTTCCAGTGGGTCCAGAAGGGCCGAAAATCAGGTGGCCGGCACACGCATACATGCTAGAGCTGAACTAGGGCAACACTCGCGTGCCCACAGGTACGGCTCCACGTGCCACCTGTGGCACCCATGCCATAGGTTCGCCATCACAGCTCTATACAGTCAGTTAAAAACAAGACCAGGAGCTGACTGTGGCTCAGATCATGATATACTGTGGAACATAATGAAGACAGGAAGTGTACAAAATAATTTCCAAGGCATTGGATATATCATGGAACACAGTGAAAACAGTCATTAACAAGTGGATAAAATATGGTACAACAGGACATTACCAAGAACTGGAGGTCCCTCCAAAATTGATGAAAAAAAAAGAAGAAAACTGGTTGGGGAGGCTGTGAAAAGATCAACAACACCACAAGAGCTGCAGGAATTTCTGGCAAATACTGGTTGTGTATTACAAATGACAACAATATCTTATATTCAGCATATCTTTGGGCTATGGGGTAGGGCAACAAGATAGAAGGCTTTTCTTACAAAGAAAACCATCCAAGCCCAGTTACATTTTGAAAAAGCTGCATCACATTTGACAAAAGCATGTGGGAAAATATGTTATGGTTTGATGACCAAGGTTGAACTTTTTGGCCATAATTTCAAAACTATGTTTGGCACAAAAACAACAATGCATCACCAAAAGTACCAACAGTGAAATGTTGTGGTGGCAGCATTATGCTTTGGGGCTGCTTTTCTTCAGCTGGGTCTTTAGTCAAGGTGGAGGGGATTACAAACAATTCCAAATATCAGTCCGTTTTGGCACAAAACCTTCAGGCCTCTGATAAAATGCAAACAATGAAGAGAAATTTCACTTTTCAACATGACAACAACCAACACATGCCTCCAAATAAACAAAAGAAATAGCTCCATCGGAAAAAGATCAAAATTATGAAGTGACCCAGCCAGAGTCCAGTCTTGAATCCAATTAAAATCCATGAGGTGACCTGAAGAAGGCTGTCCCGAGGAGATGCCCTTGCAATCTGACATATTTGGAATACTTTTTTGCAAGGAAGAATGGGCAGATTCCCAAGGCAAGATGTGTCATACTGATAGGCTCTTACCCCAAAAGATTGAATGCTGTCATAAAATCAAAATGTCTTCAAACAAAGTGTTAGCTTAAGGATATGCACACTGGAATCGTGTTATTGTATTTTATTGTTAATTTTTTCCTCTAAAAGATTTCAGTTTTATTTTCAGTTCAGTTATACAGCTTATATGTTATAATACTGGTGAAAAAAAAATACTGAAGTGATTTATCTTGGTCTGATTTTTTTATATCTCAAATGTGTGTGTAGACTTTTTATATCCACTGAATATGAGGTATACCTGCCTTACTGAGGCCACCTCCGCCATTCTCCAAGCAGGCTCCATTCTTGTGATCCTTCAGAAGCCGCCTTGTACAAATCTTAAGAAATTATATAAATTATATTTTCCATTTACAACCACTAATTTGACAATCATCTAAATTACAAATCCTATTACCTGGCTCAATTTTTATCATTTTCAGTTTCTTCTTCAAACCTCCTCCCCCCCTTCACACACATAACATACAATAAACAATGACATTCATTAAGCACTTTGTTTTTGGAGAAGAATTATACTAATATTGCAATTCCTAATGTATATTATCACATATATAATAAATTATATGCTTTCATAAAAATGTATTCAAAAATGTAAGTCTTAAATGACCTGAACCACTTTTTTATAACTTTTGCTAAACTCAATAAGCTGAATTTCTTGTTTGTTTGCTTTCAAAAGAGTCATAAAACTTTACTTTGGCCATGTCAATTGATTTCAGCTGATAGCACTGAACATTCAAATAAATTTAATTTAAAAGCATTCTCCTATTATACTGGATGCTTTCTATGTCATCTGTTAAACAGTGCATGGTCAGCATATGGCTGTTCCTTTCTATTTAAGCTATTTTCTCCTGAGAAAGGAAATTCCCTTCAGACCAGACAGACATCTGCTGGCTCTCCTACCAGCAAAGCCACAGAAGAGTTATCTTTCCTGTGATTAAAAGAAATAACGTCTGGAGGTTTTAGTTTTTGTTCAATTAATCAAAAATTAAACCCATGTGGGACTTGAAGAAACTGGGCTTCTTTGTGTTTCATCTACTGGTAGGAAGTCCTAGAATGAATTTATAGCTTCTATTCATATTGTGCAATATAAAAGTATAATAAATATTCATACATAATTTTGTTATGTAAAAAGCATAAGCATGAAATATAAATAATGACTTAAATAGCATACTGTATAATATGCTAGCAAATGGAATGAAATGAAACTATGATTGGAATAAGACTTCCAACAACTCCTTTGTTTCAGAGATAGATACATTATCCTCTCTTTGCTTCCTCTTTTAAAAGCCGTACTTCCTCTTTTAAAACACTTCCAGATGCTATAGAATATTGCAACATCTCCTATTCATTTCTCTCCCCCAAAGTTACTTATTCTTATAATGAATGTATGAAAAAAATATTTTGGAATGATAAGGAAATCATTTTCTTACTGTGTGTTTCTTGTAGAGCTATCAAATGTTTTGATAATACTAGTTGAGTTGTAGTTAAATACATTAGCATTTAAGCATTTAACTTCTTTCCTGTCTTTTATCAGCAAAAGAACATTCATTTTTTCTGAAAATGAACTGATCATTTTTATGAAAACAATATGGTGACAATTTATCTGGTTCTCTGATTCTCAGGCTATCCTTTTTATTTTGTCACAAATATGCAATTCATGTCAAATATTTTATTAATGTAAAGACAACTATATTAGTAATTAAGTTTTGAGATAACATCTGACACATTCTTCATCTGATAAACTGTAAAGAAAAGCAGTTTTCTTTCAATTTCCTTTATCAGATTGTCCTTTATCAGGACAATCTGGATATTGAAGTGGATAGAAATAAAATCTTATTTTCTCTTTCAAAGGCTGTATCATTATTTGCTTCCTCACACAAGATAAAAATGAATTCCGTAGTTCAAAATCTTATTACCTGCATATGAACAATGTGTTGCTACCTCAGAGAAACATTTTCATGATAAAGACTGTCTGGTGCAGTGTTTCTCAACCTTGGCCACTTGAAGATGAGAGGACTTCAATTCCCAGAATGCCCAGCCATGCTGGCTGAGTGTTAGAATTTGCAGCAATCCAACCAGCACACAAGTAAATAATTCAGCAGGATTCATGTATAAAAGAAACTTATTTATATACAGTAATATAAAACATGATGCATGTATACAATACCCATACAGCAGAAGCCAGAAGCAGAACTCAGAATCCAGAAGTACCGAATCAATATAATCACAGAAGCTATATTGCCAGGACAAAGCAACTCTTATATACAAATCAGTCAAGCTAAGCCACGCCCAGGCTCTGAGCCATCTGGATCACCAAACAGTCCCCATTGGCTGACCTGTTACCCTGTCTATTCTAATACATGAACTCATACACTGACAGTGGGGAATTTGGGATTTCCCACAATTCATCTGGTCAAGGTTGATAAACACTGGTCTAATGTGTTGTCAGGATGCCTGGGCCCTATTACTCTGATCATGAAGGACATAACAGTATATTATGTTTTCAGTGTCCAAATAATTTTGATTAAAAGCAGTGCTGGTGTTTTTAATTACTTCTTTAAATATACAGGTAGTCCTTACTTAACAACCACACACATAAGGACCATATAATGAGCTTATAAAAGGTACCTATGAACCAATTCCAGAGTTCTGGTGGTTTTCACACATCACATGACCATATTTTGGGTGGTTGGCAACCAGCTCACCTTTGGAATTGCAGCATTTTGTGATTACATGACCACAATTTATAACTTTTTTTGCTAGTTTCTGGCTTTGCTGGTAAAAAAAAACTGGATTTAGGAATATATGGATCACCTTAACAATTAGCATGTTCACTTAATGACTGCTACAAAATAGAGCTGTAAAATCAGAGCTGGTCATGTAGGTGCCTCAACTTATGGCCATCATGAGAGATGGGCTCCATTAAACTTGTACGTTGAGGATTGCTTACATACATACCTACTTCTTTAATGTATTAGTAACAGTTACTTAATTGGTTGCCACAATATTTGAAGTATTGAATATCTCCATCTAGTATACTATTCTGTTTGTGAATACTATGATACTTACTGAAATTTGCAAGTAGGACATAAGTAAAACAATATTCTTTTTCTTGTTTTTTAGAAACTGGTATTGTTCAACATAAAATGTAGCTATGATTATTCATGTTCATTAATATTTACCTACCATAATTTTTTTAATTCCCTTTTAAAGTTTTCAAGGTTACAAGTTATAATAACAATAGCACTTAGACTTATATACAACTTCACAGTGCTTTACAGTAAGGTGACCAGATTTTAACATTGGTAAAGAGGGACATTGTGGGCGTGGCTTATTTTGTGGGCGTGGCTAGCTGGTCATGTGACTGGGTGGGCGTGGCTAGCTGGTCATGTGACCGGGTGGCCATGGCTATGTGTATAGGGTAAGGTGAACAGATTTTAACATTGGTAAGAGGGACACCATTGTGGGCGTGGCTTATTGTGTGGGCATGGCTTGGAGGCCATGTGACTGGGTGGGCGTGGCTAGCTGGTCATGTGACCGGGTGGCCATGGCTGTGTGTATAGGGACTACTCAGAGGGCTGAAAAGTCATTTCTGACAGGTCCTCACACTTTTGACTGGTCCTCACACTTATGACCATCCTCACATTTATGCCCGTGCAGCATTCTTAACAACCATGTCACTCATTTCACAACTGCTTCTCTTCACCATGGTGACAAGATAGGGCAAAAACGTAAAATGTGAGGACAGTCGTAAGTTCGAGGACTGGTCAAAAGTGCGAGAACCAGTCAAAAATAACTTTTTCAGCCCTCTGAGTAGTCCATATGCACAAAAGGACTAACCAGAGGGCTGAAAAAAGTCATTTCTGACAGGTCCTCGCACTTTTGACTGGTCCTCACACCTATGACCATCCTCACATTTATGCCCGTGCAGCACTCTTAACAACCATGTCACTCATTTCACAACTGCTTCTCTTCACCATGATGACAAGATAGGGCAAAAATGTAAAATGTGAGGACAGTCGTAAGTTCGAGGACTGGTCAAAAGTGCGAGGACCAGTCAAAAATAACTTTTTCAGCCCTCTGAGTAGTCCATATGCATAAAAGGATACAGTAATAGAGAGGGATGAAGGAAGGGAAGGGAAATTAGAGTAGGAGTGACGGTTAAGAGAGGGAGGAAGAGAGGAGGAGAAGGAGAAAGGAAGAGGAAGTAGGGAGGAGAAGAAGAGGGGGGGAAGAGAAAGTAAGAAGGAAAGAAAAGAGAGGTGGTAGGTTTGAGGAGAAAGATTGCTGTACAATAAAAAAGATGAAAGGGAAGAAAGCCAACCCCAAACAAATATAAAGATATTAAGATAAAGAATGAATTGTTAAACTTTAAAGAATAAAAGAGAACAAATATGAATAAATAGCAATAATTAGAAACACACATACATACAATGTATTTTCTTTGAACAGAATATTTGGCTGGTTCACAAATTTAAACAGTTTTTAGTCATTTCAATTAAATTTACAATTTCTATATTTCCTTTTTGCCATATTTATTCCTCATCTATTTTTTTAAAAAAACAATTTTACCCTTCATCCTCATCTCTAATCTTAATCAAATTCAATTTTTCCCTTCTATTCTATTTTATACCCCTTCCCATTGTCATCTATTTTTATATCCATCCTCACATTGGTTAATTATGTAATTATGTAATACAGTTGTTTAATACAAATTCAACATTTTAATATAAATCAATTAGTTATATAATTATCTTTTTTGTATATTAATCAATATGAACATGAATATTCCAATTATTTCCATGCAATCCAATTTCTTACAAATCAATTAATTATACTTACCAATAATAATAAACCAAATAATTTCCCCCATATATTCCTCCAAACCACAACTTAACCATTTCTGCTTTCAACACAGTATACAATTAATAATATCTCAATTATTACAATTCCCTAGTTAAAAAGAGCTTTTTTTGCTTTTGTGTTTTAAAATCTTGAACTCTCCTCTTTTGCCCTAAATAATTTTCCGTTGTTTGCACTTACCTTTTTTGGTGAGGAAAAGGAAAATAAATCTGCTGCCTAATTTTCCAACGTTGCAAGCAAACCGCAAAGCCAACAGCCTGTTTTACTTTCAGTTTCGTTTTGAGCTTGGTTTGCACAAAGAGGAAAAAAAAACTGAGCAATTTAGCAAGAGCAGAGCCCTGTGCAAATCAGCTGAGAGGGGGAAGCTGAGCTAATTAACGTAGGGCAGCCCTTTGAAGCCCCGCGGCAAGAGTTTAAACAGGTTTTTTCCCTCTAGCCATCAGCGGGGATTCAGGAGGCAGCCGGGAACCAGGAGGCAGAATGAAAAATCGGGACTTTTTTAAAACGCCGTGGGACGCGGGACAAATTGCTCAAAAGCGGGACTGTCCCGCCAAAAGCGGGACGTCTGGTCACCTTACTTTACAGCCCTCTCTAAGCAGTTTACAGAATCAGCATATTTTCCCTCAATAATCTGGATCCTCATTTTATCGACTTTGGAAGGCTGAGTTAATTTTCACAGGGGTCAATCAGGGAGAAACCATTTTCATACCCCGAATTCCTCTGATCCTATCAGACTACCACTTCGAGTTCAAACGCCTACAATTTCCCATTAAGGTGTGCTACACCATCACCATCAATAAGGCACAGGGACAGACTTTGAAAGTGGCTGGTGTGCATCTGAGATATGATTGTTTCTCCCATGGCCAGTTCTATGTGGCATGCTCCAGAATCAGTTCACCTGACAGCCTGGTCATCCTCCAGCCAGAGAGCAAAACCAGGAATGTTGTTTACATTGAGGTCCTGAGCAATTCATCTGAGGGAGGAATTGAAAGTCTATGCTATGCAAGTTATTAGCCCGGCTATGTAGACAAAAAAGCCACGGTTGCTGGTGGGATTAAAGGGTTTAAAACCATCTATTTTATTGTTGTTAGACTTATAATAATGCTTTAATCTATAACAGAAACTTAGCTTACTGTCTCTAACAAAATAATACAGTGCCTTTTTTAACTACTCATTAATTTTCAAGCTTTAAGTGTCAATTTATCAAGCCGGATGACATAGTAGTTCGTAGTGAAGCACGGGCATCCAGCTAGTAAGTAATAATTACATAGATTATTTTCTACAGTAGCATATATAATTTTGTAAAAAATATTTTCTGAAATTTCTGAAATAATGTCTGAAGGAACAGGAAATTAGGATTAATCAATAAATTCAAAATAACTGATGAATTTTATAGTGGAATTAAAATTATAATCTGAAATTTAATAGTGTAATAAATTATCCATTAAAAAATAAACTCAGTAAATAATAGATACTTGGCTTAGTAATAGTATGTTGGAGAGGATTTTGAAATATTTTATTAAATTTAATTACCAGTTGAACTATTATAATATACAGTATGTAGTACAAAGCTTTTGTCAATGTTAATTGAATTTAATTACAAATTGAATTTATAGCACGTCACCTATACAAAGTTATATAATTTTAGGATGCATAAATAAGAGTAGTTTGCAAAACATTGTTATCTACTATATTCTAGAATATTAGGGGAAAACATCCGGACAGTAACAACAGTTTGGTAGAAGAACCAATTACTAAGGAAACAATGAGTTCCCCTTCACTGTTCAGGGAAAGATTTTTCAACCATTCATTTATTTTGAACTCATGCACTAAGCTACGGATTTTATTTGATGGTCTAAATTACCCTTACAATTCTATGATATAGCGTTTACTGCCTTCCTGCCAGTGCAATTAACATCAGAAGAAAAGAAAAAGTCAAAACAAATCATCTTATTTTTAGGAGATTTTGAAACATTGTGCTAAAATTAATGACATGCCCTCAGTTTCTTCTTTCTAATAAATATAATTGCAAAGATATGTATCCTAATAAGGCCTCAATTCATCAGGATTCTGTTTATTTATTTGTTTGTTTCAGTATCAGTCTTCTATCAACAGTTATTTAATAATGCCTAATAGTAAAAGAATAGTCCTGGATTAGAAAAAATATTGCAAAATCAATAATTCTTAAAATGAATACAGAAAATTAACAAAATTATTTTAAAAAGGAGAAGGAGCAACAGGAACAGCAGCAAAAGCAAAACAACAGGTACTAAAAATCAGGATCATATATATTACTTATTCAAATGTTTGAGGCATATCTTCAATACTGAAGCATTTCTTTGTAAAAAAAAAAAAAAAGATAATACAGCACAATGGCCAACTGATAATCCTTATGGAATAATTTCCATTATTGAGTCATCATAACTAAGTAGACTTGATATTATGTAGTATCAGTAAATTTGTATTTTTTTTTAATTTGATTTATATGCCGCCCTTCTCTGGAGACTCAGGGCGGCTTACAATGCGTTAAGCAATAGCCTTCATACTTTTGTATATTTATACAAAGTCAGCTTATTGCCTCCACAAACTGGGTCCTCATTTTACCTACCTTAGAAAGGATGAAAGGCTGAGTCAACCTTGAGCCTGGTGAGATTCGAATTTATAGTAATTGCAGACAGCTGGTGTTAATCACAATGCTTTTAGTCTGCTGAGCCACCAGGCCCCTAAATTTACTGCCAGAAATGTGAGCGGGGCATTTCCCTAATATTAATGAACATATTTTATGATATTTTAAAAAATAAAAATTCTTTCTTGCCTAGTAGGTAAATCAGATAGAAAATCAACTCCAGGAAGGCTAAATTACTTTTATTGATATCGGCCATAATAACAGAATCCTTCAACTCTGATTGTGCTGCAATTTCTCCTTATAACTCAGTGATTTAGGAAGGAATCTGTCTAAACTAGCTCTCAATATTATCTCATTCGGGAGTTCAGCCTTTTTTGAATAGGCAATATTCAACGCACTACTCATAGGTCCTCCATACGTCACTCAATGTCATCTTCTTCTATCCTCTATAGTAAATGTGAGAGTCCCTTCTTATATATGGTTGTAGTTCATTCGTATTATAGGTGTTTATTTTTTGTAATACAGTACTGATTCTACATTATTTGAACATGATAATTCCTTTATCAAGAATATTTTTCTATGTGTTCAGACAGAGAGTGAATCAGTCATATATATTCTTCTGTGATACATCCTGTATTATATCTGAAGTCTAGTATTAAGCCCCCTACTATTAATAAATGTTTAGTGTAGCCTCAAATGAAATTTTTGTGTATTTTTTTCCTCACTAAGCAGTCAATTCATGGAAATCTGTAAGAAAGTTGCAAAATCCTGGGCATAGCATTGTTATAGAAGATGATGAGTCTTATTGGTTGGGGCCCTATTAGTTTGTGAAGGTCTGTATGTCTTTTGTTAATTTTGACTATAACTGTTATTAATATTATTTTATTTTTTTAATCTTTAATTTTTACATTCAATTCTTAAGCTGATCTGTGTGTTTTAATCATTCAATTTTTATATTATTTTGATTTACATCTTTTCCTTTATTAAAAAACGCCCATAAAAACTTTCCAAATTATATGCATGAAGCTTACTAACATTTTTTTTCTGTTTTTCTAATAACTGAAATACTAATCTGTAAAAGTCACCGAATTAGACAAATTTTCAAAATGAAGTTCTGTAATTCAGTATACTGTTTAAGGCATTATTCAAAACTTGCATGGATACAGACAACATTAAGGCTATAATTTAAATTTCATCTGCAGTTGATTGTGCCAACTACAAACAGAGGAAAAGTATGTGTGCATGTATGTATGTGTATGTATGTGTATTTGTTAAATGACAAACAAGATAAATGGAAAACAGGAGTGTTTGATATTGCCAATATTTTGCGCCAAGAGTTAGCTTTTTTTTAAATGAAGAGAAAAAATAGGACAATTTGTTCTTTGTTCACAATCATATAGAAATGTTTTGTTCAATTGAGAAAGCACAGCAATTAGTTAAAAATCCCATGAATAATCTTACACACAAATTTGACACATTTCATAAGGAAAAACACCAGAATTTAAGATCATTAAATTGCTTTGTGTAAATGGAACCATTATATCTCTTTTTAAATGTTTGGTAAATATACATTAACAGTATTTCAGGACATTCTGAATTGTCCTAAATTGTCCTGTATTAAGAATGTGAGCAAAACAATGCATTTTTAAGAATTTTGGATTAAATTTGTTATTAATTATCAACTGAAATATACTTTTTTGTGCATTTTATATATTCTTTTCTATAATAATATAAAACCGTGAAATTGCTGGGATTTGGGTAGTATATACATTTAGTAAATTATATTATTATTTATTGAACTTCTTAGGCTATAATTTAATGAACTAGGCCAGAATCTGATTCTGTTATTATGATACTGGGAATAAGAGTGGAATAGCTGTTTTAGCTAGATGTTGAAGAATAATATTTCAGATATAAAAATGGCTATTGAGAAATTATTTCAGCCACAGTATAAAATAGAATTCAACTTGGTCAAAGCATTAAAAAAAAGATAAATTAAAATTCAATAAATCACTAACTGGATACTAAAGAAAGTCCCGATATACAAGAGAGTCCAAAATGGCTGGAGGCTTTGATCAGGAGACAATAGAAGAGGCATTAAAGATCAGTCAAAGGTCAGTTAAATGGTCAGTTTTGTTAGGGTGTCAATCCAGAATATATGCCATAAAATGCAAGATCTTGCTTTCCTTAAGATACAGAGGGTTTATTGTAATGCCTGTAGTTAATGTCACATTCCATAACTGGTGTTTCTATCAGAGTGTAATTCTTAATTCTTAATTAATAGAACTCTGGAAGTTCTATTGATTCAAGTAAATTTTGAAGAAAAATATGCAGTGAGATAGTTATATTGTTTCTTTAATCTACACATGTTAATAAATATGGGTAGTTCTCGGCTTACAACTACAATTGAGCCCAAAATTTCTGCTGCTAAGTCAGACAGTTGTTAATTTTGTTAAGTTAAGTGAATTTTGTCCCATTTTATGTCCTTTTTTGCCACAATTATTAAGTGAATTGCTTTAGTTGTTAAGTTAGTAGCACAGTTGTTAAATGAATTTGGGCTTCCCGATTGATTCTGCTTGTCAGAAGGTCGCAAAATGTGATCACATGATCTTGGGGCACGGCAACCATCATACATATGAATCAGTTGCCAAATGTCTGAATTTAATCACATTATCATGGGGATGCTGCAACAGTTGTAAATTGAAAAACTGTCATAAATAACTTTTTTCATTGTACCTTCGAATGGTTACTAAGTGAACTGTTGTAAATCGAGAATTACCTGAATGCATTACCCCAGCATTTGAAATGGATTAACCAAAGTAGACCAGAAGTTATATATCAGTATTTAGAAAGATAGGACACTCTCTGTGACTTATGTGGATCAGTCATTAGAAATAGGCTTAGTGTTGTTTCCTGAATACATTTTTTTATTATTATTATTATTATTTGATTTCTATACCGCCCTACTCCCGAAGGACTCCCGAAGGACTCAGGGCACAGCCAAACAATAAAATACATACATACAAAATTTAAAAGTGGAATTAAAATCAAATTAAATAGTTTTGGTCCAGACAAATTAAAACCCCAATCAATTTAAAACCAATTATAAAATTTGAATATATAAAATACTAAAAAATATTAAAAATTAAAAATCTTTTATAAAAGAGAGAGAAATAATTCACCTTAGGTAATTTATGTGACATCTCAGTCACAATAACCCTTTTGGGATAAAATGATAATTGTTCATCTTGGTTATCTGTTGGTTTTGATAAAGATATCCAGTTAAAATTGTCTGCAGAGGAATGAATAGTGTCATTTATTGATGATATACCACCTTCAATCCCAAGGAATATAAAATGTATCTGGGGAAAAAAAGACCAAGCTTTTCTCTGTAGGTTATGCCATGATGACTATGATATAGTTCTAGTAATGTAATCAAGAAAGTATTTCTCCAATAACTATATAGGAAAAAATTATAGTATTGCACAGCAATTTCTCTGTGTTTTCAAAGATGTGTGGAATCTTTTTGGCCAGAGGGTTCTGGGAGCTGAAATCCACATAATTTAAAGTTGCCATGTTTGAAAAGTAGTGCTATAAAGCAACCGATAAATTGACTCTATGCCTTAATGCAACTTTTTTTTCCAAAAGTGCTTTTCCCATGTAGTCCTATTTATACAATAAAGACCTAACTGTTGAAAATCAAACTAGTCCTCTGTAATTCAGTCAAGCAGCATCAGGTAGATAGATTTACTCAATAGATAATTTCTGTTATGTTGGCTAGACCAGATTGCCAGTTTATCCTTAACTGTGCAAAGCAGCAGTTGTTCTTTAGGTATTACATTAGAATAAGGGCTCAGCAGAAAATTTCTCTCCAACTATCCTCACTTCAGTTGTGTTGAAACCTGAAGCTTTTTGAGAAGTTAATAATTAATTAGTGTTTGTGCTGGTGTCATTTGGAATTTTGTATCTGTGAAATTATTGCCTTCAGTTATTTATCCTATGTGTTTCAAGATTAGCATCACATATGTGAAATAATACATTTTTAAGTTTTGGAGTGTAAATATCTAAACTAACTTCACTTTTGTTTTCTTAGAACTGAATTGAAAAAGGAAATTCTGTCTAGAAGGACTAAGAACTATCCCAGTGTACAGAATAGGATGCTTCAGTCTGACTGATGGCAATTATCATAATAATCTTTATTAGGAAACCCTGGATGAAGGAGTTTGAAAGTGTTTTAAATTACCACCTATGTCATTTGTAACATCTTGAAACTAATTTTAGAAACTTCTAGAAGAATATATGATGGTAATTGAAGTATTTAGACTATGGAGCAATGTAGTTCTATTAGATACTGATTTTAAATTTCCCAAATTCTTGAATTTATGAACAAATCTATATTGATAGCCAATGATATTGATTTAACGTAGACAATAACCTTATGGATGTTCAAGGTTAACACAGGACTTTGCGCTAATTGATTTTTCTTATAAAACTTCACAGTCAAATCAAAACCAAATGTTTGCAGTACTATAATGCAATAGGTAGCTTGTCAGAATGAATTAACTGTGATGAATTTGAACTAGCCACAGTTGCAGCCATTACTATTGGTATTATCTTTGCTTTCTTTTGCTACAGTTGTTCTATTTCTATTTGCAAGTCTTTGTATTTCCTTTTAAATTTTCTCCACTTCTTCCTGTATTATTCTGCTATCTCCAAGCTCTGCAGATCTGTTATCCAGACTTTTTTGTCTTTCTTATTGACAGTTGTTAAGTCTGGGGTATTATGTGACTGGCTTATTTGTTTGAATTCTAAAGTCCCAGTGCACTTTATTTCCCATTGCTCTGTCTATGTTGTGATCCCACCAGTTCTTTCTTGGAGGTCAATGGCATTTCTTGCAGATATCCCAATGCACCATTGTTGCTACTTTGTCATGCTGTTATTTGTAATCAGTCTATTCAATCTTCTTACAGCAGTTAAGCAGTCCACTGCTTTTTCAGTTTCTTTGCAGAAATTCCATTTGCTATCAGTTGCTGTCTGCTCAATTCTGACTTTGTATGCATTTGTTCTTAAGGTTTGGTCATGTGCAACCAGAATTAATTCCTCCATCTCGTTTTTCAATTTATCTGCTCTTAGCCAGTGCCAGGTCTTGTTATTACCTGTTTTGCCTATTTTTTTTAATGCACTGGCCACATACATTATACTTTTCTTTACAGTGTCTTTTTTCTATTCTTCATTTGGTCTTTCTTGTAGGCCAATTTGTTCTCTCCAATACTCCGTAAGCTTCCTAGTATACTAGCTTCTGTGCATCTTTTTCATGGTTCCTTCAGAGATTCTTCCAGTAATCATTTTTCTTCTGATGTACCTCCAATATTCCATGTCCACCTATTTTCCTTTATAAGTAGATTTTGTTAACATCACTGAATGGTTGAAGAATGTGATTCATGTCATCATTTTTCTGGGATTTCTATCTAGAACTTTCATTTCTACTTGAGTTCAATTCACTATTCCAGTTGTATACAGTATGTATTAGCTAGAAGCGCCCAGGTATTAATTGCCTTGATGTTTGATGCTTGGACTTAAAATCATATTCACTCTCATTATGGATTCACTTCTAACTTTCTTCTTGACTTCAGTATGCTTGATGCTGTCATCTTGAAAGATGCTCAGGTATTTATAGTAATTGTCTTCATCCAGCCTCTTGATGTTATTTCCATTGGGTATCTTCATTCTTTCAATTTTCACTGTTTTTCCCATTGTGAGTATGGCATATTTCTCCAGGCCAAACACCATTGCATTATCTGGCAGCGGCGGCGACGGCGATGCTGGCAGCATGGAAATGGCGGCCGCCAGCTCAAGGAAGGGGCCGCCATGGTTTAGACCTCCTGGGTGATCGTAGGGCGTTGTTTGGCCCTTGACCGGCCCAGAGGCCTTCATGTTGATTTGTGAAGGCTGGGCGAGACGAACAGCATGATTATAAGGAAGATCTGGAGGGACGGGGGAGAGCTGGACCATGACTGAGGGTTTTTCTCCCCCCTCTGGCGTTTTTTGCCTTGGCTCTCCTCTTCCCCCCTCCCCCATCATCATCTCCTGGACTAGGTATCATCTTGACCTCCCTAGAGCTTTTGACTGCTATGATCTCCACCGTTGAGCCTGCCCCGGACTATGTGGACTGACCTGATCCCATTCTTTCCTCCATTGAATGGAGGTTACATCTGGGGATTCAAGTCTTGGTGGAGTAGGTTCACAGCTACTGTCTCAACTACGGTTCTTTGGATGATCGTGGTTGACCAGCCGCCGTGAGAGGGGGGCTGGGTCACCCTTTACCGGTTCGAAACAGCATTCTTACTCCTGCCATTGCCGTGAGAGGGCAATGAGGTCCAATGTGTCCCATTGAAACTCTGTTGAAGCCTGGCACTCACTCTTGACTGTGATAACATCAAATTGTCCCCTGGTTATTGGCCATGGACTATCACCCCCCCTTGATGTTCAGATGTACTCGGTGAATGACCTTCGTGCCCTGCGAGATTCCCCCCTCTCGCAGGTCTGGCCCTCTTCGCTATCGAGGGCCTATCTTGATGACGGGCGTTGGAGCCCCGAGAGATGGCATGCAGCAAAGAAGAGTTTGAGGGGTTTTTTAAGTGGGTTTTTTAGCGGGTTTTTAACAAAAATCTTAAGGGGTTCGGGGGGGATTAAGGTGGGTCCTGGGGGAAATCCACCGGGTTCAAGACCAGCCTTAGCGAAGGGCCACGACATTAGGGACATAGAACCGGAGGTCGGGGAGGGGGGTGGAGTTCGATTTGAAGAGGGCTGTTCCATCAGCATAGTGAGTGGGAGGGGCAGATATGGCGGAAGCTGGGGACCATATCATGTTCCGGGAATGCGCACTCGCTATCTCAGAGCGATTGCGCATTCCGGTCCCCAATGCTTTTCTTATTCCCCAGGTTGTCCAGATTCTCAGGGCCAGAGCCTTCGGCTGATGTTATGCAACGCCAGGTCCGTTGTTAATAAAGCCCCCCTCATCCATGATCTTATTCAGGAGGGGGAGGCGGACCTGGCGGGTATTACGGAGACCTGGTTGGGCCAGGAGGGGGGAGTCCCCCTCGTGGATATGTGCCCACCAGGTTTCCGCGCATTTCATCAGCCGAGGGCTCAGGGCAGGGGCGGGGGGGGTGGCGGTTATCATAAAGGAAGGTCTGGATCCAAGGGAGACCACTGTTCCACAGATAGCCGGATGTGAGTCCCTCTTTGTGAAGTGGGGTCGTGGAGTACAGATGGGCTTGTTGGTCACGTACCTGGCTCCCTGCCACATGGCAACGGCCCTGCCTGAGCTGCTTAACGTTATAGCCGAGGTGGCGGTGGACACCCCCAGACTTGTCATCATGGGGGATTTCAAGCTCCCATCTATCGGTGAAACGTCTGAGGTGGCTCGGGAGTTCATGGCTTCCATGACGGCCATGGACCTTACTCAGTTAATTCATGACTCCACTCACACGGGGGGACACACTCTGGACTTAGTTTTTGTCTCTGGTCAGTGGTTGAGTGGCCTTGATATAGGGGATATAGCCATCGAACCCTTGTCATGGTCTGACCACTCTCTCCTTCGACTGGACTTTCTGACCGCTGCACCCCGCCGCAGGGAGGCGGGACCGACCAGGTGGTTCCGCCCCAGGCGCCTGATGGACCCTGATAGGTTCCAGATGGAGCTTGGGCCATTTCCTGAGACTCTGGCTCATGACTCGGCGGAAGACCTGGTGGCCGCCTGGGATAGTGCGGCTGCCGGGGCCTTGGACCGAGTCGTGCCTTTGCGGCCTCTGACCCGGCACCGAACTCACCTAGCTCCTTGGTTCTCCGAGGAGCTTAGGGAGATGAAGCGCCGGAAAAGACGCCTGGAGAGTAGTTGGAGGACCAGCCGCTCCGAATCTGACCGAACACTGGTGAGGTCTCATATTAAGACCTACCTAGTGGCGATAAAAGCGGCGAAAACGAGTTATTTTGCCGCTCTTATCACGTCATCAGATAATCGCCCAGCCGCCCTGTTTAGGGTGACCCGCTCACTCCTTCATCTGGAGGTGCGGGATGATCCCTTGCAGGGTCGTGCTGAGGATTTTGTGCAGTATCTGTATGACAAAATCGCTCAGATTCGGGAAGGGCTGGCCTCTGACTGGGTATGTCCGGACGGGACGACTGAGGCAGGTCTTGAGAGTGTTACCTGGGGGGAGTTCGATCCTGTGGCTCCCGAGGACATGGACAGGGTCCTGGGACGGCTGAACGCGACCACATGTTTATTGGACCCGTGTCCCTCCTGGTTGGTACTGGCTTCCCGGGAGGTGACACGAGGCTGGCTCCAGAAGATTGTTAACGCTTCTTTGAGTGAGGGGATCCTGCCGACCGCTTTGAAAGAAGCGGTTGTGAGGCCCCTCCTCAAGAAGCCCTCTCTGGATCCGGCTGTTTTGGCTAACTATCGTCCAGTCTCCAACCTTCGCTTCATTGCGAAGGTTGTTGAGAGTGTGGTGGCGCAGCAGCTTCCCCTGTACCTGGATGAAGCTGTCTATCTAGACCTGCTCCAGTCCGGCTTCCGGCCTGGGCACAGCACTGAAACGGCATTGGTCGCATTGGTGGATGATCTCTGGAGGGCCCGGGACAGGGGTTGTTCCTCTATCCTGGTCCTGTTAGACCTCTCAGCGGCTTTTGATACCATCGACCATAGTATCATGTTGCACCGGTTGGCGGGGTTGGGGGTGGGAGGCACCGTGCTGCGGTGGTTCTCCTCCTACCTCTCTGACCGGTCGCAATCTGTGTTGACAGGGGGGCAACGGTCGACCCCGAGGCACCTTGCTTGTGGGGTGCCACAAGGGTCGGTCCTTTCGCCCCTTCTGTTCAACATTTATGTAAAGCCGCTGGGTGAGATCATCCGTGGTTTTGGGGTGGAGTTCCATCAGTACGCTGATGACACCCAGCTGTACATCTCCACCCCAGACCACCCCAATGATGCCCTTGAAGTGATGTCCCAGTGTCTGGAGGCCGTGCGGGCCTGGATGGGGAGAAACAGGCTCCGACTCAACCCCTCCAAGACCGAGTGGCTGTGGCTTCCGGCGTCCCGATATAGCCAGCTGATGCCATCGCTGGCTATTGGGGGTGAATCACTCGCCCCCACGGAGAGGGCTCGTAACTTGGGCGTCCTCCTGGATGCACGGCTGTCTTTGGAAGATCATTTGACGGCCGTGGCCAGGGGGGCTTTTTATCAGGTTCGCCTGATACGCCAGTTACGCCCCTTTCTAGATCGGGACTCCCTACGCACAGTCACTCAAGCACTCGTCACTTCCCGCCTGGACTACTGTAACGCTCTCTACATGGGGCTCCCCCTGGGGTGCACCCGGAGACTCCAGCTGGTCCAGAACGCGGCCGTGCGGGGGATTATGGGGGCGACGAGGCGCTCCCATGTGACACCTCTCCTGCGCGAGCTGCACTGGCTTCCGGTGGTCTTCCGGGTGCGCTTCAAGGTGTTGGTGACCACCTTTAAAGCGCTCCATGGCTTAGGGCCGGGGTATTTACGAGACCGCCTTCTGCCACCAATAGCCTCCCACCGGCCAGTACGCTCGCACAGAGTGGGCCTCCTCAGGGTGCCGTCCGCCAGACAATGTCGGCTGGCGACCCCCAGGGGGAGAGCCTTCTCTGTGGCGGCGCCCACCCTTTGGAACAACCTCCCCCCAGAGTTACGTACAATAACAGACCTCCGGATTTTTCGTCGGGCCCTGAAAACCCATTTATTCCAACTAGCTGGGCTGGCTTGAGTCAAACTTTTAAACTATTTTAAATTGGAACTGTTTTTAATTATGGCCAAATTATTTAATTATTTTAATCAGTTTTTTAATCTTTCTATGTCTGGATTTTACTTTGGCTGTGCACCGCCCCGAGTCCTATATTGGAGAAGGGCGGTATAGAAATTAAAACAAATAAATAAATAAAATCTTAGCTATACATACAGACAGTGTTGATCAGTGATTCTATTTCAGATTGTTTTTCTATACAGATTGGCTTTTACACATTGCTATATATTGATCTGTTATTAACTTATTTTAAGGCAGTGGTCCCCAACATAATTGGCACCAAGGACTGGTTTTATGGAAGACAAGTTTTTCATGTACCTAAGGTGGGAGAGAAGAATAGTATCAGGGTGGCACACAGGGAAGCCTTCACTAGAAGGGGCTTTCTTTTGCTTCAGGGGGAAAAACAGAAGATACAGAGAAACCTTCACTTTCATTTCATTTTCATTTTCATTTTATTAGATTTCTATACCGCCCTACTCCCGAAGGACTCAGGGCGGTGCACAGCCAAACAATAAAAACACATACAATACAAAATTTAAAAAATAGAATAAAATCAAATTAAATAATTTTGGCCCCGACAAATTTAAAACCCCAAACGTTTAAAACCAATTTAAAATTGAATATATAAAATATTAAAAGATATTTTTTTTAAAAAAAAAGAGGCTCTCTGCTTCTGCTCCAGAGGAAGCCCCCAATCAAAGACCCAGGGAAGCAAAAAGATGTGTGATGACCACTGTCTGCACTTTTCAATGGGTCAGCAGCGGCCTTTCAGATTAAACCAGTGACTTTCTGTTTCTAAGAAAGGGGGAAGGAAGTGGAGAGAAGAGACTATCCTAACAACCTTCCACAAAATAGTGGTTTTCAACTTTTGGACAGTCTTAATTATAAAGTTGGTATAGCATTTATTGATAACTTGATGTCTGAAAGTTCTGTGAGCTGTGTGAGATTTTTGTCAAACCGGCCTCACTGATTGCTGTGGTGTCCAGGGACCCCTCTTAAGGAAAACTTGTGTGAATTACTCCAGTTTCATTAATTTGTTTATTTTGCCTCCCATTAAGTATCAATATATACAGAAACCTTTTTCATTCTTTATTTTACAAATTCAAACCACATTAGCTGACATTTAACTTATAAGACTGTATCTGCTTTTTCTGCAGGTTTAATAGAAACTTTAATAATTATTTTTGGTGAATGAGGGAGGGAGGGAGGGAGGGAGGGAGGGAGGAAGGAAGGAAGGAAGGAAGGAAGGAAGGAAGGAAGGAAGGAAGGAAGGAAGGAAGGAAACCAATCCACACAGAGTTCACTGTATGAATTCATACAGGGTTCAGAGTTCACTGAGTGTTGCCTAGGTTTTAGCAATAAAAGGCAGCATAAGTGTGTGTTTGTGTGAGTGTGCATTTGTGTGCACCTTTCCGCTTATTTTATACAACCAAAGCTTTTTCTTGGACTCCACAAAACAAATCTAAGTCCAAGTGAGCAAACAACAATTTAATCAGGTTCTATTTGATCACACATAGGTCATTGCTCCTGGTTCAGAAAAAAAATGCATATTTCAAGCTTTAGATATAGAGAGGTTTACTGGCCAGTGGTTACACATATGGAGGGTCATCACACGTGGAAACCAATTAAAACTAACAATATTCTTAAGTCGTTAGGAAACACACTAAAATCTCTGTTATCATGAAATGAGAGGTTTATTGGGATCAGAGTGGTTTATTGGGATCTGACTATTAGTATAGCTGCTTCAAATGATTGCCAGATGAATTGGCTTCAAGTTCCTAAAGTTTCTTGGGGCTGTTAAGTATTTTGGAGTCTGACTTGGAAGACAGGAAGAAATAGATAGATAGATAAATATACTGCTCAAAAAAAAAAAAAAGGAAAGGAAAGGAACACAAGCAGAAGACATCCGAGATCTGAATGAATGAAAAAGCCTTATTAAATACTTTGTTCTTTACATACAGTAGTTTATACACTGCTCAAAAAACTAAAGGGAACACAAAACTACTGTATGTAATGAACAAAGTATTTAATAAGGCTATTTCATTCATTCAGATCTCCGATGTCTTCTGCTTGTGTTCCCTTTATTTTTTTTGAGCAGTGTATATAGACAGACAGACAGACAGACAGAATCATTCATAGACAGAATCATTCATAGAATCAGTGGATATTTTGCCTGTAACTGGAGTTTTCCTGTGTGATGTAAAGTCTATTGCTTGTCCTATTCTACTTTCTAATGGAATCTATTCCTGATAATTCTCTTTTCAATTTTTATTTCATTCTAAAATCTGATTGTAATAGGATTCAGTAATGTTTTTCCATCTTTGTTTTATCTCATTTGCCTCAGTTAAAACTTTTTCATGATTACTTTTGAGAATGCAAATTAACTATAAATTCTCCTGTAATTTCTGATGTTCTTAAAATCACATTTCATTTTTTCCTGTTATTTTCTTGTATTTATTACACTCTTGATTATAATATCTTTCTTGTTCCATCTTGTTTGTCACTGAAGAAATGCATTCCTTTTCATAATCTTAGGTTTTGTCTTCAGTTTGTTCTGAAAGTTAAGTGAATCCTTTCATGCCTGAAATATTGCAAAAAAAAATAATCAGTTTTTACAATATTTCTTTTCTGTTTCATTGTTATTGCTTTAGCAATTCAACTCTTCTTGTAATTCATTCTGTTTCTCCAGCTTCTCATTCCAATCACCCTTTAACAACATATTTTTGTAATGTTGCATTTCACTTCTTTGCCATACAATTTCTTATTAATATTTACTATATCTAGTATATATTATCTTGATATTTATTGCATGATAATTTGGATTTTAAAACAATCTGTTCAGCTTTCCATTCCTTCATATGGCATCATCTTCTGAATTATATATAATGTAATAATCTGGTTTTAAAAGATTCTTTCCTACCTAGCTTTATTTTTTTCCTAAAACATTTAATTTAGTATGCTTTATTATGCTTTCATGACTTTAGGTGGGTTGTTGCTGTTGTTCTGTTTTTCTGGTTTATGCTTCTTTCATTCGATACTCAGTTGTTTTTGTAAAACAAGAAACTTCTTTTATAGTATTGGCATCAAATGTCACCAGAATAGTTTCTCATTTTGTTGGTGCAAGGTGATTCCCTACTAGATTTACTTACAGAAGTTGAACATTCTTTCCCATTAGCAAGAAAAATGCCTTCTGGTCTGGAAAGTTGCAATATATGGAAATAGAATTACATAGCTACTTTAGCCATGCTAATGTGCAATAACACAAAGGGCTTGTCATTCTCTTTCTCTGAATTTGATTTTGGCGTTTCATGTCCTAGTGAATTAGCTCCCTTCAGACCCACAGAGATTGTCTCTGCCTCACTCCTATGAGGATTGCCCTTAGTTTTACCTCTTCTCTTTTGACCTTATCATCAAGTAATCCTACAGAGGCTCATGATCCTTCCAACATTGCTCTCAGGCATCTGTAATTATTAAATTCCTTCATCAAACAGAGACAATCTTCTGGAAAAGATATTTTACATTATTGATAAAACTTATCTGGATCTCCTATTGGATGACAAATGTTCCTGTTACTCAATTCCAGTTTTATTTCCAAAATGCAATTTTCCTATAGTTTTACCTAAGGTTCAAATATTGCAATTATTTTATGTTAAGTAATATTTATTTATATATCACTTGTCTTTCAAGAGTTCTTAAAAGAAATATTTCTTTTAATGTTATTAACAACCGTTTTGAATGAGACTGGACAAGACATTTATTCCATCAACAATTAATGAAGGGTCCAAAACATTTTTCCAGTTTTTGAATAATTTTTTTAGCATTTAGGGTCAAAGTGACATTTTTAGTGGCTTTTAAAATAAAACAGTTACAAATAAAAACTGACAAAAAGTATAATTTCATCTTAACCCAATTTTACTTGGGATATTTAATTTGAAACTAAAGTCCAAACATTTGGCATACTAAAGAACAAATACACAGTAGTTTTATACACAGAATTGTGCCACTTTAAAAATAGGGTTTTTTTCATCATCATCAAGTTGGAAGCACTGAGGTGCTTTGGGTTGAAAGGGTTAATTTGATGACATCACCGCTACTGAACGGAGGGCCAGTTGAGAGCTCCTTTCATGTACTCATTAATGAACTCACTGAAGTGGTACCTATTTATTTATTCACATTTTGCATCCTTTTGAAGTTGCTAGATCTGCAGGAGCTGGAGCGAGTGATGGGAGCTCAGTCCACCACAACAATATTATTCAGGTCTCGAATAACCCAGCATTCTCACCACGTGAATCATTGCCCTTCCCGGGGTTTTTTCATGTGTAGATTTAATATTTGATTTGATGTATAGCTTGCAATATTGATGTGATATATTTTTTATTCTTCATAGGTTTTTATATTTCTTTCAATCTATTAACCTAGTACTTTTTAGTGCAGTAGTGGTAGTGTAGAAACCAGGAAACAACAGTGTTGTTGTAAGGAAAGTAGGATGAGGAAGGGATGTTATATATGTTTGCTGCCTTGAGTTAAGGCAGAAAAAAATTAATACATACATACACTCTTTTAGCTTAATATTCAGAAGGGGCATTTGAACCTTGAGTAGAAAACTGATAGGAAATATTTCACAATATCAGGTTTTTTTATGCTATACTGGAATATATTAGTTTTACAATACCTCAGTATTGCTGTTTATCCATCTGTATTTCATTATAAATACTTTATTTTTCTATTTGTCATGTGATTTATTTCATGTTTTTCTCTTATTTATTTTTCAAAATACATCATATAAAGAACAAATGGATCATTTGGCATGAGCTACTAACTTCCTATCTGTTTCTTTTTTATATATCAATTGCAGTTAATAAAACAATTATATACACACACACATATACGGTGTGTGTCAGAGGTGGATTTCAGCAGGTTCTGACCAATTCTGGAGAACCGGTAGAGGAAATTTTGAGTAGTTTTGAGAACCGGTAAATACCACCTCTGACTGGCCTTACCCCCATCTATTCTTTGCCTCCCGAGTCCCAGCTGATCAGGAGGAAATGGGGATTTTGCAGTAACCTTCTCCTGGAGTGGGGAGGGAATGGAGATTTTACAGTATCCTTCCCCCCGGAGTGGGGTGGGAATGGAGATTTTATAGTATCCTTCCCCTGCCATGCCCAACAAGCCTTGCCACGCCCAACAAGCCAAGCCCGCAGAACCAGTAGTAAAAATCTTTGAAACCCACCACTGGTGTGTGTGTGTATTACTGTAAAACCTATATAAGTAAGAGATTTGTGGAAAACACTAAGAAATTAATAAACATTAACAAATCAAAGTATGTCATGGAATGCATGAGAAAAGAATTACATTTCTATATCTATGCTAAGGCAAATGGATGTAAATGGTACAAGAGCACAAAGTAAATTCATGCTAAGTGCTAAAAATGAAACAATGGTGTGACAGAACTTTTGTACACTACTGAACGGATTCATACAAACAGACATATCAGTCTATGGTCACTGTTTAATTCATGAAAATAATATTAAACTGAAGGTGTCTTATTCTGCAGGGAAAAACTGGTCTTTTTCCCCCCTTTGTTCAAGGATAGCCATCTTAAAATCTTCTAACTCCGGGGCTATTTTTTTGAAAATAGCCTTAGATAAAAGTGGATAAAACTAGAAAATGTGCTTCCATACCCTTGCTATACTCAGGATACACAGTCTACATTGGGGAAAAATAAACGTCTACTTGCTTTCCACCCCTATGCTTCTTGTATTACAACTGTTTGTAATGAAATATTTTAATACTTGAGTCAGAATAAGTGAAATTTCTAGGAATAAATTTATTATGAAACAAAGTCCCATAAACTTTGAGTTTAACAACCTATAAAATAAATGATGGTCACGAATTATGTTGGCCTTTTGATTATATAAAAAAAACTACTTAGTTACAATGATTGCTAAAGGAAAGTATCTGATCCCTATTTTGCAGCCATTGTTTGTTTATCTGTTTCAATTTTATATTTTGTAGTGAAATTTTCCTGAACCTGAACATAGTGTCAGTTTGCCAGTCTAGTATCCTGACAAATATAGTCTAAGTGTATGTTGGCTCAACTTCATCTCTCAATGTTTTAAGACATTAAACAGTCTTGTATATAGTTCATTAACAATAGGTCATATATCTTCAAAGATTCCTGCAAAGTCTTAGCCCTGTAAAGTAGATAACAGTGGATAAAAGGAATTTAAAGCATCAGGTAGGATTAAAGATAGAAATTTTAACTGAAAGATTTAAAAGAATAATATATTCAGTTATAGTCAGTATTTTTATATACGTAGAATTTTAAAAGATTGTAAAATTATACTGTTAATCAAATTAGAAATCCTTGAATATTATTAAACTTTATCAAGCTTTGTTATAAAACTTAACACTTTTTTTTTAAATGTAGGCTTCCTGCATCTAAAATTATGTGATAATTAGGAAAGAGAATTAAACAAATAGTTCCATTTTTATGGATGTAACATGATTTTTAATAATGTAATAGAACTACATTAGTACTTTACATATTTACATAGATCATGTTGAAACTGACACTGACATAGAAAAAAGAGTTTAGAATCTATCTTTAATGTACTATTCATTTTCACTGACAATAACTTGATTTTTGGAAGAAGTTTTTTTCCTTGACAGACTAACTACAGGTAATTCTGTTGACAGACACTGCTGTTTCTTCTCTCTTTCAGCCTCTTTATGTTATTCATAATTGTTGTGGCTCCTTTTCCAAAAGTATATAAAAAGATTCTAAATGTAAAACCAACTCAGGAGGAAGGCTGTATCTTAATTTTAAGCATTGGTCAACAGGCTATTTCAATGGTTTATTTAAAAAAAATAGGTGTAAAAAGCCTTAAAATGACTTGAAAAGCTGTTGCCATGCTTCAGGTAAAGACACTAATTTCTTTCCTTGTATCTCACATTCCTCTTCAAACATAAACACCCTGTCTACCTTATCAGTAAGCCAGGTTGGCAATTATTCACCTCTAGATCAAATAGCAGGGAGAACTTCAAAGCAAGGATGAATTCTAAAGGTCTTCTGCAACTATTATAATAGCAGTTTCCTCATTCCACAGGCTCTTTAGATAGGAATGAAATAGAAGCAATGCAATAGTTTTTCTCTTTCTTAAACTTAAATAGAAGGTAAATGTTGTGGATTTCACTTTCTTTAGAAACAAATATATGAAGCTCTGATCTGTACTGAACCTATTTCAAATTGAAAAAGATTAAATCATTTCCCACCAGGTGATTTATTACTTGATCTTTTTTTTCACGCCAACAGAAGTTTTATTTTTCTATTGCATGGTATAGGATTCTTATTTTGTTAACCTTAAGTTACTAGATAAATATTTTAAATAAAAGATGAAGAAACTCGACACTATGTGTAAAAATTGTATCTTGAGTAACAGTCTTAACTGAAAACTTCCTTATATTGTAGTTTTTGGAAAAGATAAGATTCAGACAAATCTTGAGCAAAGTTATCTAGATGATTAAGATGATGATTAAATCATTTTCTAGATGATTTAATAGAATCCAAAGATTTAAACAAAACCATAACTTCTAGATAATGGTTATTTAATAAAATCCAGTTCTTCAGTCCCAAAAGTACACATATAAATCCTAGTCTCCCATTTTTTATTTTTTGCACTCTATGTATTTAGAAATAGACACCTGGTGATGTCCTGTGCAAACTCAGAATATCCAGTGGGAGACTTGCAAAGGATTTGGTATTGGAAACTCAGAAACAACAATCCTGCAAAATATGATTGCAACCCAGGAATATGCTACAAGTGGTTGACTGCCTCCTCTCTCGTTCTTCCAATCCAAGTCGTAGGACCAAACTGTTTAGTTTAGTTAGTTTAGTTTATTTGATTTATATACCGCCCTACTCCTGAAGGACTCAGGGCGGTGAACAGCCAAACAATAAAATACATAGATACAAAAAATTTAAAAACCAGATAAAATCGAATTAAACCATTTTAGCCCAGACAAATTAAAACACCCCAATAATTTAAAAGCAGATTAAAATTTACATATTAAAAAGAGGGAAAAGATTAAGCCAAGCCCGCCTGGTGGAATAAAAAGGTCTTCACAGCGCGGCAGAAGGTGCGCAAATCCGGGATCCTCCGTATCTCCGGAGGATACGGAGGCTCTCCCCCTAGGGGCCACAAGTCAACATTGTTTGGCTGATGGCATCTGGAGGAGTCCCTCTCTATGAGAGCGTATTGGCCAGTGGGAGGCTATTGGTGGTAGTAGGCGGTCCCGTAGGTAACCAGGTCCTAAGCCATGGAGCACTCTAAAAATGGTAACCAAAACCTTGAAGCGCACCCGGAAGACCACCGGGAGCCAGTGCAGCTTGCGCAAGAGAGGTGTTACATGGAAGCGCCATGTCGCTCCCATTACCACCCGCGCGGCCGCACTCTGCGCCAGTTGGAGCCTCCGGGTCCTCTTCAAGGGGAGCCCCATGTAGAGAGCATTGCAACTGTTGTGGCCAAAACCTGGTTGTCACTTTTAAAGATACAACATGCATTTATTAGGCATGCAAACAATACAGTGTACACTGTTTTCCCAGCAAAGCATTGACAGCTTGCTCGGCAGCCCTGGGAAAAGAAGTACTTATACAGGTATTTCTTGACTTACAACAGCTCATTTAGTGACCTTTCAAAGTTAAATGGCACTGACAAATGTGATTTATAACTGTTTTTCATAGATAGGACCTTTGCAGCTTCCCCATGATCATGTAATCAAAATTCAGATGCTTGGCAACTGGTTCATATTTATGACCGTTGCTGTGTCCCAGGGTCATGTGATTACTTTTTGCGACCTTCTGACAAGCAAAGTCAAAGGGGAAGCCAGATTCACTTTAGCATCCATCTTATCAACTGGAGTGATTCACTTAACAACTTTGGCAAGAAATGTTGTAAAATGGGGCAAAACTAACTTAAATGTCTCACTTAACAACAGAAATTTTGGGCTCAGTTGTGGTCATAAGTCGAGGACTACCTGTATATCTTTGAACTACTACTTTTCAATGACAAGTGAAGGAAAAGGCAGACACAACTTAAATTATAACATGATGTTGGAAAGTTTTTGATAAACACATCTGGATGACTTTCTTTTTATTTATCCCTTTCTACTAGATTGGCATGTCAGCTGTCCTCTCCTTGATATATATTCAGTAAATATAAGGTATTTGGTTTATAAGGCAATAAGTTCCTGACTGATTCTTCTCCCTGTTTCCACTCTCACCAATTTTGTTCGCTGTTAATGTTTTATTACAAATAGCTGATTGGGTAATGAAACATTTGGAGCAAACAACCAACCTTACAAAACACCAAGGATTAGAAGTGTATGCCCGAAACAAAATTCACAATTTTGGATACTATTTAGAATTGCACTCTGCAAAAATGAAAGGGCCTGGGTAAAGCATTGTGTGAAATGCTAGTGTTACTAATCTACTCTTATCATGTATTACTAAGATACCTTATTGGACTTGGTACTTAGAAAATGACGATTATACTACGAGCATTACTTTTCTTAGTTTCTGTCTTTAGCATTGTCAGTCAGCCCTGCTGTTTCTGTTGCTTTCTTAATATCACAAATAATAATATATTAAAATAATATATTCACTAAGGCTATGTCAGTCACTTTTCAAATGAAAATGTTTTTTACATTAACTCTTGACTAACTTTATTCACAATATTGTAATGTTTTGTCTGCTGCCATTTGTGAATGAGAATTGCCTGTAATCAATAAAGGTATAAATTTCAAACCCCAGGTTAACATAAATCTGGTTGGCACTCAGAGACTTCTAAAACTTGTTATGACATATTTTTAATAAAAGAATAAAAGAATTGAATATATGGTAGAAAGTATAATTTTAATTTTAATTAAATTCACATTTAATGCTAATTCTAGGTCCATCTTCTACTTTTTGCTATGTAGCCTTGACATTTTTCTGAAATGTGAAAGATCACACACCATACCCACAATAAGCCAGATCCACAACTTCATCTGCTTTGGAAGAAAGAAGCAGAACACAACCAACTGTTCCTGGAAAACAGCACTTAGTTTTCTATTTTAATAGCAAACCTGTATTTTGAGCAAGCAAGGTAAAGATGAAATTGAATATCTGTCTTTAACAAATAGTTAATATATTTGTATCTATTACTCTTTCATGGTAAGCAACCTTTTGCAAAGTAGAGATAAAAGATATGTGGAGGCAAAAGATAAGAGAAAGAGAGAAAAGAAATTTAAATAAGCCTAGTTTACAATAACAAGCCATATCTTTCTATTTTTGCAAACCATCTTTGATTCCTTTACATCTCTATATCAGTGTATACTTTTTTCTGGATTAACTGAACTAAAACATAAAGTGTAGTTAATATTTTACACTTTCATAATATAGGAGTTTTTAAACTCAAATATGAAAGGAAAAACAACTTTAATATGTCTTTAAATAGAAAAAATATGACATAACCAAGATTGGTATTACAGGGATGTCAAATATTTGCAGATAAATAGAAGAGTGTGTACATATGAATATGAATAGATATCTGCAGATCTAGAATTTTAGTATGCTGGTCAATAATAAAGATAAATTAAGTGGAATTAAATAGTGCCCTTCAGATATTTTAGAATCTTACTCTTATCACTCCCAGCTAGCATAGTCCATAGCTTGTTATTGTACTATTACATGTACAACAATTTAAAAGACACTAGGCTGCTTAACTATACTGTAATATATTTTGGCATTAACTTTAGTAAATTGCAGTGCAAATAGAAACTTCTGTTTTAAATAATGCTCAGTTAATATCATCTTACTTGTTAGATATTTTTGAAATATCTCATAATTTAGACTTAGGCTTTAGAGATTTTTTTTAAAATGTCATTAACTGAGGTTCTGTTTATTAGTTAAGATTTAAATTGAATTATAGAGCATTAATGTTAATCTTTGAATTGTATTTTATTATTTAGTACAATGTACTATGCCTAGTTCTAAAATAGCCTGCATGAAAAATAGAAAATAAAAAAAATAGAAACCTTGGTACTCAACTGCTTTGAAATGCATCGAATTTGGTATGCAACACATTTTAACACAAAAATTTTGTCTTAGTACTCATTGTTTGTTTTGGTTCTTGATGCACAAGCTAGAACTTGTTGGTATCGTTTTCCTTGTTTATTTATTATTTCTTATAGTAAAAAAATGTTTGGTACTCATCGCTTTTGGTATTCATTGCACCTCCCAGAACCAATTAACAATGAGTACCAAAGTATCATTGTATTATAAATGTTGCTATTGCTAGCCATGGAAAGTTTGTCTGGAGGAACACCTATAAGTACATCATTTAGTGTTACGGAGATATGAACAATGAAATTAATAGTACTTTTGTGCTATTCTGCCCAGAAAGGCGTGCAGTTTGTGAGTTTATTTTGGATTTGATACCATCGACCATGGTGTCATGTTGCGCCGGCTGGAGGTACTGGGAGTGGGGGGCACCGTCTTGCAGTGGTTCTCATCCTATCTCTCCAGCCGGTCGCAATCTGTGTTGACGGGGGCAGCGGTCGACCCTGAGGTGCCTTGTTTGTGGGGTGCCACAAGGGTCGGTCCTCTCGCCCCTCCTGTTCAACATTTATGTGAAGCCGAGGATGAGATCATCCATGGTTTTGGGGTGGAGTTCCATCAGTACGCTGATGATACTCAGATGTACATCTCCACCCTAGACCATCCCAACGATGCCTTGGAAGTGATGTCCCAGTGCCTGGAGGCCCTGCGGGTCTGGATGGGGAGAAACAGGCATAGACTCAACCCTTCCAAGACCGAGTGGCTGTGGCTGCCGGCGTCCTGGTATAGCCAGCTGGCACCATCGCTGGTTATTGGGGGCAAATCATTGGCCCCCATGGAAAGGGCTCGCAACTTGGGCGTCCTCCTGGACACACAGCTGTCTTTAGAAGAGCATATGACGGCTGTGGCCGGGGGGCTTTCTATCAGGTTCACCTGATACGACAGTTGCGCCCCTTTCTGGATCGGGACTCCCTATGCACAGTCACTCAAACACTCGTCACTTCTCGTCTGGACTATTGTAACACTCTCTACATGGGGCTCCCCTTGGGGTGCACCCGAAGGCTCCAACTGGTGCAGAATGCGGCCGCATGGGAGATTATGGGAGCGACTGGGCGCTCCCATGTGACTCCTGCGCGAGCTGCATTGGCTTCCAGTGGACTTCCGGGTGCGCTTCAAGGTGTTGGTGATCACCTTTAAAGTGCTCCATGGCTTAGGGCCGGGGTACTTACGGGACCATCTTCTGCCACCAATTGCCTGCCACCGGCCAGTTTGCTCCCACAGAGAGGGCCTCCTCAGGGTGCCGTCGGCCAGACAATGTCGGCTGGCGACCCCCAGGGGGACAGCCTTCTCTGTGGTGGCACCTACCCTCTGGAACAATCTACCCCCAGAGATACGAGTGATCCCAGACCTCCGGACTTTTCGTCGGACCCTTAAAACCTATTTCTTTCAGTTAGCCGGGCTGTCCTGATTTTATGGTGGGTTTTTAAAAGTTGAAATTGGTTTTGAATTGAAATGTTTTAAATTATGGGCCAAACTTATTTAATTATTTTAAATCTATTTTAACTTTTGTGTACAAATGTTTTACTTTGGCTGTTCACCGCCCTGAGTCCGAAAGGAGAAGGGCGGTATAGAAATCTATAAAATAAATAAATAAATAAATTTGTGGCTCCTTTTTGAGGAACAGTACTAAAGGTGGACATTTGCCTAAAATTGCTTTGAGTGTCAGTTGTATATTTTCCTATATGAGAGATACTACTCATAGTCATTTATGCTTTGGTTACCTCCCAATTCAATTCTACAAAGGACTGCCATTGAAGATCACTAAGAAGCTGGGCATAATGCATACCTTGATATGCCTGTATTCTGCCAGTACTCTGTAAGATATACAATTCCCAGTTCACTTCCAAGTTCAATTGAAGGTGCTTATTACCGCTTACATTTTTTTTCGGGCATGGGTCAGGTTATCTACTGTACTTCAATTGTTTTTGCCAGGTCCACTAGTTCCAGCAGCCTGGGCATATTCTGGTTCCCTTTAAGCAGTACGGTTTGGTAGGATTTAAGAAGCAGACTCTTTGTGTTACAGTCTCTCCCCTTTGGAACACTATAGCCTCCAAGATTTGTTTAGTCCTGACACTGTTAACATTTCATAAAGCCTTGAAAACATGGTTTTTCCCCTAGACATGTCACCTTTAGGTTGGTGGCCCATCTCAAAAAATATGACCCTGGGTGGTGTATTACAAAGATATAAAATAATAAACATATAAAATCATTATAAATATAAGATCAAATATAAATAAATATATAGCTCTGAGTTGAAATCTGGAATCTTTGGTGCTCTGTAAACTGGTTGTTTGCTTCCAAATGTTTCATTAGTCAATCAGGTAACATCAGTACTAGTGAGCATGGAATTTGCTCCCTGTTTATGTAAATTCATATACAGTAACTACTTACTAGCATTGATGATGTTACGTAGCTGGGTGATAGGTGGGGGTTATGGCCGTGAAGGCCCACCTCCTGGAACACAGCAAGTATACCGTATTTTCCAGCGTATAAGACGACTGAGCGTGTAAGATGACCCCGACTTTTCCTATTAAAATATAGGGTTTGTGCTATACTCGCCGTATAAGACTACCCCTCTTCCAACGCACACCAAATAAAAATTTAAAAACATCATCTGGCTCACCCACAATGTAAAAGCAGCTGTGCTAGACCCAAAATGGCCCCTGCAACAAGCAGGAACCTCACACAGCCACAAAAAGCCCCAAAAAACAACTTTCACACTTTACACACACACAACACAACATAACTGGCTCACCCACAATGTAAAAGCAGTTGTGCTAGACCCAAAATGGCCCCTGCAACAAGCAAGAACCTCACACAGCCATAAAAAGCCCAAAAACCCAACTTTCACACTTTACACACGCAAAATTCCACATACAGCTTTGTGAGATTTTGTGTGTTTGTGTAGTTAGAGTGAAACATTACAGAAACACACTAAATCTCAGAAAGCTGCACAAATATTATTTTATTTTATTTTATTTTTATATGAAAACTAAATTTAAAATTTCCTAAACTTTAAATGGCTAGGTCTAAAAAAGAACAACTAAAAAAAAAAACCCAATTAACTATTTTTTTAAAGCTCCCAAAGGGGAAAAAACTTACCAAATAGAACAGGGGTCTCCAACCTTGGCAACTTTAAGACTTGTAGACTTCAACTCCCAGAATTCGTCAGCCAGCTTTGCTTTGCTGGCTGAAGAATTCTGGGAGTTGAAGTCCACAACTCCCTGCCTGCTTGATTGCAGGCAGGAAGTTGCTTGCTGATGGAATGGATTGCAGGCAAGCGAAGCAAGGCAAGCGTTGCGACTAGCAGCTAAGGTAAGCAAGCTGGAGAGGGAAAACTTTTTTCTTTTTACATGGCTCTGGCGATCCAAGCTGAGTTGCCTGATTAGCAGGCAACTCAGCTGGGATTGTCAGAGCTTGGATCGCCAGAGCCATTTAAGGCTCCTCAGAACCTTTCAGGCTGGTTTGCCTGGTTACAGGAGAATGACACTCGGCGTATAAGACAACCCCCGACTTTTGAGAAGATTTTCATGTGTTAAAAAGTCATCTTATATGCCGGAAAATACAGTAGTTCTCACAGCATGCCTTTTCTTTCTGATTTGATGGGCTAGGCAGATGTAATTGAAAAAAGGTGGTCAGTCAAATAACTTGGTCCCGTGCCATGAGGCTCTTTAAAGGTCAAAGCCACCACCTTGAATTGGACCTGGAAGGAGATTGGCAAATAATGCAGCTCATACTATTGGCCTGTTCCCCTCATATACACACATGTACAGCAAGCATTCTACAGGTTCCACTCTCTCCCCAACAAGTCCACAAATTGAATGGGTCAGGCTACATGGCATGAGCACACATGATTTCAGCTATCATGTCTTCTACTTCTGCCATTCCTACAATATATTTTCTATACATATTGTACTTATGTATATTTTATACATGCTATACAATGAAAACAGTACTATATTAACCCCTCTCTTCCATGTTGTAACTCTCTCAGTGTTTCCTAATTCAGCTTATATATGAACTTCTTCATGCAAAGGTTTTTTAGAAGAATTTGTGCCTCCAATTCATACAGCAACTTGTTCTTGTAAAGTTCCTTAGAAGGATAGACAGGCATTCTATACATGCATTGGTTTTAATATTTGCTACATTGTGGGATGAATTACAAAGGTCATATTGTTAATAAAACAAAGATATCTTAACTTCTTTTTTTGCTTGAAAATCTGTTTTTAGTTGTTTCGGGGTTAATTTTGTTTTGTTTTTGCCTGGGACTTTTATCCTCCATTTCTCTATATATATTATGTTAGTTTATATGAAATCTACTTGGTTATTTTTTTAAGATTAACCTTCTTCCTCTTCCCATTCCCAACCCAAGTGATTCTTATCTATTCCCATAGGTTCTCAGGTTCACCTTTTGCATAAGTTGTGTGCTAAATCTGTTCCTTCCATTGATCATGGATGCTGGCTATTCTTGACATAAGTTCCTCCCCTCCTCCCCACTTTTAACTGGATAAATTTAATACAAAAAGATACAAAAGGCAGAATAAAAAAAATCTGAAAAAAAACATGAAGGGGAATTTGGTGGTACATTCTTCCCTTCTGTTCTTTTTATGATGTCAGAGCTTGGTGGCCCATTTGCTTTCCTTCATTTTCTTAGGTTAACTTCTGTATTTGACACTAATAATTCATGATCTGTTCAACAATCTGTACCTGGAAGTCCAGTTGTCTATCTTCTGTTTCCCATTATACAGGCAGCTTAGTTCCTATTTTGGCCACCTGGTGAGGCTCTGATGATTCAGTTGCTTAAAGCAGTTTTGATAAATGAATAGCACTTTGTTAAATGAATGGTTGGATGAGTGGATGATAAGACAGTCAGGTAGACAAACAGGTATGTCGGCTTATTTGCTATAATTATTGTATCTATACAATTTATAGCTTCCTGTAATTCACCTTTGTCCAATTTTCCATCTACTCAATACTAATACTATATTCTTTCTTCTTATATGTAATAATTATCAATGTTTATATACTTATATGTACAGTTGGTGCCTGTATTCGTATAATATTGAACAGTTATTTGTTATGTACTAATTGTAGCCAGCAAGACCCTTTAAATGTATTGATGTATTGAGTTATAGCAGACTATATATTAGCAATGTCATTTTAACACTTGTTACTTTAATCATATCTATCTGTCTAGCTAACTAGTAGTTAGCCTGAATAGTACATATTATTTAAAAATGCCCATTTTCCAGTTTTGCTGCTCCTACAATCCACGCATGAGGTAATCACTTCCTGCTTTGCTAGAGACTGAGTGTTCAAAATTTTTCTGTTGGTCTGGCCATGCCCTTCTTCAGTTTTCACTCAGTCTAGCTGAAGAGACTTGAGTTGGATTGCTCTGACATTGTCAGTTTCTTCATTAATTTTATTTCTGTTGGTCTGTGGATTTCTTTCATCTTTTGATTATAATAATAATAACATTTAATAATAAGCAGCTTTATAGGATTATTATTTTAAACATGGTTTATTTTTGGTTTAATGCCTTTCGAGGTTTCAATATTTGATCTAAACTTACTGTAATATGAAAATTGAAAATAAAAGCAAACTTTGGCCATCTTGAACTTAAAGTCTACACAAAAGTAGAACTTGATTAAAAAGCTCTATTTGTCATTAAATTATTCCAAGCAGAGAACTTATTTCCTACTAGTTTCCTATGGTTCTAATTCTCAAGTTTAAAAATTTACCTATGAATGAAAATCTGCAATAATACTATTTACAAATAATGTGATTGTATTACTGTAAGATGTTTATATTGATATATGTGCCAAGGATTAAAGTATAAAGAAAACAATATTGATAATGTTATGATCAAAGAGGTTTTTTTGTTAATGTAATTTGATATTGTGAATTTTGTAATCCTTACCCATCAGTATTTATTTGACTCTGAACAATAAACAAAGCAAAGCTCTTGTGGGATTAATTGATTGTAATTTGAAGCAAGAGTTCTGCATTGGCAAATACTGTGTCAAATAAACATCATTGTTCTATGTGTAAACAATTGTAATATTCATTGGCCAGTATCTGAAGTTGAAACCCACAGCTGTGTTTCTCTATAGCCATTACGGTTTATAAGTACATTGTGGCTAAGTGTGAATTTTATAGCATTTCGTTACAAAATGCATGTTTTGCACCTTAATTTTATATTTTGTAACTGAGAATCATGGTATGCTATTATTATGCATTACAGTAATATAGTCTGCAAAATGACATTTGAAATTGAATATGAATTTCTCACCTGAAATAAGAAAAGCTTAACTTCTGATTTTCAAAACCTGTTCTCTGCTCTTATATATCACTTTTTCTATTTAGTCTAGTACAGGTAGGCTTCGTCTTACAACAGTTTGTTTAATGACTATTCAAAGATACAACAGCACTGAAAAAAATGACTTATGATCATTTATCACATTAAAGACCATTGCAGCATCCCTATGATCATGTGATCAAAATTTGGATGCTTGGCAACTGGTTCATATTTATGTTGATTACAGTGTCCAGTGGTCATGTGATCATCTTCTGTGATCTTGTGACAAGCAAATTCAATAGGAAAGCCAGATTCACCTAACAACTGTGTTACTAACTTAACAACTGTGACAAGAAAAGACGTAAAATTAATAAATGTCTCACTTAGCAACATAAATTTTGGGCTCAATTGTAGTCTTAGTTGAGGACTACCTGTATTACAGTGTTCACATTAATATTGAATGTTGACTAGTACTATTAATAACCATACATTTAAGTAACATTTCTTCCATTTTGAAATTTGAAATATTCAAATATTCAAATATTTTGGAATTAGGCATATTTTTTTGTTGATGTTGAAACCCTAAACTTTGGTTAAGCAACCTTAGATGGTGCTCTTTTTATGTTTAATAATAAGTTCTAATAATAGTAAAATCAAGCAATGAATCAAAGAATACCTAGAAGCAAACAAAGTAATAAATAAAAGCCAACATGGGTTTGTCAAAAACAGATCATGCCAGACTAATCTTATTGCATTCTTTAACAAAGTGACAAAATTAGTGGACCAGAGGAATGCTGTCAATATAATTTACTTGGACTTCAGTAAGCATTTGACAAAGTAGACCATAACCTACTACTAGATAAAATAGAAAAATGTGGGTTAGACAGCATCAACACCAGATGGATTCCTAACTGGCTGACCAACCACACTCAACCTGTAGTCCTCAATGGAACTGCGTCTACATAGAGGGAAGTATGGGGTACAGTGGGGTACCCCAAGGCTCTGTTTTAGGCCCAGTACTCTTCAACATCTTCATCAATGACTTGGACAAGGGGATAGAAGGGGAACTCATCAAATTTGCAAACGACACCAAGCTGGCAGAAATAGCCAACACTCTGGAAGATAGGCTTAAGATACAGAAGGATCTTGACAGACTTGAACATTGGGCGCTATTTAACAAAATGAAATCCAATGGTGAAAAAAGCAAAGTTCTACATTTAGGCAAGAAAAACAAAATGCACAGGTACAGTATATGTGATACCTTGCTCAATAGTAGTAATTATGAGAGGTATCTTGAAGTCCTAGTGGGCAACTATTTAAATATGAGCCAGCAGTGTGCACCAGCTGCCAAAAAAGCCAACACAGTTCTGGGTTGCATAAACAGAGGGATAGAATCAAGATCACATGAAGTGTTAATACCACTTTATAATGCCTTGGTAAGGCCACACTTGGAATACTGCATCCAGTTTTGGTCGCCATGATATAAAAAAGATGTGGAGATTCTAGAAAGAGTGCAGAGAAGAGCAACAAAAATGATTAGGGGACTGGAGGCTAAAACATATAAACAACAGTTGGTGGAACTAGGTATGTCTAGTTTGATGAAAAGAAAGACTAGGGTTGACATGATAGCAGTGTTCCAATATCTCAGGGGCTGCCACAAAGAAGAGGGTCAAGCTATTCTCCAAGGCACCTGAGGATAGGACAAAAAGCAATGGGTGGAAACTAATCAAGGAGAGAAGCAACCTAGAACTAAGGAGAAATTTCCTGACAGAACAATTAATCAGTGGAACAACTTGCCTGCAGAAGTTGTGAATGCTCCAACACTGGAAATTTTTAAGAAGATGTTGGATAACCATTTGTCTGAAGTGGTGTAGGGTTTCCTGCCTGGGCAGGGGGTTGGACTAGAAGACCTCCAAGGTCCCTTCCAACTCTGTTATTCTGTTCTATTCAGTTACAAAATGTAGTTTTTTCTTCCATCCTCTATTATACTTAATGTGACTTCAGGACAGTTCTTGTTTCAATTTTATCATATTTGAGACCTTAATTAATAAAATATTAATGGTTATAAATAACTTTACATTTATTTATTTATTTATTTATTTATTTATTTATTTATTTATTTATTTATTGGTTTGATTTATATGCTGCCCTTTTCTGGAGACTCAGGGTGGCTTACAATGCGTTAAGCAATATCCTTCATACTTTTGTATATATCTGCTTAGTAGGGCTTTTTGCCCCCCCCCAAGCGGTGTTCTATTTTATACAAAGTCAGCTTATTGCCCCCACAAACTGGGTCCTCATTTTACCTACCTCGAAAGGATAGAAGGCTGAGTCAACCTTGAGTCTGGTGAGATTTGAACTTGCAGTAATTGCAGGCAGCTGGTGTTACTTAACAGTGCTTTAGTCTACTGCACCACCAAGGCTCTTTATTTAAATTGTTATGCTGTATTTTTTGAAGATTATTAAAGTAAGATAGCAAATTGATCACTTATATTTCCTGTTGATTAATTCCAGCAATCAGACCTTTCCAACATGCATATACATCTATGTATTATTTACTTTAAAATTATTGAAGGAGAGCACGATGCCTCAACAGTTAAAGTTGCTGAGCTTGTTAGCTAGAAAACTGACAGCCCAGGTTCGAGATCCACGCTGTGGATGAACTTTCATTTTTGCCCCAACTCCTGCCAATCTAGTAGTTCAAAAGCATGCAAATGAAAGTTGCTAACTCAGTGGGAAGGTAAACAGCATTCTGGGCAACCTCAGCATATAGTCATGCTGGCCACATGACTACAGAATAACACTGGCTTCCCTAGCTAAGAAACGGAGATGAGCATTGCCCCTTAGAATATGTCTAGGACAACTTGCCATGACTTGCCATGGTGCCTCACTGCAGCCACCATGGGACAACTCAACAAATACAAAACTTAAATTAATTTTGATGGAACCATGGCCAATAATAATAAAATAAAGAACATCAATCCAGAAATACGAAAGTTGCAATAATTTCAACAAAATCATGGTCATCAATAATAAAAGTACTTGAATGAAGTGTTGAATTTTCCCACGGTGAGTTGTCCTGTGGCAAATTGCCCATGATAAGTTGTCCCATGGCAAGATGACTTTGATGAGTTGGCTGTAGGAAGTTGGCTCATTCCGCCCTAAAGTCAGACAGGACTGAAAAGGGGAAACCTTTATTTTTACCATTTAAAATGATTGACTAATACTTTATTTCTTAGGAAAAAATAAGTATAATTGATCTCACATTGTATTGTTAAAAATAAAATAACCTTTATATCTCAAGCAATTTATAAGTAACATAATGATAATATTCACAGATAAATATGTATAAAAAGTGGACTTTTTAAAAATACAAACTGTAAACTGTGTAAAGTGACATAGATTCTCTTCAGTGAGCTAATTTAGATGAGATGGAAGCAGCCTGAATTGCTTTGCTGAAGATGAAAGTCCTTAAAAATTTGCCTTCCAAAATTATTTCTCTCAATCTTCTTCTTGGTCTCTGGCTGAAGTGAACATAACCTGGAAAAGTTTTGGCTTTCCTGTAGGATGTGCCAAGGAAACCATATACTTGCTGACTTCAAAACCCACTGCAGACACCCTTGCTCCACCAGTCTTGCTGTAACTACCCAGTTTATAAACATTTCAGTCAGAACTGTGAGGGAAAGCTTAAACGGTTTTCTCTTGAAATACTCCCCCAAAAGTATTTTGAACCTTATGCCTCTTGCTTCCTGGTACAGTAATGTGAAAGAATGTGTCTTTTTATATGAGTGTTCTCTGAAGAGTTGAATTGTTCACCAAAAAAAAAAAAAAAAAAGCAACCTCTGCTTGTCTCTGCCTTCTGTTTTTTTCCCCGGTAGTGGGAAACAACGAAAAGGGATTGTTCTCTGCAATTGTTGCAGCAATGGCAAAAGGTCTTCAGCTGGTAACTGCTTCCTTTCCTTTCCTTTCCTTTCCTTTCCTTTCCTTTCCTTTCCTTTCCTTTCCTTTCCTTTCCTTTCCTTTCAAAGGAAATTTGGGACTTGATCCTTCCTATAGGTGCAATAGGAAATTGTAGTCATCTACTTAAGACATCCTTCAGCAGATCCTTATGTACTAAAGGTAACTACTCAAACAATTAACCTGGGTTGTATATCAGTAAAAGAGATTAACAATGTCTCACACATCAGAAATCCAGAATTTACTTGGCATCAGGCAAGCAGAGTTAATGGCTTAGCAAGAGCAGCTTAGGATGCTGACATGTTTTGCTTTGGTTTAGAAGTAAGACACTTTTAAGAGAAAGTTTAAATACAAGATTTATATAAAATGGAAGAAACCCCCCCAACAATCTTCATAATATTGAACAGCTTTTTCTTGCACAATTGTTTTTCAACTGATGTCCAATTTCCCCTTTATCCATCACCTAAGAAAGTCTCTTCCTGTCTCCATGCTCTGATATATGTTAAACATTTCATTACCATCCACTTAGTTTTTCTTTTGGATGTTTAATTTGTTCTTTTATTATTTTATTTATTATATATCATGTCACTTATTCATGAGTTTATGTATCCTATTGAAAACAGCAAAACCTTTACAAAGAAATATAAAATAAAATTATCCTAAAAACACAAATGGATTTGAAAATTAACATAATATGTATTACAAGTGTAGATATAATTATAGTACCTGGAGCTACATAAACAAGAATCTAAAGCAGTTTAAAGTAATTAAAACTGTTCAGAGTTTGCTACAATTTAAACAAACTATTGCCAAAGAATCTAGAGAGCTTATTGTTTGAAAATATATATTTAAAAATATACAAAAATTCAATGTTTTTATAAGTACTTGTAAAAGTACTTGTTTTTTCAGTTTTGTGTAATAGTAAAATGAAAGGTAATCACAAGCTGTTAAGACTTGCCAGGTTAAAGTTCAAAATACTCTGGTCTCATTTTGATTTAAAGATCTTCCATTAAAGTCATTTCATGTTTTTACTAGCAGTTTCATAAATTATTCTGTGATAAATTAAAACGACTTGGCACAACCAATTCACCTCTAGATTGATGATCATCTTTTAAACTGGTGACTTGGTTTTTCAGAAGGTTGAATCACATGTTTATCTCCAGTTTTTTAATGAATAAATCCTAATGATTCTTAACAAAAGCGAGGCAGTGGGTGTATAAGTAGAATATTTTTCACAATCATACAAAAAAATATCAAATAATCTATTTACTAACTTATTTATTTAGATGGCTGCAATCCCGGATTCACAGTGGTTTGCAGTATTCCAATTAAAATTAAAATAAATTATTAAAAACAACTATTTATTAAATTATTGCAGATTCTGAATTATAAGCTCATGGCATTGATCTTATAAATCTAAATACTTTATTTTAGTGTGGCAGGTTTCTTCAATCATGATCTATTTAAATAGTTATATAAAATGAAAAAAATAAAGAAAAAGCACTTATGATGTTACCTAGTTTGGGTAATGAAACATTTGCAAAAAGAAAAAAAAAGCTTATATTCACTCATTCAGTTTTCAATTACAGCTTCTTCTAGGACATTTCCTCCATTCAGCATGCCTTGCAACCATAATGTGTGTTCAATCATTATTCATTATTCTCACTTTCATAAAGTTTGTAATACTCAGCAATCAGTGAAGATTTGTTAAGTATACTAATAAATGAAGATGTCAGTCCTTGGTAATTGCAACTGCTCAGGATTTGTTGACAACATAATGTAATGTTGACTCCCAGAATGGTTTTTTTCCAACTTCGCAGTTTTAAAGACGGTCTCTTTATTCATGTATCACGAGACCTAAGCCTGAATATCTTCTGAGATAAGCCAAGGATATCTATGTCCTATGACACTTTCCATGAAGAGTATTAGTTTGCCTGCATAAAGATAGATATTTTGAGAATAAGTTGACTGGTTGAATGTATGATACTTCCCTTGTTTCTTGTACAAATATAGGTTAATGTAAATGTAATATATTCATTTTTAATGTGCATTATTCAGACAAAATATACAGTATTTGCAGCTTGTCTCCCCCTCTCTCTAACTCTCTCTCATTTTGGGGTATATTTTTCTTTTATTTATTTTTTTTATTGAAAAGTTTTATGAAAGATACAAACATTTTCACCCCCCCACCCTTTCCCCCTCAACCCCCCTCCCCTGCCCACCCTACCTTCTCCTCCCTCCCCCCACCCCCCTCCCTAGACTTCCCAGAATGAGCACAGGGTATAGCATTCACAAACCAAAAACTAGAATATGCTAACAAATTATTACATTTCATATTCTCCCTAGGTCCTTAACTCCTTATAACTCAGAAAAAACAAATATAAACTACTTAATATTATTTCATTCATAAGCTATATGAATCTTCTTATTCGGATACTTCTTCTGTATGTAATCAATCCATTTTCTCCATTCCGATATATATCTCTCATTTGAATGGTCTTTAAGGTATGATGAAATTTTTGCCATTTCCGCCAAATGCACAACTTTTAATGTCCATTCCTCAATAGTAGGTGGATCTTCCTTCTTCCAGTACTGTGCTACCAGTAACCTGGCAGCCGTTATTAAGTTCAAAACCAGCTTAGTCTCTATTGCAGTACAATCCGTAACTATTCCCTGTGGTGTAAATTTAATTTTTTTCTTCAAAATATTTTGAATAATCCACCATATTTTTATCCAAAAAGCCTTAATCTTTTTCCATGTCCACCATATATGGAAATATGTAGCATCTTCACACTCACATCGCCAACACTTGGGTTGTAAATTTGGATACATACAAGCTAGTTTTTTGGGTCTAAATGCCATCTATAAAACATTTTGTAAAAATTCTCCCTTAAATTTTGTGCCTGTGTAAATCTTACATTTCTAACCCATATCTTTTCCCATGTTTCCATCATTATTGGTTCACCTACATTTTGTGTCCATTTTATCATACAATCCTTGACTAAGTCTGTTTCTGAATCTATTTCCAGTAATGCATTATACAACCTTTTTATGTGCATTTGACCTTCATCTCTTATTTGCTTTATCAGATTCTCATCCTGCTGCGAAATACCAATTTTTTGATCTTCTCTCCATCTGGCCAGCAACTGTCCATATTGAAACCAAGTCTTAATAATCCCTTCTTCTTTTAATTGTTCCATAGATTTTAACTGTAGTCTGACTCCTTCTTTATAAAGGAGTTCCTTATATGTAATTTTATCTTGCTTTTGCTCTAAATTTATGTTCTCTATCGCGTGTCTGGGTACTGTCCATATTGGTAACCTATCATTTATTTTATATTTATACTTTTTCCAGACACGCAATAGAGCATTTCTTAATATATGACTTTTAAAAGTCTTATCTACTTTCTTATCATAGACTAGGTAGGCATGCCAGCCATAAACCAAACCATATCCTTCAATATTCAATATCTTTTCCTCCGTTAAGTTTATCCAATCTGTGATTGCTGAGAGGGCAGCAGCTTCATAATACAATCTTAAATTGGGCATCTTAGACACCTCTTTCTCTAGTATCTTGCAATATCTTTTGTTTAACTCGTGGTTTCTTCCCTGCCCACACAAATTTATTTATGCCCTTCTGCCATTCCTTCAAATTCTCATCTTTTTTAAGTATAGGTATCATTTGAAAAAGAAATAGAAATTTTGGGGTATATTTTTAATGTATTTATATTCTACTGATAGTGCCAATGTTTTTTGTAAAGCTTCAGCCGTATAGTGATGCCTTTAATGACTTGTCTGCTACAGTATGCTATATCAGTTTATTAAAATCTGACTCATGTAGTGCCAAGATTATTCTCAAGGCTTGTGCTGGGCCAAGCATATCCATCAAGAAAAGTAAAATAGAACTTTCCTATAGAGAGAACTAGATTGCAAAATCTGTGCACTTAGGTAAATTCGTTAAATTCAGTAAGTCCTGTTTTTAAAATATTAGTGGTGTTTGCTTTTTCCTACATGGCCATTTTCCCCCTTATAAATCATAAAAGAGTATAGGTTTAAGCATTCAATAGCAGGCTTCTCTGGTCCAGTCCATTAACTGAACTTGCACAGATGGTATTTAACTTTTTTTTGCGAAAACATGAGGTAATGATATTCATGTTTTTTTTAATTAGATCAAACAGACCACTCAAATTTAGCTTACATATTTTGTAATCTTGAAGTAAAGCCAGAACTCTGGATGGAAATAAATATGAATTTGAACCTAAATGCACATTATCATTTAAATAAACTAGAAAATGATATAAAGTTTTTAAAAATCTGCTATAGCACAAATTTAGGGAATACAGTTTCTCTCTTATAAATTATAGTGAAAACTATAACCAATTACTTTCTTAAATATAAATTATAATTATAAATCCTAAATTTATAATTAGGATTTATAATTATAATTTACAATTTAGGATTATAATTCTTATAATACTATTTTAAAATATAACAATTGATTTGGTAATTAAAACAAAATGCAAATGGTTTAAGGATTATGGTTTGTTTAAAAAAAAGTCTATAAATTAAAATAAAATGAAAAATATAAAGTTAATTAAAAATTAAATTAAAATTGAAAACGTTAAAATTAACAAAGCTTTAAATAATTTTTTGATAATTCAAAGCCTAAGGCAAATAAAAGGCTTTGGTGCCAAAAACTTACAAAGATAAATATTGGTACTGATTTGATGATATAGATACAGATATATAAATAAAGCAGAAAAGCACTTGTAAGCTGTATAGTATTCTTAAACACTTGGTATGTTTCAATTCTCTGTTTCAAACAATTATTTAACAATGGTGTTTTAAAGCAAATTAAACCAAGTAACTCTAAAATTATTTCCTAATGTTCCAAATAGTTCTGAGAAATGAGGGTCTGATTTTGGCCAGCAGAAGGCATCAGTCCCGTCTCACCCCCTGGCCGGCCTGCTGAGGAGAACTACAATGCTGATCCGGCCCTTGAAGAAATCCTTCAGTTTCCACTAGCTTTACATACTATATTCATTTCTTGGAACTGGCACAATATATTCCTGAGGTATAACCTTGCATAAACTTACCAAGCTGACTCTTCATTGTTGTGACCCAGGCCCAAGTAGTTAGAATTAAATACAAACAGTTTGAAAACAAACAGACTTTATTAGAACAGTTGAGAATTAACTCATTCTCGGCGTAGTCCAAACTAAATTAAAGCAAATTCTTCAAAATACCATTCCTCAGTTTATCACTGACCTTGGGATAATTAGGCAAACTGCCAAAGGCTTTTCTTTGCAAAAGTTCAGAAGCAGAAGACGCTGACAAGAAATGAATACAGTGAAACAAGAAGCAATTCTCTCAACGCTGTTTCTGGCAAAGAAGCCAAGAGCCGTTGCTGGTCTTTTAAGCCTTATGGGAGGCTTAAAATCGTCTCTTGGCCCTACTCCCGAGTCAACCTCTCTGCTTTATCTGCTTCTGCCTTCTGGCAGCTCTTCTCATATGTGCACTAGGAATAGGCTCCTCCTGTTCCTCTGCCTCTCTACTGTCAGCCTCTGGAGGCTCTGAAGTCCGCACATCACTTCCGATTACCCTGGCCCCATCTCTGCCTCCGATGCAGAGCCCTCATCCGGGCCTTCCCCAGCCTCCAGGACTGGCCCATGTTCTTCCTCAGCCGCATCACTGTCAGACTCTGCTGCCAGCTCTGCAGGCTGCTGGCGGACCACAACACTCATGCTTTCACTGGTACAATATATTCTTGAGACATAACATTGCATAAACTTATTCAGTTAATAAAACAGCAATACAGTGCTTCTATCCTTCAAATATTAATATGTAGAAAATGAGATGTAAACAGAAAACTGTCATTTATTTTCTTCTGAAGAGAAATATATAACACCGAACATCAAGAAACTCAAATCACTATGATAAAAGTAAGACCTCTAAATTTATCATAGTGAAACATTTTGTCTTGCATTAGTACAGCAAAAAGAATTTGGTTGTCATACTAAGATATACAGTAGATATAGCCATGACTGTTAAATTGTGTAATAATTGAGAATCCTTATTAAAATACTGTTTTAAAGTAATCAATAGAGGTAAATCTTTAGTCCAATACAATACAATTCTTATGGAATAAGTCAATAGCATTCATTCTGGTTTACTATTGGACTCATTTCTCATCTGTGTTGGACAGACCTGAATGAAATCAATCAGAAGTTGAAATTCAGTATACAAAGGAATTTAACATTTAACACCTAATGTCTCTGATACAGTAAGTTCACATATCCAACTTTACTAAACACCTGTGCCTCTGCCTAGGACAACATTCACAGTATAATGTTAAGAAGTTCTGCCTTTAATGTTATTGGCCAGAAATTTAATATAGCCAGACTATTTCTGACTATAATCTGTACACTACAATTGAGGTGAATCCTCATGCAGTTTTGAAATGCTCTCTCTCTCTTGATTATAATCAACAGTTTCTATTTTATTACTTTTTAAGGAAAAAATTAAGGAAAAGTTGGAAATATCAGAGATACTAAGTGCATGCAATTTTAATGAAATGCCCTTTTTCTCCTAGAGCAAAACTAATCAGGGAATGTATATGAAAGTAAGATCACTGAGGAAGCTAACAATATTTGGCCAGAATTTATGATTGCTTAGTTTGAATTTGTGTCGCCACTTTGCAACTCAGTTTTCAGCTACAAGATAAGTTTATAACACATCTAGGAAGTTATAAAATAATTCTTAGAATATATTTTGTACCATTTCTAGCCTTCTGTAATTAGGATTGAGTCCCAGCTATACAACATATCAAAGATGTCCTAATGAATTTGCTTCAGATATTTTAACAACTGTGGATATCAGCCATTCCCTTTGAGTACAGAGAAAATTCAGAATGGCTGCTAAACTCCTTTGGGCTAGAAGTGCTGCATAATCCTATGAAATTTCTTGTTTCCCCATGGAGAGAAATACTACTCCAAGATGCTTAAAAGAGTTCAGCTGCTCTATATTATAACTATTCTCATGTAAGTATTCATTAAGAATACAGTCATCCATAGCAGGCTTTATGGGAAATAGCATTATCTTGATCTTTAATTATTTATTTGACATTTTCCTAGCTGCAATAGTGAGCAGGAGTCTTCAGAAGTTTCCTAAAGTTTATTAAGGTTTATGACCCTCCCAAGAAAAAAATGCTACCCCATCTACATACTGTAATTTTGGGATGTTATTGTCTGCCATCTTAAGTACATGTGGAATACTGTATCTGGAATTTTAATATGTCAATATGTTAATGTAAAAACACTGTGCCAGATTGCAATCCAGTTTGATTCTACTTTGTATAAGAATTAGTTCAGATTGTTAGATTGCATTTAACTCTCAAGTACAGATAGTCCTTGACTTATGGCCCCAAATTTCTATTATTACATGAGACAGTTGATAAGTGAATTTTTCCCATTTTATGACCTTTCTTGACACAGTTAAGGTAATAACTGAAGTTATTAAGTTAGTAACACAATTGTTAAGTGAATTTGGCTTCTCCATTGACTTTGCGTATCAGAAGGTCACAAAAGGGTGATCACATGACCTTGGGACACTGTAACTGTCATAAAAACATGTCAGTTGTCAAGTGTCCTAATTTTAATCAGATGAAAACAAGGATACTGTAATGTGTGAAAAATGGTTGTCAATCACTACCTGTACTTGGTGATAAGCAGCACTGTGCAGTTATCAATATTGATGACATCAAGATTTTTGCCCAATTTATACCTGAAGGGTAAATAAAAGGCATTCCTGAAATCATAAAAAGCTGCCTATACACTTAGATTTGATCTCTTGGAATATTTTTCAGCTGAATATTGAAGAACAACTCCATGTTCATTTTACTTTAAACCCAGCTTCTTCTTCAGCTTGGAAATGTGACAATGCCCATTTTGTTGGAAGATATTGTATAGATGTTCAGAATTACTGCAGTGTCCTTGTGCTCATCTAAAGAGCGTACTTACACAGCTTCTCTTGTGGGAGTTTGGATTGTTAGCTTGATAATGGAGCACTAGGTTGGTGCGGATAGTTTTACACTAGACTTGTGTTTCTAATTTGCCGCCACTGCCTCTGCTGATGAAAATATCCAGGAAAGGTAATGTGTTATTGTTGTCTTCCCTAGCGAATTTTATTTTTTTAAAAAAATGTTGATGGTTTCATAAGTGTCCATTTTTATGATTATCTTTTTTTTTATTAAAATGTTTTACAGGACAAAAAACATTTTTACAAGAAAAACATAAACCGTTTGCCACCTTTCCATATATGAATTGTACAATCACATTTGCAAATTAACAACCTCTTTAAAAAGAAACAATTATGTAAAATCCAAAAACCTCTCCAGATTCTTTACACATGTTTTCCCTTCCCTCCTTGTCTATTGAGGGAGTTGTTGTTAGAGAACCAGGCTTCTTTCAAGAGGCGCCCTCCTTTTGTTTCGTCATGGGCAACGACTTCGGTCTCTTGGAAGTTGAACTCGTGACCATGCTCCTCCATATGCATCCAAATCTGGGAGTGTTCCTTACGTCTGACCACTAGTTTGTGCTCATGCACCCTCGTTTTCAGTCGTTTTGATGTTTCTCCTATGTAATGACCTGCGCAATTGCTGCACTTAATACAGTAGATTATTGAGGAAGTCTCCTCCTTCGGCTTCTTTCGGGCGCATTATTCTCTTCCTCAGTGTTTGGTCAGGTCTGTGTGGTCTCTAACAACTCCCTCAATAGACATATTGACATACCACCGGCATACCAGGCTTTATGGCACCAGGAAAGACTTGAGGACCGATCACTAAGACTGAATGGAGATCGGGGACAAATTTCCTCCTTTAGGCATGGAGATTGGCCCAATGAAGGTGTGATAAACCCTGATAGAGGGCAAGAGAGTAGGTTAGGGAAACAGCAGAATGAGGAAGATGGGGGGGAGGGTAAGGAAGAACAACGCAGACCCATCACAAGATCATGGGCAAAACAAATGGGTTTAGAGGAGGCAATGTGTATGCCTGACATAACAATGGCATAACAATGAGGGAGAGAGAGCCGGGAGAAATACCTTCAAAGCAATGCCTGATAACCCTGTGTTACCCCCCAGGGAGAGAAAGAGGCAACACACAATGGGGAAGGAGGCAGAGGGAAGTGCATTGCCATCTGTTAGCATGACTAAGGCAGAAAAAAAGATAATTACAGGGGAACGCAAGGGTGTGGGCCTGTTACGCGCGCAATGACTAAATTGATTAGCATTACATAAAAGCAAGCAGCTCCTCAATGGGGATTTTATACTCTGACGAAGTTGGTAGGGGCCGACGAAAGCTTAGCACAAGTTTTAAAATGAAAAATTTTACACTTTTAAACGTTACGGAGATTGTGATGTCTATCGCCTCTTCTATAACTATACCTGGAACTCGCATCTTTAGGACAATTCTTTAGATAGATAGATAGATAGATAGATAGATAGATAGATAGATAGATAGATAGATAGATAGAAAAAAACTTTAACTCCCCTTGTTCATATCTAAATATAACTATTTAAACCAATTATTGTTTAAAAGTAGTCAATCCAACTTCTTTCTTATCCATTCTTCAATAATAAGCAAGTCTTCTTTCTTCCAGCATTACACAATCAGAACCCAGTTACAATTAACCATCACATCTCCAACCCTTACATATATTAACACATTGGCAAGATATTTTAATCAATTTCAAATAAAATATATTGTAAAAAACCTTATTTCTACTTTTTGCCCCACAAACTTATATTGATTCTGCCTGGAAACATTCCTAGCTTAATAACTTTATACAAACTTATTCATCTTGTTCTCTACAAATCCATTACGTATAATCAAATAACATCTTCACTATTTAAAGTCTATAAAAATATTATAAAAACCTTCCCTCAACCCTTGCACCATTTTTAACCCATAAGCTTATATAGATTCTTCAACAAAACATTCCTTGACATATAACTTTAGTATTAATATGCTTCAAGACAATAGTAAAGGTTTAGTCAGTAATCCATAACAATTCAAACATAACATTATTTAATATAACTTTTCTAGACAAATCATATCCCTAAATATAAGTAAATCATTCAGTTTCACTATAGTATAACTTTTCAAAACAAATCATATCCTTAAATGCAGGTATAATCATACATTTTCACTATTACTATCCTCCCCCAACAAAAAGATTGTAATTTTTCCATCTCCATTTTTTCTTAACTTTTTTGCGAACTTTCTTTTTCAGTCTTATTCCTCCACCTTCATCTTGTTCTCCTCGCAAAGTAGTTCCTCTCAGTGAACACATCTCCTTAACTGCAATTGAGAGTCCATTTTTGTAAAAGAAATTGTAAAATTCCACTTCAAATCTTCTTTCTGATATTAGGAATCCCAACACCTCCTGACAATTTTCCAGTTGACTGTAACAAAGCCTTTGGTGAAATCTCACTCAGTATTTTCTGATTACACTCCTTCAAGCCTCCCAGCTTTTCCTTCTTAATTTGGGAAGCATCCATTCCATTTCCCAGAGGCACATTAAACTGGATTTCTTTCACCTCTTCTTTCAGCAATTCACTGTTATTTAACAACTGAAATTCTGATACAATATCTCCACTTGTCTCTTTGTTTCGAACTTGAATAAAATCCTTTTTAAGAAGTCCTTCAATTCTCGCCACTATCACAGAGGTAAATGATTCTAATATTTCTTTAAAGAAATCCCCAATCAGTGTTTGTGTCTTTAATGATGTTTGTAATAGTGAACCTTCAAGACTTTCAATAAAGCCAGCCATTTCTCTTTTTCTTTTTCTCCAACCACCTTGAACAATGCTGGATGTTAACAGCTTTAATGAGAGTTAAGTTTCAGTTTCACACCCTATTAAGCACAAGTGCCATTTTCTTCCTTCCTTCAATCAACTTCCAAAAGTAACAATTTAAGCATGTAATTAAGGGCTTGTTACTTGCGATTGTCTGCTCTCCTGTCTTCACTCTGTCTGCATAGGAAACAACTTAAATCTCAATAAAGATTGCAGAGACGGTCGCGACGTTTTTTTCTGCTTAAAGCAGAAGCGCCCTGGATCTCGGAGTTTCACCGGATTTCCTGGGGAGCTCTCACCCTCCTAGCCCCCAAAGCTATTTCACGGGCTTTCAGGGAGCTCTACCTCCATCCGATTGCTTTCCTTTCCCTCTTCTCCCAAAGGAAAGGTTTTCCAGCCGTCGGACAGCTGATTTGAGCTGTCAGAACGGCTAACAAGATCACAGGGCTGGCGCTCCCAAAAAGAGCGTCCAGCAACTTCGGTGTCGGCGGAAGTCCCATTTTTATGATTATCAAAGTGTTGTCTATGCATGGGATCCATACTTTGTTTTATATGCATCAGAATGCTATGTATATTTATATGGTTGCCCATCTTAAGCACTCTGTGAAGATTACAACAATCAACAAACCTTCTAATAAACGAAGAGGGAGAGTGTGAGTGTGTGTGTGTGTATATTGGGAGGTGCTATACAAACGTTTTGATAAAGAGTCTGCACCTGAAATGGGCATGCCAGATCTCTCTGTAAAAGCTTGACCTTGACTGGCCAGCTGCAATTGTTAAAAAAGCCAAATTCTTCACCTGTACTAGATGTTTCATGTCAGTTTTTAATATCTTCCTCTTTTTGGACATTAACAAGGACTGCTTAATCAAACCTGCTTGATAGGCATTCATTTGGTTACTTTTAATGGAATTAAGTATGCTTCTTTTGTTTTATTTGTTTGTGAAGTCCTTGGTAATCTCTAAACTCGGTTGTTTCTTACAAATGGTTCATTACTTCACTGGGTAACATCATCAATGCTAGTGAGGATAGCACTAGCTCACTACTTATATACAGTAACTTACCCTGCTGGTGTTAATTGGTTTTTTTTTTTTAATTTGATTTATATGCTGCCCTTCTCCGGAGACTCAGGGCGGCTTACAGTGTGTTAAGCAATAGCCTTCATCCTTTTGTATATTTTATACAAAGTCAGCTTATTGCCCCCACAAACTGGGTCCTCATTTCACCTACCTTAGAAAGGATGGAAGGCTGAGTCAACCTTGAGCCTTGGAGAGATTCGAACCAGCAGAAATTGCAGGCAGCTGTGTTAATGACAGGGTACACCAAACCACTGTACTATCAAGGCTCTTGATAGTTTTTTCCTTCATAGTTCCTTGACTGGGGTATTGTTTTCTGCTTGATTGTTTGGAGTTATTTCCTTTTATTTGGCTGTTGGACAGGATATGTTCTGGTCTATGATATTTTTTTTCTTAGCTACTTTATTATCTCTTTTGACTAGTATCTCTTTTGACTAGTTTGTAATGTGACTTATCTCTGTGTGTCTATTGATGACTAATTTGTTTAATGCCAAGGTACTAGGAATTCTCTAGAATTTTTGGATTTAGCTTATTCTTTTGTTTCTTTTTGTAACGAAGTGTTAAAGCATTTTGTGTTCACCAAGCTTTAGCTTCATTAAATAGTACAGCTAGCTGAGTAGCAGTGTTGCATTAGCAAGGCTGTCTGGGGCTTATGGGATCTCTTGTTCCACCTCTTACAATTATGTTTTGCTTCTTCCACTGTGTCAAGGTGAAACTTCCCATCTGTGTGGAAAGAACAATAGAGTAAATTTATATTTAGTTTTAATGAAAAAATGTATCTAGGTATAACTGCATTTCTCATTTTTCCCCCAAGGAAGGAAGGAAGAAAAGAAGTAGAGGGAGAAAAATATTTCAGTAATTCATATTTTGAACTCTGCCAGAAAGGTAAATTCCCCAGAGCAACCCCGTGCTCTGTTCAATTTAGTGTGTGAGAATATGACTGCATATACATTTGGACCAGGCATATATCTGTGGAATTATATGTGAGATTCCAAAGTATTCAAGATGAACAGAACAAATATTATTCTATTTCTGACAGATACTGATTTATGCATAGGAGTTTATCAAAGAATCTAGTATAGATTATGTTCAAATATTGCTAAACTGTTGGATTTTTGTTGGTACTTTCTACAATTTACTTTTTCCCACTTTTGCCACAAATGGTTTAATCTCTATATATAAGCATTTGGGTGGTATGGGTGTGTTATCAGTATTTGTGCATGAGAAAGAAAAGAAAGGAAGGAGGAAGGAAGGAAGAAAGGAAGGAAAGAAAGAAAAAGAAAGAAAGAGAGAAAGAATGAATGAATTATAATACTAAAAACTAGAGCGGCTGTTACTCAGTTGGCGTTAAATGGTGTAGATTTAAGAAAGTTTGGTAAAGAAAAGCTAAGGAATTCCTTCAAGATGTGGGTGTCATAATTCACATTATCATTCATAGATGCACCTTTCAAAGGAAAAAAAACTATTCTAGTTTTAAGAAAATATACAAATTGCAGCATATGAAGCTGATTACATTTTTTCCATCTGTCATTTAATTTCTATCCCAAGACCTACACTATAAGATTATTTATACTAGTGAGACAGTGATAGGAGTCTGGTTCATAAAGAAAGCAACTTTATAGATTGCTCTGTATTCAATGAAACATTTCCCTCCTGTTATACTGATTCTCTAGCAAGATGAAATTTCATTTCATATAGGTATACATTCTTTTTGTGTGGATGTCTGATATATGAACCACTATTTTAAGGCTTTAAATTTCTGGAGAAAAATATGAATATACTTACTTAACTGACTTTCAGATGAAATGGCACTCATGCCCATTCACAACTTTCTTTTCTTTCTTTCTTTTTATTGAAAAAGTTTTTGAATACAAATTTTCCCCTCCATTTTTCTCCCCCCCTCCACCCTAACCCCCCCTCACCACCCATCCCCCCCTGTGACTTCTTCACAACAAAGACCTAATTCATAACAGATTATATAATATTTTACCATCCCCTTACTCCCTCCTCTAAGTACTGACCCTTACTTACTAATAGTATTATTAATATTGTTACTTCCCCCTTTTACCATACATTTCAAAATAACATTCTACTGTAACATTGTATAACTTCTAATTTATAACTTGTAATATTATTGTAACTCCCAATTTAACAATATTCTGCCCTTTTTCTCCTCCTCCATACTTATATCTGTATATTAATACATTTCAAAACAACCTTCCACTTTAAAACTATATAATAAATCCTACTTTAAAATTTAATCTTTTGTGTATATTAATATAACATTTCAAAGCAGCCTACCCCATAAATCCTAATTTAACATTTATTCAACTCTATCCATTTGCTCCACTCCCCTAAATATATCACTTAAACATCCCTTTTCTTAAACTAAACAATCAGTAAACTAACCTATTTCCACCCACTTTCCTGCAAAATTGCCATGCACAACAATTCTTAATATCTTTAATCCACTGCCCACTCTGCTAATATATATATATATATATATATATATATATACATACACACACACACACACACACACACACAGACATACACACACACAGACACACACATATATTCCGTTATATAAAAGAAAGTCAATGACTTTAAATTTATAATCCATATAATATCTTCTTTGATGTCTTTCCACTGGATTGTTGAGTCCATCATCCATAATAGGGTAACCTAGCATCCTGGTGCAACAGTTTGTTCAAAATCCTCAGTCATCATCTGCCCCCATCAGTAATGAATATCCTCATATATATATAAAAGAAAAAAACAACCACCCGAGTGACATTATGATTATATTCCATATAATTGTAATTGTGGCTTTCATCAGGATTATTAATTCCCATCATCCTAATGGGTAACAACCAGATCTTCTGCGTGTCCCAGCGTAGCTCTCTTGCCTTATAGCTCAAGATGAATATAATATATTTATCAATAAAAGAAAGAAGTCCAAAATAGATAATTCAAATCCAACAAATTAAGGCTCTTTTCACATCCCAAAATTATGGCATTGCAGAGGTCTGTCACTCTACTCAGGATAATATTAACCAATACTTCGCCTCCACTATCTTTTCATATATTCATTCATTTTTTAAAAATAACTGGCTTCACTGTTGCTTAATTTAGAAATTTTTATTTTTGTGAGACCTATTTCTTTTTTTCTTTTCTTTTTGTGGGTTTGATCTCCATCCTGGTTTCCTTTCTATAAATTGTATATCAACTGATCGATTTTCATTCTGCTTTATAACTTGATCTTGTTGGTTTTGCTTTCGTGTCTCATATTTCTTTTTTATCAATTGTGTATCAGCTAATTGGTTTCCATACTTGTCTGTGACTTGATGAATCATCACGTTAGAGTCCGATGCCACTTCTCTCGTATTTATAGATAATCCAGCTGAGGTGTCTAAAGAATCCAAAGGCAATTTGTCCACAGCAGCCTCTATAATTCGATGTTTTCCCTTTATTTCCAATTCCTTCTGCTTATCCTGTATTGTGCCTAGAGATGTTAAGTTCATTTTCAAAATTTTTTGATAAAATTCTTCCGCTTTTTCAACAGTATTTAGTTGGTATCTTTCTCCTTGATATCTCAATATTATACCAGCTGGTGCGTCCCACCTGAATAAAATATTTCTTTTTTTTAACTCAGTCACCAGAAAACCAAATTTCTTCCTTTCCAATAACATCTTAGGCGGGAGCTCTTTGTAAATCCAAATCTTTCTTCCAAACAGTTGCAAAGTAGAATTAAAAGAATTTTGCACAATATTATTTCTTATATCTTTATCTGTAAAATAAATCACCACATCTCTAGGCAATTGCCTTTGCTTTGCAATCCAGGAATTTACCGTATTTTCCGGCGTATAAGACGACTGGGCGTATAAGACGACCCCCAACTTTTCCTGTTAAAATATAGGGTTTGGGCTATACTCGCCATATAAGACTACCCCTCTTCCAACACACACCAAATAAAAATTAAAAAACATCAACTGCCTCAACACAATGTAAAAGCATCTGTGCTAGACCCAAAATGGCCCCTGCAACTAGCAGGAACCTCACACAGCCACAAAAAGCGCAAAAAACAACTTTCACACTTTACACACACACAACACAACACAACACAACTGGCTCATCCACAATGTAAAAGCAGCTGTGCTAGACCCAAAATGGCCCCTGCAACAAGCAGGAACCTCACACAGCCACAAAAAGCCCCAAAAAATCAACCTTCACACTTTACACACACAAAATTCCACATACAGCTTTGTGAGATTTTGTGTGTTTGTGTAGTTAGAGTGAAACACTACAGAAACACACCACATCTCAGAAAGCTGCACAAATATTATTTTATTTTTATTTTTATATGAAAACTAAATTTAAAACTTCCTAAACTTTAAATGGCTAGGTCTAAAAAAGAACAATAAAAAACCCCCAATTAACTATTTTTTTAAAGCTCCCAAAGGGGAAAAAAACTTACCCAATAGAACAGGGGTCTCCAACCTTGGCAACTTTAAGACTTGTAGACTTCAACTCCCAGAATTCCTCAGCCAGCTTTGTTTTTACTGGCTGAGGAATTCTGGGAGTTGAAGTCCACAACTCCTGCCTGCATGATTGCAGGCAGAAAGTGGCTTGCTGATGGAATGGATTCAGGCAAGCGAAGCAAGGCAAGCGTGGCGATTACCAGCTAAGGTAAGCAAGCTGGAGGGGGAAAACTTTTTTCTTTTTACAGGGCTCTGGGCTCTGGCGATCCCAGCTGAGTTGCCTGATTAGCAAAAAAAAAAAAGATTAGCTGAGATCGTCAGAGCTTGGATCGATGGCTCTGGCGATCCCAGCTGCGATGCCCGATTGGCAGGCAACTCAGCTGGGATCGTCAGAGCTTGCAGAGTCACGTAAAAGGAAAAAAGTTTTTTCCTTTAACATGGCTCTGGCATCCCAGCTGAGTTGCCTGATTAGCAGGCAAAGCTGGGATCGTCAGAGCTTCGATCGCCAGTGCCATTTAAGGCTCGTTAGAGTCTTTTGGGCTGGTCTGCCTGGTTACAGGAGAATGACACCCGGCGTATAAGACGACCCCCGACTTTTGAGAAGATTTTCATGTGTTAAAAAGTCGTCTTATACGCCGGAAAATACGGTATTCTATAAACTCTGTCAATCCTACAAAATACTTCCTCAGGTTGAACCTTTAAGATCCCAGCCAGAATTTCAGAAGATATTTTCCTTAAATCATCTCTGTCATTTTCCTGCAGTCGTCTGAGTCTAATCGCATATTCAGTAAAATTATGTTGCATCATTAAAACTTCTCTTTCAATCCGTTGTTGTATGTTTTCTGCATTACAAGTCTTTTGATCAGCCTCCATTTTAAGTTTTTCTTTTGAGCTATTGTCTTGAGTGTTATAAGTTAGTAATACTAATACTAGTATTAGTAATAGTAATACTACTACTAGTAATAGTAATACTAATAAGTTAATATTTGCATCCAACTTAATCATAAATTCTGCAAAACCATTAGCCATTTTTATAATCTTTCGGTCCAAAAAATCAAACTTTGATTGCACTAATTCTTTAATTTCCTGCTTAAATTTTTCAAGGTTCTGATTCACAATCTCATCCCTTCTTACAATCTCCTCCAAAAGAAATTCAATTATATTAAAATCAGTTTTCTGAGACTGGAGATTTAGAACTTGTTCACGTAATTTATTAATGGGGGAATCCCCCCGCCACTGCTTGTTTGTCCAGCTTTGCAAGCTTTAATGCCATATTTCCACACAGACAAACTATTTAAAAAAAAAGAAAAGAGAGGCAAAAAAGAAAAAAAAAAGCTTCTTTCCAACCAAGATCAATATCAGATCTCCAGGAAGAACAAAACACAAAAGTAGAGCTTTATCTTCAATTGTAGCCAGAAGTATTTATTCCGCTACTTTGTATCTTAATAGAAAACAGAAGGACTCTCCCTTTCAGCCCCTTCTCAAGCCTCGGCAGTCGCCATTTTTAAAAATTCTTTTTCTCCTTTTCCTTTTCCTTCTTCAATAATTGTTATAAAATAGATGAAATACTTGCGATTCAGGGTCAATCTTCCCTTAATTAGTGCTGCTGCTGCTGATAATGATTAAAATACAACATTGTATGTAAATGTCATCCACATTGGATGGAAGTTATGTTGGAACAAGTGATTTTAAGTAAATTCCTCTTGAACAGCCTTTTTTTTTGGGGGGGGGATAGGCAAAGCCTTAGACTGAAATTGCTTCTATAAATATGGATGACATGTATTGCAAAAACATTTATCAGATTGAATGTGTACTCAGTATATTAAGTTTTTCTGATCTTGATAAAATTGCCTATGCATGTCTGGGATAATTAGATAATCACACCTAATTTATGCTACTATAATACATCAATAGGGTTGCTTCCCAATTGGTTTTACAAGATTCCATAAACAGGTGAGTAATAATAAATATACGTTTCTGATCAGTGCACAGTGTCATGCTCGTTCCTTGCGCCTGACATTTGGTAAGCTAAAAATAATGAGGTATTTAAGGTAAAGTTGCTTGCAAAGACAGAAAAGTATGGACAGAAAGAATACATGCTGTTAGTATAAATAAGATCTAGTTAGATTTATTTTCATTTTCACCCATTGTTTTTTTAGGCACATTGTATCACTCTATACTGTACATAACTTTCTTTACCACAAAAATGAAATGCATTCTTACAGGCATTTTTATCAATTGTTGATCATGGTTTCAGCAAATTAATCCATATTCATTTAATGAATGAATTTAATTGGATTGGATTTAATTTTAAAAATAATTTTATTGAAAATTTTATTGAAAATATTGAAATCAAGTCTGGAGCAGAAGAAAAATAATAAAGAAAAGAAAAGAAAGAAAAGATATAAAAGAAAGAAGGAAAGAGAAATAATTAAGTGACTTCTGATCTTCACCATGAATACAGGCAAACTTAGTATTTCTTCCCCCCATATAAGGATACATACCTATGTCTGTCCTTCACAAAGCCAATTTTTATCCATTTGCAGATTAATCATTAACATTTCAGTCTAAGTTGTCCAACAAAAAGTCCTAAAGGGATTCCAAAAGTCCAAGAGTCATTCAACTGCTGTCATATATTTAATTTACTTTTTTTAACATTTGATGAAATATTGGATTTAATTACTATCAATGAATAGTAACATGCTATGCATATTATACATCTTGGTTTCCACAAGCAATTTTATAGACGTGTGAAATATTAGTTTTATGAAGTTTTATGTCAGATAGTTTCAGAAGATAGAAGATTTCAGATACGGTTTCTCTTAAAATTGGAATTCTGTGTTTAGAACTATGAAATATTTTAATAAATGACTTACACACCGTTCATAATTAGCAGGGAGTTGTATCGAGAAAAAGCTTATGATTTTATTTATCTATTTATTCATTCATAGCTACATCTTTTGACTAACTCTGAGCAGCTCCCAATCAAAAATTAAGAGGTCACAAAAACAAAAACAAAAATCTGATGTGAATCTGTTCTGTCTTTACTGCTGACTCTTTACCAGACATCTATTCCTAGTAGTTCATCACCTTAGAATGCTTCTGTATTCCTGCAAAAATCTGCTTAGCAATTTAATATATATGTGACCTTTACTTGTGATGAAATATTTTCTTCTGTTACTTTTTTACTCTTAATAGATAGGAACCATAAAGTGTATGTCAAATGTAATGGGTTCTGTGTTGTAAAAAGAATTAAGTTATCATTTATGACTATTATTACCATATATACTGACTGGACAATCTGTGGCCCATTCAAGATGCTACTTATTCCCATTCCTTTGCCTTCAGTCTTTCAAAATATGACAGATTTAGTGGACAATTGTGCCCTGGGACAATGGACAGAGTTCTTAATGAACATAGATATGCATATATATGCATACATAAGTGATTTTTTAATTTATTCTGGTACTACATATGATTGTCAGACAGCCAAAATTGTGTATTTTTAAAAGAAAAACTAAGTCAAATTGTTCTAATTGCATTAAAGAAAAGCTGAAAAAGTTTTTCCTTTTTTTCCCCTTTCGTTCTTTGTGGTAAGTTCAGAAAATGCAGCTTTGGAACCATATGGGAATTTAAAAGATAACATGTAATCCTTAAAAAAGTGATATTTTAACATTTTAAGTACATTTTAGGGGACTTTTTAATTTCAGAACAGTATAAAATTTGCACATGAAAGAAAAAATATAATACTACATAAGTTCTTTGCTAAAAGTTAGAAGACAATTAATATCTTTGTGGCAGAATGTTATACCTTGACTCCAACTATGACAAGTACTAAAATACTTACTGGTAAATACAAATGTAACATAGCCTTTAGTAAAACACATGTTGTAAAAGGAACAGTGAGGAGCTGGTTTCTAAAATTCTGAACTAAAAGGGTAGCATATCCAATTTAAAACTTAGCATGAAATTGGGAAAAACCTTTTTGATGTGTTTCAGGACATTCTTTTGCAATTAAACCATAGATATGAGTTCTTATCTCTTTTCAACTACCAAGTAGCCACGTTGCAGTGGGGCACTCTATTAGTTGCATTGTAGGATTTAAAATAAGTTTTTTAAATGAAAAAGCCAGAGGCTTAAAACAACTCGTACATTACGGGATTTCCCTGAGGATGGCCAAAATCTTAATTCCTGGTTGAAATTGGCATGTGGCTGGGCCTTGGAATGTGTGGCACCCCTGTGGCCTTTCTCTGTGTGTTCATCCTATGGTATACTTTGTATTACTTTTCAAGAGATGATGCACTAATGGAACACTATATACAAGATCCCAGTTCAAGTCTGATTGAGTATGGGTAAAAAGCAATATTCTGGATGAAGGCAGTGAAACATTATTTTTATATTCTTAACATTTGCATTAGTAGCCATTCAGCATTTTTTTCTGGGTGGCCTGGACCTGCTTGGAAAGGCTGGACCACTGGATCATACGTGATGCTACTGTGAAAAATATTCTGTCTCTTTGATGGATAAAATAATTCAAATTCACTCCAAGCTGAATTGCAACTAAACAGATTGGCCAAGGCGCTTTGTGTCTAGTCCTGGGATGACTGCTGAGAAAGTGTCCAGAATTTGCTGTAGTGTTAGTATGGCAATCTGTTTTCTGGACCCAAATAATTCCTGGATAGTTAAGGAGGTAGTTGGTTCCATGCTAGGGTAGAGCCTCCTTGCATGAAGGAAATAATGCAGCTGTCCCTGGACCCAACTAATTTCATAATTTTTATCCTGTCTCTAACCTTCCTGTGTGTGGCGAAGGTTGCATGGTTGGGTGACAGCTCCCCCAGCACCTGGATGAAACGGCGTATCTGGATCCGTTCCAGTCAGGCTTCAGGCCTGGGTACAGCACGGAAACGGCATTGGTCGCGTTGGTGGATGATCTCTGGAGGGCTCGGGACAGGGGTTGCTCCTCTGTCCTGGTCCTATTAGATCTCTCAGCGGCTTTTGATACCATCGACCATGGTATCATGCTGCACCAGTTGGAAGAGTTGGGGGTGGGAGGCACCGTGTTGCGATGGTTCTCCTCCTTTCTCTCCGACCGGTCGCAGTCTGTGTTGGCAGGGGGGCAGAGGTTGACCCCGAGGCACCTCATACGTGGGGTGCTACAAGGGTCCGTCCTCTCGCCCCTTCTGTTCAACATTTATGTAAAGCCGCTGGGTGAGATCATCCGTGGTTTCAGGGTGAAGTACCACCAGTACGCTGACGATACTCAGTTGTACATCTCCACCTCGGACCACCCCAATGATGCCCTTGAACTGATGTCACGGTGCCTGGAGGCCGTGCAGATCTGGATGGGAAGGAACAGGCTCAGGCTCAACCCGTCCAAGACCGAGTGGCTGTCCAACGTCCTGATATAGTCAGTTGATGCCATCGCTGACTATCGGGGGCGAATCGCTGGCCCCCATGGAGAGAGCTCGCAACTTGGGCATCCTCCTGGATTCAGGGCTGTCTTTAGAAGAACACTTGATGGCCGTGACCGGGAGGATTTTCCATCAGGTTCGCCTGATTTGCCAGTTGCGTCCTATTCTGGATCGGGACTCCTTAAACATGGTCACTCATGCCCTCGTCACTTCCCGCCTGGACTACTGTAATGCTCTCTACATGGGGCTCCCCTTGAGGAGCACCCGGAGGCTCCAACTGGCGCAGAGTGTGGCCACACGGGTGGTTATGGGAGCGACCGCCTCCTGCTGCAAACGGCCTCCCACCGGCTGGTACGGTTTCACAGAGAGGGACTCCTTTGGGTGCCGTCGGCCAAACAATGTCAGCTGGCGGCCCCCAGGGGGAGAGCCTTCTCTGTGGGGGCACCTACTATCTGGAACGAGCTCCCCCCGGAAATACGGAGGATCCCGAATCTACGCATCTTCCGCCGCGCTCTCAAGACCTTTTTATTTCACCAGGCTGGTTTGGCCTAACCTTTCCCATTCTCTTTTTAATGTAAATTTTAATGTAAATTTTAATTTGTTCTTAACCTCGGGTTTTAAATTTGTCTTGGGCTAAATTGATTTAATTCGATTTTACTTCTGCTCTTAAATTTTTGTATCCTATGTGTTTTATCCTGTGCCTGTTCACCGCCCTGAGTCCTTCGGGAGTAGGGCGGTATACAAATTAAATAAAATGAAAAATGAAATGAAAATGTATGGAATAATGTTCAGAAGGTAGTAGGGATACAATTTCAAAATTCTCTGAAAGAAGCAGATTATCTATACCTGTTTCAACCTGGTTTTATTATGGTATTTAGAATGGATTCTGCCTTGATTGTATTTGTAGATGACTGAGCTGGGATGCCTATGAGTAAATATATGAATGAATGTCTTTTTGCATGAATAAAGTAATTATGAATAGTATTGTAATATATTTTACATATTCTATAAACTTATTAAATAGACAGCTATATTCAATATTTTCCAAACTAAAACTGCAGTGACATGACACCAAATAATATAATTCAAGGATCTTAAGAGAATATGTTCTTTAAAGCATCAAATGCAGTAACTATAACAGTATAACTGTATAATTATATAACTAACTATATATGTGCCAATTCATTTTACTCTAATAGTCTTTTGTGAAAATTCATTATAAATAGGAAGAGGAATATGTGAGCAGGAGCCCTATATATAACACAAAGAACTTGAAAGAGTAAGCCTTTGTTTCCATTTGGGTTCAGAAAAGCTACTTTTCCATCAAGAGAATAATAGAAAATATTTACATTTTTGTAATCTTAAATCATTCATAGTTTAGTGACTGTAACAATGTTGATCTTTAGACATTAAATTATCACAATATGATTTGTTGCTGATGACAAAAAAGAAAAGCCTAAAGGGTTTAAAACTCAATAATCTATAATAGAACAATTTGTCCTTTAAATGTCATTAAAATTTCTATATCATCTTTATCCTTCTAAAATACTTTATCTCCTTTGTGTCTATGTTACATATATATATATATATAACTTTATAAACTAACGTGATTCATTGAGTCATCATTTCAGAGATATTTCCTCTAATTAGAGAAACATAATCATCATAGGTGGACAAAAAAGGAGTGGGAGCAGAAGCAACTACTGACTTTCTGCTGGCTTCCCCATTGACTTTGCTTATAGAAACCTGGCAGAGAAGTTTTGAAATAATAGTCACATGACTGTGGCTGATTGCACTTGTACAGCAGTACTGAAGTGGCCACAGGTTTGCTAAATCTCCATATCATAAAAGTCACAATAATCTATTTGGGGCATATTAATTCAAAAATTGTTACCGTGTGATTTCCTATTTTGCCCAATTGAGGGTTAACAAATAATCAAACTAGACATGATAGTTTTAGTAGTATATAGATAGGTAAAATAGTGTTTTTAAAAACATTTTTAGCAATTTGAGAAGAAGTGCAGGATTATTTTGTGAAATACCTTTGTTCCAGCTGTTAATATCAAAACATTACTTTAGTTGTAATTAAACAAATATTTATTGATTTTTTTCAATCACATTTTAAATTTATACTGTATCTGCATAAAAAACTATAATAAATTCTTAGTTCATAAACATATGGGGAAAATTGCAGTTCAGATTACAAAAATATATTTGAACAGAGGTCTTACATAACTTATATATCAGCTGCCCTTCTTTTTAGTATACTCTTGCTTCATTGCCTAAAACTGCAGGGTGAAGTGTGATTAATGGTATTTTTTTACCCTTTTTAGAGACTATTTTTATGATCACATTTTTCAAACTGAAATGGAGCACATTATCGCCTTCTTGATCATTGTTGTAAGATTTGAGATCTGAGAAGGCCAGCTGGAGCAGCTGTGTTTTTCCTTGAATCACAATACCAAATAACTTTCATCTCTGTTGCTATCTCAGCTGCTAGTCTCAAGCTAAGGCTTTCCCATAATTCACCATTTCAAAGTAGTGGAAATAACCTCTTTGGGATGCTTTGGAAAACCACAGGAAGATGGGGATAGATGGACAGGAGATGGATACATCCACACACAGAGACAGACCAGTGGTGCTTATCTATTTCAAGTTTTGTTTTTTTCATTGTTACATTTTATAATATGAACATATCAATACATTAGGTTTGTTTTAGTTATGATTTTGATAAATATATAACAAGATGAAAGAAAGTGACATTTCTGTATAGAAATGCAAAAAATTATGAATTTAGGAGACATATTTAATTTAATAAATACTTTTCCAAGTATTTTCCAATAATCTATAATGATTTTTGGTTCTGCACCAACCTCTGCAGTTTCTAAAACAATGTAAAGTAATTGTACTATACATTAGAATACTGAGTAACTTGAAATTAGTAATTTTCATTGAACCTATGTTACTGTACTATGAATATACCGGTAGGTGATCATTCTGTATTGGAAGCAAAATTATTGTTTTAGAGAAAATGGTACAGTGTTTTATTTTTGGTGTTGTTTTATTCGATAAAACTAATATAATTCACAGTTATTAATATTTTAGGAAGATAATAAATTAATCATTCTTGTACATAATTCAGAAGCCTACAACAGAGATAATAGTGTACAGCTGAATTATTTTTATCACTCTTAAACTGTGTCCTTAAAAAGGCACCAAAATTTAGTAATTTCAGACTTCTTGTTGTCATTGTGATCATCATCATCACTGCTATTAACTGAGCTTTGGTTATTATCCATTAACATTGTTGGAGTGTATTATAGTTTTTTACAAAATATTACATTTGACCTTTGTAAAGAAAATATTAAGAGTTTCATATGTTAATTAAACAGCTGATAATCAGACTTCTTGCTGATAATCCAGACTTTTTCTGTACAAAAATCTAAAAGTGCTTAACAGATAAGTTCTTTCATTATCATTTTTAAACCTTTTAAAATTTTAAAATTTGACCCTTGATCTTAAACCTAATACTATGGTCAACTCCAAGTCTGGTATTGATACACTGATTTCCAAACTTGTCATTTATTATCATAGATACTATGATACTATACTATAACCTTTTAACTGTTGCCTCTCCTCAAAAAAAAAAAAAAACACCCTTAGGTATCAAATTCTCAATATAAAATAGGGCTTTGGTACATAAAAGGGCAAAAGATTAGCTGTCAGGTTTCCTGACATTAGCTTTGTGTACCTTTCATTCAGCTAAACAATTTAAACAAAAGTTGAAGATGAAATGCATGTAAAGTTAAGTAAAGGTCACTTAAAATATCAGCTAATGCCTGATAGAATCCCTCTTTAATAAGAAATTATGACAAGTTAAATACTGTGAACTTTTTCAGTGTACAAATAAAGAACGTGTTTAAATAGAAATTTTCACCATACATTTTCGTGCGCAGAGGCAGAAGGATTTTTATACATTAATATATGTTAGCATTAAAATTTCACACTTTTCAATACTTTTAATGTTTTCTCATTAACTATAAGGTAATTGCTTTTGCTTGGAATTGAAAAATATACTACAATATTCTATTACATCACCCTGCCAACAAAAGTGCATATAGTCAAGTTTTCCCAGTTGCAATGTATGGCTGTGAAAGTTGGACCATAATAAAGGATGAGTGCCAAAGAATTGAGGCCTTTGAACTGTGGTGCTGGAGAAGATTCCTGCGAGTCCCTTGGACTGCAAGGCGATCAAACCGTCAGTCCTAGAGGAGATCAACCCTGACTGCTCTTTAGAAGGCCAGATCCTGAAGATGAAACTCAAATATTTTGGCCACCTAATTAGAAGGAATGACTCACTGAAGAAGAGCCTCATGCTGGGAAAGGTTGAGGGCAAAAGAAGAAGGGTCCGACAGAGAATGAGATGGCTGGATGGAGTCACTGAAACAGTAGGCGTGAGTTTAAATGGACTCCAGAGGATGGTAGAGGACAGGAAGGTCTGGAGAAATGTTGTCCATGGGGTCGCGATGGGTCGGACACGACTTTGCAACTAACAACAATAATCCTATTACGTACTCTGTTAAATGTAACAACGTTCTGTTATCAAAGTATAGAATCAGTGAATCAGGAGAATGGATTAATTGTACATTTACATTTTGTAATTGTAATTATATGTTCACCCTATCATTGAGAATCAGTTTGGTCTAGTGGTTAATGTACGAGGCTAGAAAGTGGAAGACATTGAGTTCAAATCCTGTTTTAGCCACGAAAGCCAGCTAAGTGCCTTTGGGCCAGTCACTCTCACGCAGCTCAACCCACCTCACTGGGTTGTGGGGAAAATAGGAAGAGGAAGGTGTGTTGAATATGTTTGCTACATTCAGTTGTTTGGAAAAATAATAAAGACGGGAGATGGATGGATGGATGGATGGAGTGAATTGCACTTTATTTTGTTTATTATTCTTTTAATTTGTTGTCCTTTATTTGAAATGTACAAAGACTATTTCAGGAATATAAAATAATGGTTAAAATAAAATAATGCTTAAGCCATCTTGATTAGATTTAACGGGATGACACAGCCTAAAGCACCAAAATTTTGAAGTGTATATAGATGTACTGTATATAATATAGCATATGATTATATTATATATAATATAAATATTGCAAAATATTGAAATGTGTACTTTTTATGTGCCTCATTATGATATTATTCTTGTTATTATGAACAAGAGTAACAGTCAGTATTTATAAGCCAAAACACAGAATGTATGTTGAACGTTGAATGCCATGATATTATGTCCTGCCAATATCAGATACAAAACCTTTGCCCATCTGTTTGAAATTCTCTGAAGGCTTTATTTACTAGACTACATTAACACTTCTTAAACATAAGTAGCTATTTAACTATAAACAGTAGTGAAGAACTGGAAATTGTCCAGATAAATGTGACTAGTAGCTGTTAAAGAATTATGAACTGGGTGAGAATTGTATAAATAATCCCACCCTTATCTGTTGGACAAATGGTTTTGGCAAGTTATACTTTGGGGAGTATAGTTCAAATTACCAATTTATTCCAATGCTGTGTCTGGCCTATCCCTGTCATCCCTCAACAGAAGCATAGTTAGTTATTCACTAGTAAATTGTTCTGGGAATTACATATGGCACAAATATATTCTTCTATGTCAGTTTTCCCATGTAAACAAACATCAGCTAATTGCCAAATGCAATAGATAAGGATTTAGCATTTTAATAAAAAGGACTAGAAATATATATGTTTTTATCCCAAAATATGTGGAAGAATTATCAGCACAACTTAACATCCCAGGTGGAATATAGTTTTCTGTGAAGAGGTTACGGGGTTTCTTTTTCCTTTAATAAACCAGGCTCATTATTGTAGTTTCCCTGCCCCCAGGGAAACATATGCTAGTGCCAAGGCTGGATTTTAGCAGTAGGAAATGTACCATCTGCCACCTTGGAGGATAAATAATCATGGATTAAATATTTAATGTTTGAGAAAGGTTTTTTGTTATTATAATTATAGTAAAAATTCTGTTAAACTCTGTTGATGGATTAATTGGCTGTGTTTGTAAATCCACAGAACATGTTTGTAATGTTTTAGTATTTGACAAAAAAAGTCTATCAAATGAGCTTTTGATAATTGGGTATTTCTTTTGTATTTAGCAGATTTTCTTTTGTTCCCTGGATTTTCAGGAGCTGAAATTATTTATTTAGTTGATTTTATACCCTTTTTGCAGCTCATAAATCTTACATTCATTAGCAATCATAATAAATGTATGCTGGGTTATCATAACAAAATTGTGCTTCTGTTTAGAAACAACTTATATGATAAACTGATTGAAAACTATGGTAATAAGAAAGTTCATCTGTTGTTTTATTATCAGCCTAAAATGATCTACTGAAAAATAAAAACTTATTAGTTGAAAGTTATGGATAGTAACCTATGACACGGTTGGTTGGTTGGTTGGTTGGTTGGTTGGTTGCTTGCTTGCTTGCTTGCTTGCTTGCTTGCTTGCTTGCTTGCTTGCAAGGAAGGAAGGAAGGAAGGAAGGAAGGAAGGAAGGAAGGAAGGAAGGAAGGATTAACCTAAAAATCATATGCCCACTTATTGCTTTTTCCTATATCTAGTACTATATCTAGTATGCTTCTAAAATTTTACTCATTAATTCATTACAATATCTATAAGCAGTATTGTATTTTTGCAGGATTCTTTGCATAATGCTTCTTGTTTTTCTTAATACATACTGTGCATTCAGGAAGTATTCAGACCCCCTTCACTTTTCTCAATTTTGTTATGCTGCAGCCTGATTCTATAAATGGAGATGTGAGAAACTGGAAACCAGGTAGTGGAGGCCATAAAAGAAGAGACAGAAATGAGGCAAGGTGTAGAAAATGTCCTCCCTTGCCTCTTTTCTGTCTCTTGTTATATGGCCTCCACTATCTGGTTTCTAGTTTCTCACATCTCCACTTACTGAAATCTCTGGAGAAGTTTTAGAATCATGGGACAGTATGGACACAGGAAGGACAAGCAAGTGTTGTAGTTATAGGAACATTTAGGAACATCGTTTAGCAAGGAACATTCAGGCGTCAGAGGATAGTAGAAGAAGAGTTGGATGGTTTCATGTAGTCTGTAATCTGTGAATTTGAAGTTTCTGGCTGATATGTTTCCTGATCCAATGTTGATTATGATCTAAAAAACACTCGTGACATTGAACCATGATACCTTTTGGGCCACACTTTCTCACTGGAATTGCTTATCATGACTGTTTAATTTAGGAAGGTTGCGTGCAGATGCTGGGATTTTAAAGAAAATAAGTCTATTCTGTGGCTGCCAGATTCACTCACTTCTAGCATTTAGAAAGACTATACTTTTCAATTGATAGTGGAGTGAATTTAATTTAATATTAATAAAATTGCAAGGAGATATTGAGGTATGGCTTATTCTTAGTAAAGAAAAGAAAAACTTCAGCTAACTAGCAGAGGGATTTTTTTCATCCTCCATGTTTGATTTTAAACAATTTTCTCTATATAATAATGGTATATGGGATAGATATTTTAATGCTACTATTTAGAATTAAATCTTGAGGTCTGTAGCAACATATAAAACATAACTGCTTCCTCTAATCAGATGGATACATGTTTATGAAATGCATTTGAAATTAGGCCGTCTATCAAACAATGCTCTTTTAAAGGACTAGTTTCTAATTGAATAATTAAAGACCTGGTTTATATTAGCCATGCCAGTAAGTCAGAAAAATGGATTGACAATAAACTCATTTGATTTGCAGCTTTTAATTATAAAGAATACAAAATGTTAGGCTTACATTTATTATAACACAGCTCTTTATGAATTGGATTGTAGGATTGTAGTGATCCCTGTCATCTTATAAACATTTTAATTTCTTTATTCCATGAATCTTCAATTTTTTTATAGCATGTGAATAACATAAAGCTATTACCATTATATATAGTACAAAATGTGGTTACAGCCTTATAAATTACATCAGAAGGTCGGAAAGTCTTGTGGTTATAGTGCACAGCAGCAATTCTAAAGTATCCTAATGGATTACCCATCATTTAGTGATATTCCAGCAATACAGAGAAAGAGAAGCAACTGAAAGAAAATTAAAATTTCTTCTGGCTAAATCCCAGTGTTTTTATGCTTGACTATAACAGTATCAGAATTATAGCAAAATACAACTTTTAATTAAAAATATTATAGTGTACCCTCAGTGTGCCACAAACTATTTTCCTAAAATGGTTGGGATAGTCTCATGAATAACATTGAGCTGTTCTGTGCTCTTTGTTCTTGTAGATGTCCTAGCCCTGCAATAATGGGCTCAGGATTTTATGTCTGCTTTTGGAATATTGGTCTGAACACCAAATTCTGTTACAGGGAGGGAGTGAAAAGTGCTAATTCTTTGTCTACATTTTGTCCACACAAAACAAGTGGCACTGGTTTGTCATACTATGTGATATCTCCTATGCAGGTACTCCTCGATTTACAACAGTTTAATTAGTTTGACCATTTGAAGTTACAACGGTACTGAAAAAAGTCAGTTTTTCACACTTTTGACTGTTGCAGCATCCCCATGGTCATGTGATTTACATTTGGATGCTATCTGCATCTTTTTCTGAGTCTGATGGATTTGGTAGTAATTAGCTATGCCTGGTTAAATCCTTTCTGTTTTTTGTGGTATTAGTTTTGAAAAGCATCTAGACTTCCCTTCCAATTCTGAACCTGTTGGCTCAAAAGAACTACAAGAGTCCTTTTGAAGATGCCATACTATCGAACACTAGTCTTGCTGATACTGTTATTTCCAATCCATGGAACAGACATCCTTGGAAGTACAATCTACCCATATGTCAACATTTATAACATTATTACAAATTTGTTTGTTTGGTTTTGGTTGAGTTTTAGTTGTTAAATTACTACAATCTATTAATTCTAATCTGTTTTTAATGTTTTATTATTTTTTAAAAAATCAGCTAACCAAGAATTTACCAGAATATATAGGCTACATAGAAATCAAGATTGTTTTATTTATTTTATGAAATAAAATAAGTACTTAACATCCAAAGTTTTTAGTAAAAAACAATAAAACAACTAACTCAACACTGTCTTCCATTTCCATTTCTGCATAAAAAAAGAATAAGAACTAAGGAATTGTGTCTTCATCATTTGGGCATGCTGAGAAATTTAGTTCTGCAATTGGAGAGAGTATAAGGCAGACCCAGAACATTTCTTGCTTCCTTTATTAGCTGGGCTTTTGAAGGTCTATATAGGGAATGAGTCTGAATATTTTTCTCCGTTTTCCTCTTTGCCTAACAAAAAAGAAAAGTGATTATGCTCTGTCTGGAAATTATCAGGTTAATTAAAGCTTCATGGTAGGGACAGCAGTCACTTCTTTTCAAAGTGAAAAAGCTAAGCATTGAAAAGAAGAGGACTAAGAAAACATCCAAGCATATTGTTCGCAACGAATCCTAAAAAAGTTAGAAAGCGTTTGGTAATTTGAAATTGTTTGATACAGACAAGGCAGTCCAAAATAATATCCAAGTATTTAATGTAATTGATTGTTCCAAAATAATGCAGAAGATTAATACACGATTAATACATTAATACACAATCCTCCCATTTTCTTAATATCCCCCATGTCAATGTTAATGATCGAAGCCCCTCAGCATGACCTTCTGCATGTGATCCAACAGAAAGTATTGGAACCTGTATGTGTGTGATTCTAGGAATGGGTTTAGATGTTGCTAGGTATAAAGTATTCCTTAAAAATATAGAATTTTCTCTTTGAATTTATTTTTGTTGAATAATCTCATAGTTATCATCCAGTCTTATTCTTTTCTTTTTCCAAGTTGCAATATTTGAGAGTACAGTACATTTTTAAGTAAGATATTTAAAATATCTTATTTACTTTGGTGTTAAATGGTTTGATGTCATGTTTACTAGATGTCAGAATAAAATTAGACTTAAATCATTAAATGTAGAATGCCTTAACAGAAGTAAAATGAATACTTCAATCTGTCAACATATAAATACAGGAGCCCCTTTGGGTTTGTTTTTCCTTGATTTACAATTTTCTGGCTTAATAGTCATAACAATGGTTTAGGTGGTTGAACTTTTTTTTCTTTTTCATAAAAAACATCTTGGAAATTGAAATTTTTGGGAAATAATTGACTCTCCATCATGTAAAGTTTATGCTACCAAAAGCAAAAGCAATTCTTTCAGATTTTTCAATAAAACTTCATCTTAGGTTATTGAGCCCTCAGAATGTTCCTGCCTTGTCAGCAAGCATTTTCTGAACTATTCGGTATACCAATTTCTATGTTACTGCAGGGAAATCTAAGCTTCTTTTTTAAAACCATAGTCATTTCCTCCATCTGATGTTGCTCACTTCCTTAAATACAAACTAGTTGCTAGTACTATCTGGGGATCTTTTCTGAGTTTCTTTTTCTTCCTGTTTTGTAGCTGTAGGCTCCTTGTCCTTATCTGATAGACACTTAGGTAGCATCTTTTTTCCCATCTCCCAAGGTCATTCCATGTACTAATACAAATGTACGTTCAATTATACCCAATTGAACGTTACAAACAGATACATGGACACAAACGTAATATATAGACACAAGTGGCATACATCCCAGAAGTCCTATCCTCTTGTTCCAACTTTAAAAACAGCCCCATCCTACAAAGGGGGGAGGGGGAGAGAATTCAATCCTTATTGGATTCATCTTGTTTCCTCCACCTGGACAAGGAATATATTGTCTCAAATAATTTTTACTACATAATTAAAAAATATTGAAGATGGAATTGTTACATGCTTAGGACAAGGATGTTGTTTCTCATTAATTTCTACTTAGGACAAAGATTTATGGATTACTGTAATGCTCTCTACATGGGGCTCCCCTTGAAAAGCACCCGGAGGCTCCAACTGGTCCAGAACGTAGCCGCATGGGTGATTATGGGCGCAGCTTGTTACGCCCATGTAACACCTCTCCTACGCGAGCTGCACTGGCTCCCGGTGGTCTTCCGGGTGCGATTCAAGGTGTTAGTTATCACCTTTAAAGCGCTCCATGGCTTAGGACCTGGGTACCTACGAGACCGTCTTTTGCCACCAATAGCCTCCCACCGACCAGTTCGTTCTCACAGGGAGGGACTACTCAGGGTACCGTCAGTCAAATTATGTTGACTGGCGACTCCCAGGGGGAGGGCGTTCTCTGTGGGGGCTCCAACCCTTTGGAATGAACTGCCCCCGGAGATACGGAATATCCCTGATCTCCGTGCTTTCCGCCGTGCCCTCAAGACCCTGATGTTCCAACAGGCGGGGCTAAACATATGAACATGTGAATGATTTTTTAAATGTTATCTAATTCTGGGTTTTATTTAATTGACCAAACTAAGTAATAATTTTAATTAGCAATTTTATGATGTTTGTGTGTCTATATTTTTCTTGACTGTACACCGCCTTGAGTCCTACGGGAGAAAGGTGGTATAGAAATTAAATAAATAAATAAATAAATAAATAAATAAATAAATAAATAAATAAATAAATGTGGTTCACAATTCTATTCAATAGTTCTACACTTGAAAATATCTTGGCCACCAAATTTGACTACCTTTGACATGGATTGGATTGACTCGATAATGATAGCTTTATCACTAAAAGCTAGAATAGTTGTATTTTGTAGATTGTCTGCTTAGCTGTTGAAAAGCTATACCTAATTAGAGCATTTGTAACACTGAATATCACATGAACTTATACACTACTGTTTAAGTTGGTAATAACCAGCAGTTGTTGTTCAGTACCTTTTAGAAACAATTATCTCAAGATCCTCCAATTCCCCTCAAAAAACTGGTGGTTTCAAAAAGATGTATGATGTTTGGTTGGGTGTCTGCAGTTTTTAGGGCAAATTAATAGCTCTAAGCAAGTTAAGAGCCAAAGCTACATTTGCTGCTGCTTTTTATTGGAAAGTTTCACATGAAAATTCAGTTTGCAAGCTGGTATTTTGGAATATTTTTTTACCTTGGACTCTGGCTTTATTGAAAAGAAGAATTACGACATTTCTTGGTCCAAATTTCACTGTATTCCACACACACTTTATAAGCACTGTATGGTAACATTAGTTATGAGTTAAGAAACTGATTGTACACAAAGTATATTTTTATAATGCACATTAACCATTAATGCATATGGCAGATACCGTATTTATCAGAGTATAAGATGCACCAGACTATAAGACACATCTACCTTTTTTGGTCAGAAAAACAAGAAAAAGAAATCTGCCTCTGCCTCCCAGCAATTTTGCCTCGTTGCAGCAAATAGCAAAAACCCTGCTTTACTTTCATTTTTGTTTTTAGCATAGCTTGATTAGCACAAGGAAAAAAAAAATCTGCTCCAGCAATTTACGTCCTTGGAGCAAGCAGCAGAGGCCGACACAAAACAGCTGAGAGCAAAACAGCTGAGAGTCGGGAGGCCGATCCAATCAACTTGTGCTAATTAGGCTGTGCTGAAGCTGAAAGGAGTTGTTTCTTCTTACTGCTTGCTGCAAGGAGGTAACTGCTGGGAGGCAGAGGCCAAGATGAAAATTAAGTTGCTATAAGTATGCTATGTTCTATAAAATGCAATCATTAAAACTGGTAGGCAACATTAAATGTTGCAGAATAAAATTGTTTCTATTGTTATAAATGAAAAATGTTTTAATTCCTTTGAGCAATAATTAAAACCAAAGTATTGAAACCTGTAATACAATAGCATTTTCCTCTTAAAACAAAAGACACTTCATGTACTATTTTTAATTTTTTTATAACAAATACAGAAAATTACAAAGTAATCAAAAGTAATCACATGTTCCTTTTAGGTTATTATATATTCCTTAATAATAAGATTTCCTGTTTCCTCAGAACTTGTTTGTAATTATTATGAAATGTACAATGCATAACTTATAATACAGCTTATAGCAATTTACCCCTATATTAACTTGGGTTTATAGTCCAGTGTAACTGAAATCTTAACCGATCTAACATATGGACTAATTAGAGGTAAAAATGTAGTCTTGCACTTACAGCAAAAAATTACAAATATATGTTTTCCTTTCAAATCTACAAAAACATTAATTTAAACTTTCTAGATGACTTATACGTTTTGTGTATAATGAAAGAAAATTGTTGTTCCAAATACGAATGCAGGAAGTTGATAATGTTAGGCTTCTCAAATGTTGCTATGCAAAGCTTAGCTTGCCCTCCTATCTTTACAGAAAAGTATTGGAATCTGGTATTTATTCCTGCCGACGGGCCTACACATTATCTGTTTCATAGTTCAGTCTACCTTTACATGGCTGACAGAGTGGAAAGAAATAATATGACAGCTATCTATCCATCTATACATACATGCATGGAATTTTATCACATATTTCTGATAGCACATTTTTGAGATCTGTCAAAACAGACTTCTCTCAAGCATAGAGATCAACAATGAAGAGAATCAATCAGCTGAAATCCAAAAGCAGAACATCCCCCCCCCCCACTACAATCTTTTAAAATCTTACATTGCAGAAATTTATGTTCAGGAAAAAGAGTGCGTTAGAAACTGAGTTCTTAGAGAAGCAACTAAAAAAGTTAACATTTCCCTACTAAGGTTTCAGTGGTGTGGGTATTCTTTTTCTGGAACTTTGTTTTGCAAAGGTGGAATGGATTATCCAGTTGAATGAATGAATGAATGAATGAATGAATGGTATATCACCTGATCTGGAATCAAATGGTCAAAGAGAATCTGAAATGGATCTCATATTCTTCAGGCTAATTTTTTAAAATTTGAATACTTCAGGCTAAAATTTTTTACATTTGTGTCCTGAATAAATCCCTTTTACCCAAATCATAAAATCTTGATCGACAGTCAGAATTTGGAACTTCTCAACTCATAAAATCAGCCTTTTGAACCATACATCTCTGTCTAATATTATAAACTGCTCAGAAGAGTCAAACTGAAACAAGTTAACTACATAATAAAACTACATAATAAAAATGTGAAACAGAGGGCAAAAAGTGGAGAAAAATACATGCACAATAACATAAAAGAAACTCCTTTGAAAAAAAATGGATCATCTTTGACATAGAAAATAATTATAACCAGAAAGGCAAAATATGGATTATGAAAAGACAGCAAAGTATGAAGTATGCATGTGGAAAATGGAATGCTTTCATCCAACTGCAGTACTATATATGTATCCCTTGCCATCTGGTAACTGTTGGTCTCCAATTAAAAAAATACTTTAAATATTTAGATTATTTTGATCAAGGTATTGTGGGAAGTTCCTCCTTTTAGAAGAATGAAATATTTTGAGGAATATTAAAAAGGCAAGATATTATATTTCCCAAAAGGGAGAAATGGAGAAAAATGCTCTTAAACCAGCTCCAGTCTCCCTGCCCCCAAGCAGAAACTGAGGAAGCCAGCTTTTAGAAATGCAGATTTGGTAATCCATTCAAAATAGGATATTTTGAAACAAAGGCAGAATAGTATGATTAGAAGCAGCCTCTCACCCAAGATCCAACACAGGACAAAATCCATTAGCCACAATAGGAATTGCCCAACACCCTTTCAGAGCACAAGCCCCTTCATTGCACCATCTCAGAGCAGTCCATACTTCAAAGTCACAGAAACCTTGGAATTGATAAACAAAAAGCCAGAGGTTGACCAGATTAGCTCAGACAAACATCTAAGATTTGCATTTCCTCTTTTGCCTATAGAGCCAGCTATGACCCCTACATAACCCCTACATGACATAGGAATCTAACAACAGCCAATAGACTATTAAAGGACATGTTCTTGCACAGGTACAGGAAGCTCAAATACAAAGCCCAAAGAAGGTATAAAAACTCACCCACACTCAACTCCATTTTGTCAGCTGCCCAGAATCACATGTGGTTCTACTTCATCAATAAACCATCTTTCCAACCAGTCTCTGTTTTTCCAGTGTCTTTCTTCCAGCTTGGAACTGAACCAGATGGATTTTTCTGCCAACAGTATAATGCTCTGGAAATGTGACAGAAAAGCATCCTTGATAATTAGAAATTTTATAGGTTCCGCATAACCTTAATAAATAAAGAAAAATATACTGGAAAACTTCATTTCTGTGTTTTGCTTTTATTTTTTGAACCTACTTGCATAGAAAAAAGATGGTAGTAAACTATTGAGAGCCAGAGGTAGTTAGTGAAAAACAAACTCAATCATTGGCTTATTTGTAAATAGATATTTGTAGCTAAGTTACCACTATTGCAAAAATGCTCTGAAAATTCCAAATATTCCACTGATTTTATTATTCCTTCCCATCAACAGAAACTATCTTTGTTGCAAAATTATCAAATTTTGAAACAAAGAGAAACTTTAAGATAATTGTCTAAAAAGAAAAGAAAGGAATATGATGTGTGTATTTGGAAAGATTATAGGAAAGATCACTATGTGAAGCTTAGGAAAGGTTTAATACATCTATTTTAGATTTTATCTAAGAAATGTAAAATTATTTGGCTGAAAGCAATAACTTTACATCAATAGGTTTTGGGGATGGGGGAATTGACCTGTCTCCTACTGTATATGAATTTCTTGCTGGCACAGGATTATGACCAAGCACCTATTCAGACTAAAGTATAGAGTACTTTCATAAATAATTATCATTGCATCTTATATATTTTTATTATGTCTTTTTATTTTATATTGTTTGCCCTGCAAGTTTTGTGTGAAAGATACCAAATGCATTTTATTAAATAACTAAAATAAATATGTTCATTAGAATGATCATATTGTTAATGTGCCGTTATTCATGTTTAATGGTGTGATGGAAATTTAAAATGGGAAAACAAAAGTGAATAAGTGTTTGGTCTGCAGTTGCTGAAATACTGCTAAAATAAATATTTTAAAAAACAAAAGAGCAATACATTAATGTTCTTGTGAAAAAATCTGTATTTTTGGCTTCACTCAGAATTGGATTATTAAATCTGCCTCCAAAAGCTCCGGAAAATATCTACCTGGAGGCTTGGTTTATGCAATTACTGGGTTTGCTGGTCTCTAAAGCAAAAAAGAAAAAGTAAATGCTGTAAGAGTGGCAACCATTTATGGTGATTCTGACCAGTTTTTCTTGTGATTAAAAAGTTTAAGCAACTTTCACTTGACAGTGTGGATATTAAATAATTGCTTTTATCTGCAAATATATTTAGCTAAAATGGAAATATGCTATTTTTAAAGTATCTTATAACTTTAGAGGCCTTAAAATGGAATATTGGATGAAACAGATTATCTGGACCCTTTTCAATCTGGCTTCAGACCTGGCTACAGCACGGAAACTGCTTTGGTCGCTCTGATGGATGATCTCTGGCGAGCCCGTGATGGGGGTCATTCCTCTATCGTGGTGCTACTTGACCTGTCAGCAGCTTTCGACACCATCGACCGTGGTATCCTACTAGGCCGACTAAGGGAGTTGGAAGTGGGAGGCACCGTGTTAACGGTGGTTCTCCTCTTATCTCTCTGGTCGGTCACAGTCGGTGTTAATAGGAGGACAGAAGTCGACCCCTAGGCCCCTCGTTTGTGGGGTGCCTCAGGGCTCTGTCCTCTCTCCCCTTCTATTCAACATCTACATGAAACCGCTGGGGGAGATCAGCTGACGATACAGGATGGGATATCATCAGTATGCCGATGATACCCAGCTGTATATCTCCACCCTGCATCATTTCAGTGAAGCAGTGCATGTGATGTGCCAGTGCCTGGAGGCTGTGAGAATCTGGATGGGAGTCAACAGGCTCAGACTTAACCCAAACAAGACCAAGTGGCTGTGCATATTGCCTCCCAAGGACCATGTCAATTGCCCATCCTTAGCCCTGGGGGGGGGGGGAGAAGCTGTCCCCCTCAGAATGGGTTCGCAATTTGGGTGTCCTCCTTGACCCACAGCTGAGATTAGAGCAACACCTGGCAGTTGTGGTTAAGGGGACCTTTGTACATGTTCGCCTTGTACACCAATTGTGACCCTACCTGGATCGGGAGGCTCTTCTCACAGTCACTGATGCCCTTGTCACCTCACAGTTGGATTATTGCAATGCGCTCTACATGGGGCTACCCCTGAAAAGTGTTCGGAAATTACAGTTGGTCCAGAATGCAGCCACTCAAGCGGTCATGGGTGCACCTAGGTACTCCCATATTACACCAATCCTCTGTGAGCTGCACTGGCTTCCTATTTGTCTCTGGTCACAATTCAAGGTGTTGGTTATCACCTTTAAAGCCCTATATGGCTTAAGGCCAGGCTATCTTCGAGACCGTCTTCTACCGCATAGCTCCCAACGACTGGTAAGATCCCACAGAGTTGGCCTCCTCCGGGTCCCGTCAGCTAAATAATGTCACCTGGCGGTGGAGGGCCTTCTCTGTGGCTTCCCCAGCTCTCTGGAATCAGCTATTTCCTGAGGCCTGGACCGCTCCCACCCTACTGGCCTTCCGGAAAATGGTGAAAACCTGGCTTTTCCGGCAGGCTTGGGGCCGTTGATCTCGCCACTGCGATCTTGCGAGATCCAGCCATGAGCGGTGTGTATGGGGTTTTTTTTAACGTCTTTTATTGTATATTGTTTATACTGTCTTTGTTGTAAGCCGCCCAGAGTCCTTGGAGAGTTTGGCAGCATAGAAATACGAAAAATAAATAAATAAATAAATAAATAAATAAATAAATAAATAAATAAATATTTTAGTATGGAACATGCAGAACACATAAAAAGTCACGGACCAAAGATTTGGTTCATGTATTATGAGTGCAGTCTTCCATTCAATCTATTCTATTCAGTCACTATTCAAATGTAATTAAGGCCTAAAATGGCAAAATGGAAATACTTAATCCCATAATTTAAAATTACCAAAATCTCATTAGTGATAATATCATCATTATTGGAGGGTGCTCCTTTTACTGTATTTATTTGTAGAACACATAATATAAAACCAGAAAATTATGCATATTTATTTTCATAGAACCAAGTTCTTCTACATACTATTTTTTAATATTCTTTTGAACCAATTTTATTTTTATAGGTCTTATATAATCACATGCATTATTCAGTTGTATCACTTACCTATTCTTAACTCTGATTGACTCTCCCCCGCCCGCCCCCAATCAGTGCTGACAATATATGAAGTAAAGAAGTTAGGTGATTATGTCATCAGTATACTGATGACATGTAGCTCTTAAGCCCCTTTTCATCACATTCAAGGAGTGTTTCCTTTGGGTTTCATTGCATACTTTGGAAGAGATAAGAGTCTGTTGGCTGACATGTAATCCATAGACAACTGAGTCAAATAATAGCAACACGCTTGAAGGAAGCTGATATATTTGACAGACAAAATTCCGTCCTTATTTGTAAATTATTTACAAGGAATTCAGGTGGGATTACCAAATCTCCTGAATTTTCAGAACAATTCTGTGAGATACATTAATGGAAAAACTGTAAATGGTGCTTTTTATGAAATGGTTGTAAACCTAGTACACTTATTATAGGTGGCATAAGACTTATTTTCATATAAAAATAATATTTCTATCAAACCTATCATGATAGCACTACTATTTTGTAATAAAATCCCACAGCATATTAAAAAATACTGTTTAAAGTTTGACATTTGTTATCTGCTCTTTTAATTTATAACTGTCTGTATCCATTTTTCATCTGCAACTGTTCATTTCTATAAACCACATAATGTATAACTGCCAGCGTCACTGAATGACTCTTTCAAGTGTTGGGCAAAGCACTATTGTTAAAAATGTTGTCTAGCCATGTAGGAGTGTTTCTGGAATGTGTCATGATAGTAAAGTTTACTTTCATGAACTTAAACTTAATTTGCTCGTATGTGTTAACATATTTTGTGTAATAGGTTACTATAGTCCCCCAAAAATATGAGCTGAGAGATTGTTTTGGAATATTTTGGGTATTAGAACCAATTTTTTTTGTTAGTTTTCTATTTACTGTAGCTTGTCTTTGAACCACATTTATTCCTAACCTTGGCTTTGTCTGCTGTGAACACAGAACACTGTCTACCATTTGCTACCTTGTCTCTAGCCTCAGTGAACCAAGACCAAAAAAAGATTTTTGTACAATGCCCATTAGGCAGAAAGTTACAGAACAATAACTCAAAATATTCTAGCATATAACAATGAAATAGAATTAGACATAATAGAAAATTCAGTGCGCTTGCCGGCATAAGAATCAAACCAAAGTCCTGTAACAACAATTATAATTGATTAAATTTTGCTACATTCCAGACAATTTCATTGCAGACATAGACAAGGAAAAAGCAAATAACTTTAGTTTCAGGGTAGGCCTCACAAAGAGTAATAAGTGAGGCTATGAGCTCTGCATGCCAAGTTCAACAGTAGGGGATATGATGTCATTTATGGTCTTTTGATTCAATTGCAGAATCACAGCAGATATATAAATTTTACTGTCTCTTCCCCCCTCTATTAGAATTAAGAATAAGGCATTTAAAGCAGACAAAATCTCTACATGGCAGGTGAAATCTTTCTGTTTAACTTATATACAGTACATTTTTACCTATAGAAATACACTTCAGTACACTTACCTGCAGTTTTATTTTGTTTTATCTACCATGTGATATGTAACTTAACAACATTTAATGGTTTGTGTAGCCTTACTGAATGCCGCGCACACACACAAATCCCTTTTCACCCCTATGGATAGTATCTATCTTCATCAATCTTGAGTCTTCTGCAAGAGGCCTGGAAATTTGAGGGGGTCTGCTTAGAATCTTAGCTGTTCCTAACACTACATTATTTTGGTCAGAGAACTCCGATGTTCCTTCTGCTATCCATTGGAGCCAGTGGTGGGTTGCTATTGGTTTGCCCCAGTTCGGGCGAACTGGTCACAAGCGCACGAGCAAACCAGTAGCAAAGGTAAATGAAACCCACCCCTGGTTGGAGCATCTCTTAGGAGACATGGTTTGGAGTGCTTCTACTACCTACTACCACTGGGACCACTTTGGTCTTTACTTTCCAGATCCTCTCTAGTATCTCCTTCAGGTCCCAGTACTTCTCCAGTTTCTCATACTCCTTCCTGATTTACTGTCACTTGGCATTGCTACATCTACCCTGTGCAGAAGTTCCCATAAACAATGCCAGCTACTTGGTTTTGCCATTCAGTGTATGCTGTTCTTTCTGCATTTGCACCATGTCACTATGTGTTGGGGTATCTCTGAAGTCTACTTGCACAGTCTGCAGCTTGAGTCCTGTCCAGTGTGGTAGATTCCTCTTTCTGTGGATCTGGTGCTTAGTACCTGCTCTTGGGCTGCTATGATCAGTGCTTCAAGGCTATCTTTTAGTCCAGCCCTTTCCAGATTTTCCAGTGTCTTCCATTTCAGCTCTTTGTTGATGGTACGTACCATTTTATTTTTAAAGGGTAAAGTGTACATTCACATATTTTACTGTAGTAAATCCAGGCTAATCTCAGATTGTCTGTCTGGTACAACATTTGGACATCTTAGGAGAATAGGGCATTTATTTTCTTTGCCTCACTTCTCTAGTGTATCTTCTTAGTCTGGTAGCCAGTGCTGTGAGTCTTTGTTTAGTAGTCTCTAGAGCTTCAGATGGAATCAGGCCCTTGTACCATATTTTTTGGAGTATAAAACGCACCGGAGTATAAGACGAACCTTAATTTTGGGGGAGGAAAACAAGAAAAAAAGAATTCTATCTCTGTCTACCAGCATTTAAGGTGGCACTGCTCTCCTCCTCCTCCTGCAAGCGAGGTGTCTCAGAGATTCGGCTGGGAAAAAGACATTGATTACTGAGAAGTTCTTTTCCAGAAAACTTATCGGGGTGCTCCTGCGATCCTCAGGAACTACTCGCTTTCCCGAAGAGATCCCTCGCATGCTCTGGGGGTACATCCGATTCCAAAGGAAAGTGTTTTCAGGCAGCAGACCTGTGATCCCCTTCCCGATTCCAAACATGGAGTGTGCAGAGGCAAAAAAAGTGCATTGTGTTCAGGCGGCGGATCTGGCCAGAAAGAAAGAGAAGGTGAGTCTGCTGAGAAGGAGGACGAGGGCGCATAGCTCTGCAATGTGCAATGGGAAAAAAAAACATTTTCAGGCGGCAGCGCTGCAATCCTCTTCTCGAATCCAAAACAGCTCCCGGTTCCCCACTCACATTGCAGGGGAACTGACCGCTGGCTGAAACGCGGCTATGAGAATTGCATTGGGGAATCTGGCCAACGGGCAGGGTATTTAATATATCCCATATTAGCTTTGAATAATATAGTTCATTATATGAACCCCTGTGGCACAGCGCTTGGAATGCACTACTGCAGGCTAGCTCTGCCCACAGTCTGGAGTTCGATCATGACAGGCTCGAGATTAACTCCAATTATTGGGGGCAATATGCTAACATTTGAAACTGTCCAGAGAGTGCTGTAAAGCACTGTGGGACGATATATAAGTCTAACTGCTATTGTTATTATTATTGCTATATATATGTTTGCCACTTAATTTGCTTTATGTGTAACCTGGAGATGTGTACATTAATCCACAAAATAAGTAATTTTTGTTTTGATCCCTGTATTACTCTGGTGTTTGATGTTATCAAATGGTACCTTGTAGGTCTTATTCCTGTACTGAGTCATCCTTCATGAAGCACAATTTAAAAATTCATGATTTGCTATGTGTAGTTAATAGTATTAATTTCTATGGAATAAAACAATGTATAGTAACTTTCTTCATAGTAATGGCTATTATTCTTTTATAACAAGATGCCTACTGTGAGAAAAAAATACAAAATACATATTGTAGCAATGTATATGCTTTTAAAATATTTCCAATATTAACTTAATTAAAAAGGATTGTTCTGATTCAAATAGATATACAGTATCAATGGTGGGTTGCTACCGGTTCGCCCCAGATTGAAGCATTGCACACGCGCCCTTGAGCAAACCGGTAGCAGCTGAAATTGAAACCCACTACTGTACATTATATTAAGGTTCATATCCTGTAATTGTTGCATAATTCATTAGCTTTATAGTAAAAGAAAAGCTAGCTATGATAGGGTTATTTTTCTTACTTTCAATTAAAAGAACTCTCAACTTGCCTATGTTTTTGCCACGTTGAAATAGAATATGTATATATAAAAGGAACATATTCATTTACATTCTGCTTCATGTCACCATGTCGGTTTCTCATTTTATACAAACATGCTTATTTTCTTTTTAAAGAATACATCAAGCAGTGGCTTAGATAAAATTAACTTCAGAAACATCTCACGATTTACTTTGGAAACAGTTCATCATAACTAGTGTTTGCTTTCTTATACGGTCCATTTGGTAACATGCTTAATTTCAGAATGCCTGGAGAGCAAATCATCTTTGTTATTTCCTTGGCAAGCAGGTTTTACAGATTCTGTGGTTATTTTTGAAGGGTGTCTTATAATTGTGTTAAGTTATGAATTGTTTGAAGTGTAAAGAGTAGCTTTTGAAGAATTGATATGTCACAACAAGAATCTTTTACTCTAGTTAAATGTAATGTTATGGATCTTTTAGCCTCTGTTTGTTATCTATCTATCTATATCTATCTATCTATCTATCTATCTTTCTTTCTTTCTCCCCCCCACCCCGCAAATCCTATAAAAATTATTTTTTTTACATGGATATCAAATGTAGTTTTTTTTTTCCTCTAAAAGTCTAATGGAATAGAAGGCAGGATATGTTTACAAAGTGGTTCAACAAATCACCTCCTCTGAGTTTCCCTATGTTCCACTCTTTGGGCACTCAGATCGGGTGGGTGAGGCAGATGTTCTTCATCATAAGGGATCTGTTGTCTCTCATCATCACCACCTGTCTGCAGCCAATCTTTTCCTGCCTTCATGAAGGCAGGCAGTTCCCCATCCGGTTGACCAACTTTATTTATTTTATTTTTATTTTATTTTATTAAATTTCTATACCGCCCTTCTCCCGAAGGACTCAGGGCGGTGAACAGCCACAAGATAAAACACATAAATACAAAAAATTTAAAATAAATTAAAAATGAATTAAACAATTTGGCTGAATTTAAAATACCCCATAATTTAAAAACAAATTAAAATTTACATTTAAAAAGGGGAGAAGATTTAGGCCAGGTCAGCTTGATGAAATAAAAAAGTCTTAAGTGCGCGACTTAAACTTCCCCCAATGCCAGAGGGGCTTGGAACAGCATTGTCCTTAGCCCTGGATTCTGCAGATGTGTTGTGGCCCCGCCCTCTGAGCCTATCTCATCGGAAGAAGAAGGCTCCGAACATGAGGGAGAGGAGTCAGCCAGGCCTCCCTCTCCAGGCCCCTCCCCTCTGGCACTGCCTCAGGTGCCGGCCGAGGAAGGAGAGATTAGCCAGGAGCCAGGTGTCTCTGATGAGAGCGAGGAAGGAGAGCCGTTGTTCCTGGATGCACGCCAACGAAGGCGTGATAAATGGTTGCAGCAGTTAAGGAGGCGTGCTAGGGATTATAACTGAGTCACTGGACCGCACCCCAGAGACTATATAAGAGAGGGTGGTGGCTGGTAAAACTCTGTGACGAACAGAAACTAACTCTGGCTAGTCATTTGAACAATGCCTGAAGCTGCCGAAGGGATATTGTTTTGCTGGACTATTTACAATGCGTATGTAATTTTATGTTATCTGTTGAAGTAAAGCTCTTGGCAGACGGTGCTTATATTGTTGCCAAGTTTGAGATAACGACCTGTGTGCGTTATCTTAACCCTCGGCTGGCTGTGTTTGTGTGTGTGTGTGGAGATGGGGACAGAACAAGATGTACCAGGAGAGATGTGACATCCCCATCAGATGGTCCCTGTTCGAACTCCTACTCCTATTTTCCTGTGTGATAGCAGGAGATAGCAAGAATGGGATTTGACAATGTCCTTTCTGCCCAGAGACTGAGTCGAACCACGATCTGATGGGGCCATGATATTAAGTCAAACTGTTACTAATGAGGTCCTGTCCAATCTTGCTAGCTATTAAATAAAACTTAGGAACATTATAAGAAAATACATTTTCTGATCATCTACAAGGTAAAAAATATCAGTTCAAATTACAGTTCTTTACAATAAAGAAACACATGGGCTTTTGCTTCATTGGTTTCCTATTTCCAATTCTCAGAGACTTTAGAATGTTTTGGTATAAAAGGAATAATATGGAAGTGTGTTCACTATAATGTAGAATCATATGTTTTTAGGGAATGTTTTATTGGAATACCAATCAGCTCTTTAAAATTTGCCGGGGTAAGAAACAGAGTAAATATTCCAATAAAGGAGAATATTTTCAAAAATTCCTGGAAGTCTATGTTACTGTTGTTACGTTATTTATTATGTTATTTATAACAACATAATTGTGAAAGCCAGATAACATTTCCTCTGCACTCTCTTATACTAAAGAGAATCAAGTTGGGATATCTTTAAATTCTTATTCCTTCTTTCCATAACTAGGTTGATATTTATTATAATTTTTAATTTGTATTTATTTATATGCTGGTTTTATTATTTCTTACATTTTTCTTCAATATTATATCTATACAATACTTATATAAATGCAAAGCTAATTTATTGAGAGCTAGTCCACATGTTACTCTATCATTGCACTTTGAGATATACAAACTTTGGACTTTCTTCTGCAAAATCAAGAGACTGAACCGTTAATCCCTAATCTTCAATTTTTAAAAATTCTTTGTATCATTTTGTCTCATCCAAATAAATACTATAAAGATAGATGAATAACAAGTGAACATGATCACAAAATTATTCAGAGCAGATCTTAAACAACTATTGCTAGATCATTGTAGAGGAATTGAATAACCAGGTAGAAAACGTGGCTTGGTTCTAGAACCAAACTGATGTTCTCCAATTGTTCTACAGTCAAAACTGACAAAGGTAAACAGTAGATAGAAGTTCTACCAGAAAACCAAGAAGAAGATAGCTGAATACACCATGAGACAGCATCTTGGAGCCTGCCATCAAGGAAATGAACAAAACCAAGGTAGAAAACAAACAAGGAAACAAAAATAACTGATGTTAGGCTTGGAAATATCCAGTTGGAATATGTGATCAAACACTTAATGCAGGTGTAAATGCCTTAGTATTGACAAGATGCTTGCACTGAACATTTTGGGCTCTTAAAAGCTAAAAAAAAAAAAAAAAAAAAAAAAACCCAAAACCAGAAGGATTGAAGAACAAAATGAATTGCTTTCAAGCTCTGGTGAAAAAAGAACAATACTGTGCAAGTTCTGCCTCAAGTAAAAGAAAAACTGCATCTGTGGAGATAGAGAATCAAGAACAAAAGATTCAATTAATGGCAATGTAAGGTATCTTAGCCCAAAAGAGAAATAGGTCAAAGTAATAAATTGATAATTGGCAATCAGACAAAGCTCACCATAAGTGTAGCTTTCACAGAAATACATTGACTGGGAAGAGAAAATTAATGCTGCTGAAACCCTAAAAAAGAAATTGGAAAAACCCAGCCATCATCATGTACTTTTCCTAATAAAAGAAACAAGTATAAAATCAAAGGAGTAAAATATTTTCTGAAATCCAATGGCTTTACTTTTAACACAGAACAGAATAAATGATGCTTGTAAATAAAATATTGTACAAAATACAGTACTTGTTTGTGTCTTTATATTCTACCAACATGTATATTGTCAGGACAAAATTGTGCCTCAAGACTGAACAGCTACCTTTAGTGCTTAAAGAAGAAAGATGGGATAAATATTTAAATAAATAAAAATCATTTTGAAGAACAGTTGCATAAGAATGTGTAACTTCTGAGTATCTAGGTTTTCACCAGATACCCTTAATTTAAATATTTTGTTTATATTTTTAATCTTAGCATTCTTGCTTCTAGGCTCTGAGCTATTTCATTTAATTATTTCTTCTACTTGAAAGTAATAACACCTACGGTTCTCAGTTTACTGTGGCACCCTGGGGCACCATACTGAACTGACAGGGTGCCGAGAGATTTTTTCAGCTTTCCCACATCCATTTCCAAAGTCTTAACTGTGCAAGACTGGTTTTATGGCAATCTTTTGGTAGTTCCAGGGGTGCCTTGAAAAAGTTACTGAGAGAGTAAGGGCACACTATAAATTGAGAAAGTTTTGGAACCTGTATTAGACAAATTTTATAGGAAACTAAAATGTAGAAAAGTAGATTTTGATTGTTATCTATATATAGTTTAAAACTATGATCTTTTACTTGACATATGCTATGAAAAAAAAATACTCCATGTCCTCCCCCCCCAAAAAAAAAACAAAGTGGCAAACATGGATTATTTTAGCCCTGATACAAAGAATCAATGTATCTTATGGTAATTTCTTTTATTTTACAAAACACCAAAGACAGCACTTTATAACATAATACCAGACAATTTCTTCCTTAAAACTATGTAAACAAGCAGGAAATCTGATTTGTTATTGCTGCATAACCATCCAACACTTGGCAGAAACTCATATTTTTAAAACGTGGACTTTTCTCAACTTTCAATATATTAAAATATTTAAAGTGTGTGTGTGTGAGAGTGAGAGGGGGGGAGGGAGGGAGGGAGGGAGAGAAGTCCTACATAACAAAAGTTTTTATGAAGGCCTTTAAACTCCATTCCAATTCTGATGATCCTTTCAGAACTTTTTGAATGTCACTTACTATATTTAAAACATCAGAATAATACTTAAGAGTGATCAGATTATCAGTTATTTATTTAATTTATACAGCCATGTATGTCACAGTAGATTACTAGTTAATAGAGAAGAAAGATATCTACATTACTCTTACAGCATAACAGAACTGTATCTACTTTGTGAACATTATTTGTAATACCTTATTTTAAGGAACTGACAAAACGTATAATTCTGGGGAGCAATCATACTTAGAAACCTGAACTTATAAAAGGCAAATGATAAAATTTGCTTTAAGAACTTTGTCAGCAGTATAAAGTTACTGCTCAGATTTTTTTAATTTTGATGTTTTTCCTTAGATCCAGACATATTACATATATACTTCTTTTTTATTTCTCCAATGACAGAGTAGAATTTCCAAGGGGGGGGGGGGGGCGCACTATATAAACAATTAGAACTGTTTAGAAAGTTTGTAGAGAACTGTTTCCATTAAACATCTTCATGGGTTTAAGTGCTGCTTACAGAACCATTTTTCATCATTTCTAATACTTTGAAATTGTAATTGGGCTGCATAGTACTTTAAGTTTAAAGCAAAAGAGGTATTTTGGAGTGTAAGAGTTCCCACAGCATTTGTTGGTAACTTCTAACAGTTACTTCTTTTTTCAAGATTTCTCTTTGTCCTGCAAAGATACAGCATGATCCCAGGAAAAAAATGTATTTGGTTTAAGCAGTTTGCCAACTGGTATTGCATACATACCTCTTAGTGACTTGGAGTATATTTTTCCTTGAAAGTTGATATTCTGTACAATTGTGAATCCTGATCCTTCTCAATGTCTATGGAGATTCTCAATCATCCAGGTTATGGTTGTCTCAAGAGGCAACTAGACTTTCTTGTTTTTCTTTGAAGATAGTGATTTGAAAGACGGGTCAAAGAGGCCATCTATATTAAAATTGAACAGCCCTCTCTCAAGAGAGGGGAGGGACACGACATCATCTGTCTCCAGTCTATAACACAGTCCTTTCAGCAGTTCCAAGAAGGCTCCACACCCATTCACACTACTCAGGTGGCCCTGAGAACACATATAAACCTCCAAGTAACCTTAACACCTCTCTAAAAGAATGCAAATGACCAGCTGTTTGCAAGGAGTATAAATCCTTCCATTCCCCACCATCCAGTCAGAACTGAAGAAGCTTCTTGAATGACAAGCGAAACGTCTTCAGAGAAAAACGAAGTCCAGTTGCCTCTTGAAAAAAGCACCTTTGGGACTGATCCTTCTCAGTTCTTTATTAGTCTATATGAATAACAGACACATGTGCATGGATTCTCTTTTTACAGACATTTCTAGAGAAGGATCTGATAAGATGGAGATTTCATTCAGACAGGGATACGCCTAACACGTAGACACACATGGAGTGTCTCTCACACACAAATGAATTGGACCTGATTTAACGAAGACCTCTGTATCACTCTATTTTGGTAGGGAATATTTTTAGTATCACACCAATAGAAAGTCAGATCTATTTATAATTCCTAATGAACTATATGTACTGGACAGCAATCTATGACTTCCATCTATATGTGTGGGTATAAATAAAAAGCACAAGATCTTCAGTAAAAATCTGCATGAAGCATAAAATCCTGTTTCCTCTCATTTTGTTTGGTCTATTGAAAAGAAACATCTGTTACATTATGTTTTCTGTGCTTTTCCACCCTAGCAATTAGCCATATGAGTAAAGATCATGTGCAGTATTAAACAGAAGATAAAATGGACCAGAGTGTCTGTTGAAGTAAGTAATTTAGTGGAAAAATCATGATTAAACTAAATACGCTGCAATGTGCTTTCAGCATTATACAAGAGCTTTCCTCAGAAATTTTACTATCAATACAGAAAAGAACTATTTTATTTTGCTGAAAATACATATCCTTTTTGTTTATACAGCATTTTATGGCTTTGAGTTAGGCTCAGTATCTACTGGAACATAATAATGTGCATTAATAAATTTATTAGTTATAATTATATAGGGAAATTATAAAGATATTACCAATTTATTGTTCCAATAAGAATAAATTTGGATTTAATACTGACTGCTTATATAGTTTACTGCAGAACTGATATATTTTCTTTCTCTTTATATAAAGTTGCTGTAGCACAGTACTGTAGAGCAGGGGTGGGCAACTGTGGCCTTTTACAACCTGTGGACTTCAACTCCCAGTATTCCTGAGCCAGCTTGGCTGTCTCAGGAATTCTGGGAGTTGAAGTCCACAGATTGTAAAAGGGTCACAGTTGCCCACGCCTGCTGTAGAGTATTTTTAAAGTATAAATTATCATTTGATTTTGAAGTAGACTCACTGTAGTGTTGTTCATCAGTGAACATGGAGGTGCATATACTGCAGTCCCAGTATGGAATCACAGTCTAGTACAATGGGGACACTGGAAAGCCATTATTGTAATAGCTATGTGATGCCAGTACCACTTTTCATCAATTATTAGTGGCAGTTTCTGTCTTCAAAACTTCAAAGATTTTGTCAGAAGCCACAGCTTGGAGTTTCCTTGACTAGATGTCACAGTAATGTAAAAAGTTTGTAGAACTTGCATGAATGACCTTGAAGTCTTTTAAAATCTCCAATTCACAATAAAGCAAGTGATGAGGCATACAATTATTCTCCATTCAAATTAAGAGTCTCATCCAACACATCTGGGCTCTGATGTGCATGTTAAATTTCTCCAGTTGTTTGCTCTGTAATTGATACAGAATCTAGGAATCATATCTGTATAACAAAGATAACCACAGATCTGTAGAAAGCTGTACTTCTAGCTTTGTGGAAATATGGATGTTGGTTTGATTGAGCAGTCTGGTACACAGTCACTTCCAGAGCCTGGCTGAGCTTGCTGATCCTGGTGTCAATTTCTTTGTCCAAACATCCATTACTTGAGATTATACTTCCCAAGTATTTGAAGCTGTTTACTTTTGTAAAGGTGTCGTCAACAGTGATTTTCATTCTACAGAGTTGGCTGGTAAAATACTTCAGTCTTGTTTAGGCTGATAGTCTGAAGAGCATAGCAGTATCTGAAAATTTGTTGAACATCAACTTTAGTTCACTGTCTTTGTACACCAAAGGTGCACAGTTAATCAGCAAAAAGGGGTTATTGAATGATTGTGGAAGCATTTGCGCATTCAAACAGTGAAGGTCAAAGAGAGCTGTCCAATCGGTACCTGATGTACATTCCTTCCTTCAGAACTTTGGCTAGTATGCAATGAGGTGAATAACAGAATGAACATAGCCTTACTCTGCTCTGTTAAAAATGGCAAATACAACAGGCATATCACTCTGTAAAGAACTTTTCCTGTCATTTGATAATGGAACAGCCAAATCAACTTCATGAATTTCCTCAGACATCCATAATGTCTCCAGATGGTTCTGAGTGCCTTCCTGTTTACAGTGTCAAATGCCTTTGTCAGATCAATAAAGACTGAGTATGGAGACTTTTCTGCTCAATGCACTTCTTCCAGACTTGTTTTACAGCAAATATCATGGCAATTGAACTTAATTCTGGCTGAAAGACACACTGCTCTTCCAGGAGATATTATTTTCCAAGGTAATAATCTATTCTGGAGAATGTGGGCTAAAAGCTATACTATCTCTCTGTGTGTATGTTTAGATAAAGTTTCTGGTAGCTCTGTATGTCATATTTTTAAAGTATATTAGCTTCTTAAACTGAAAGCTTAAGGAGATAAAGACACCTATCTAGTCAATAGTTCCATAAGCAGAATATATTCCTGTCTTAAACATTTAGTAGACTACAGATGTTAGCTTAATTTCTCTCCCAGTCTCTTCATAATCAGCCATTTTAAGTTTCCTTTGCTACTACTATAAGTCTGAATAAAGTCTGAATAAAATACTGTACCAACACAACCTACAACTTACTGTCAGAATGCTGTTACCATGTTTCCCCGAAAATAAGACAGGGTCTTATTTTCTTTTGACCCCCCCCCCAAATAAGGGCTTGGCCTTATTATTGGGAGGGTCTTATTGTTTTGGGGGTGCAGAAAGCGGTGAGCGTGGAACTGGGTGTCCCATTGCTGCCGTCGCCTCCCCATCCTTCATGTTGGCCACTGCCCTAACGTGTCCCGCCTCCATTGCTTCCTCATGGAGCAGGACTCTGCAAGGCTTGTGCCGTTGCATGCATGAACTGCAGCACCAGCACAACTGGCATCCTGCCGCTTGCGGCTGTGCCACTATGTCGAACCTTGCAGCTGTGCTGCAGTTTCTGCATGCAATGGCACGAACCTTGCAGAGTCCTGCTCTACGAGGCGGTGGCGGCAACACAAGTTTCACAAAGACTCGTTTTGGCAGGTGGGGCGGGGGAGAAGTGAGACGTGTGGAGCGAAACGTGGCTCCCCTTGCCGTCTCTTTTTTCCCCGCTGGGCATGACAGGGCTCCTGCCCCTCATTTAGCCACCCGCCCCCACCCGCCCCCTTTAGGGTGCAATTTGGGGGTGGTAGGTGGGGCGGGCAAGAAGCGTCTCGCTTCTCCCCCGCCCCACCTGCCACTCCTCTCAATAAAGAGACGGTGGGAAAGGGAAGCAGCCAGGCTACTGTTGCCATTGGGGTGGGATGGGACATGTTGGGCTGCAAGACACGCGTCTTACCTTTCCAGCACCATCACGTTCCTTGCCGTTCTGTCCAGGGAGACACATTGTAGAAAAAACTTTCTCACGAGTCAAGGAGTTTGGCTGAACTTGCAAGAAAGTTTTTTCTACAATGTGTCTCCCTGGACAGAACGGCGAGGAACGTGGTGGTGCTGGAAAGGTAAGATGCGCATCCCCTAGCACAACACGTCCCTTCCCACCCCAGTGGCAACAGCAATCTGGCTGCTTCCCTTCCCCACCGTCTTTTTATTGAGAGGGGTGGCAGGTGGGGCAGGAGAGAAGCGAGACGCTTCTCACCTGACCCACCTTCCACTCCCAAATTGTACCCTAAAGGGGGCAGGTGGGGGTGGGTGGCTAAGCGAGGGGCAGGAGCCCTGTCATGCCCAGCGGGGGGAGTGGAGCGTGTAGTTGGTATGGGGGCTTATTTTGCAGGAGTGGCTTATATTATCACATGTCCTGAAAAGCCCGATTGGCCTCATTTTCAGGACATGTCTTATTTTTGGGAAAACACGGTACTCAAACATTAAAGATCCACAACAATGTATGGTCTTTACTGTGTTCAGAATGCAATAGGGGAGCATCCCTTCATGAGAAAACAATGTGCTCTCTTTCTCTAATTGTCCTTTTCCTCCTCCAACCTATCTTAATCTTACTATGATGGAATTCTCAACATAAATGTCTTGGCTAAATGCCCCATTTATGTGAAGAACTGCTTGAAAATATCTAGAAATAAAAAGCATCCTTGGCATGGCTCCCACAGAATTTCTTTAGTTTGTTTCTGACCATCCCCACAACGGCACATTCATTTCCTGGAATTTCTCTGTTGTGCTTTTTTTTTTTTACTTAGTTCATATCATTTCATTTTTCCAGCTATGTGTGTGTGATAACACTACACTTTATTCATCTAGCCTTGCATAGCCCCGTTCTGCAAATTCCAGCACTGCAATAGCAGTGCAATCTTCCTTGCATGGACAAAAATTTTGTCTATTATGCTTTCGGGACTATTAGTTAAGCACTGACAGGTTTAGAAAACAGGTTAATTAAATTTATGCTTTCCATTTCTGGACTAATCTTTATGAATAAACAGTGATCCTACTATATCCATTCAGTTTGGTTCAGAGTTCTTAATATACCTCCCGAATTTTTGTGGACATTTCATCTGTTATCCTGACAATGTCTGATATTTGTATCTCCTATGGAGAATTTCCATGACTTTGCAATTTTACCTTTGGTGCTAGATAAATAACTTTATAAGCAACTGAAATCTTCTAATAATTTTGTCCAGGGATTATTTAGGACAAAAAGATTAAATGTACAAGTATTAAGATGTACTCTATTACTCAAACAGTAAATCCTAACCCTTGTAATTACTGTTACCTAACAACATTGAAGTCTGTGTCATGAAGTCTGTTGCTACATTTGCTATTTTTTTCTGAAAATGTTTTATTTGTACTTCGAAATCATGGAGTGTAATTGTTAAAAGTACCTTAAGACACAATTTAGTTCACCTCTTTCCAGTACAAGTATTCACTACTTGTTGTTAGTTGCGAAGTCATGTCCGACCCATTGCAACCCCACAGACAACTTTTCTCCAGGCCTTCCTGTCCTCTACCATTCTCTGGAGTGGTAATATATAGTATTATAAGTAGGTAATTAGGCTTCACCTTGATTCTCCATTGGCTAGTTTGCTAATATAATATTACTAAGGGATTTAAATTTATTTGGACACATTTTAATTGGTATTTGTGTAACAGGTACACAGATGTTGAAATCAATGACAATCTTGTATAACTTTGTTTATCTATATTTTCTTTATATTAAAACCTAAGCCATACTTACCCAAAAGGAAAATGATTTTAACTTTCAGATGTGTCCCTTAAAGAAAGCTAAACATTTTGCAGTTTTAGCTCATAAATACTGAGAATATTAATAATATTTTACTCTAATTAAAAGTGAACAATATGAGATCATAACAATTGCAAATATTTTACTTTTTTCCTTGCTTTTTGTATTTAGTATCAAAGCTATTCACTTGATGTTTCTTTACCTCCTTTTTTAGATTCATTTCCATTATAGGACTCATAAATTATTTACGTTGTTAGGGGATAATCTGCATTCCCATTGTTTATGACAGCAGCACTTCTCATTAAAATGCTTCATTCCTTTTTTAATTAATTCTCCAGATAGTTTAAAGTAGCCCATGCTTTCATGGATTTGTATACAGAAATCCAGTTGCTTCTATTGCTCTTGAGTATATTTCCTTTATACTTTTACATATTTAATTTGTACTAGCCATTTCTATAAGAACAAGTTTATCTAATCAGCAAAATCCAAAGTCAATATTTCATTTTTTTCCACTTCAAGCACAAAATCCAGAAGTTTCATGTTCTTCATCCATTAAGCCTAAACTAAAAGTCTATAAAAGTTTCTATTATTGTGATTGGATTTTTTTTTCACTCTTCCCACTCCAAATGAAAATCACTGAAAGAGTTCTCAAACATGCAATTCATGTAAATATTACAATATTGCTGAGCTATAAAGAGTTCTGCAAGGAAAATTGGGTATCCAAACTTCAGCAACTATCATATTTAATTTTTTTAAAATTTTGAATTGGTAAACAAATGCTCTTAAATAGTAAAGAGGCATACAAATTTGCAGACAGTGATCATTTTGTACTTCATATCATGTAAAGATTGTGTTGGGGACTCATCAGAAAAATGATTTGGTCAGGAATGGCTAAACTCTTGCATGAAATTAACTATAGATATTTTCTTTTTATAATAATGAATATTATGGTATCAAAAAACATGAAGTTGAAACCAAATTCACTTAATAAAGCAACTTTGGTTCCTACAAAGGAAGATGGTGATTTAATGTATGTTGACAGTGAAATTCTTTGTAGTTACATTATTCCATGTTTGAATTGCAGAACAAGAGTGATAATGGAAATGTCAAATATCATATTGAAATATTTTAAATATATATATATTATATGTAACAAAACTAGTACTTCTAACATTTTGTAGCAAAACATTCAGTTCATGTAAAAACTATAGATATTTTCAGAATCATGGGATGTTCAGAACTGAGCCGGAGTTTAAGGCAATGGGCTACAGACTGGAAGACCATGAGTTCAGTTTCATTAACCATGAAAGCCAGCTGAGCATCCTTGGGCCAGTCATTCTTTCTCAGCCCAACTCACTTCACAGGGTGGGAAAAATAGGAGGAAGGAGGAACTTTGGATACAGTATGGTTGCCACCCTGAGTTGTTTATTAAAATAATAGGTGATAGGTAGGTAGGTAGGTAGGTAGGTAGATAGATTAGATATCATAGGAGCCTGGTGGCACAGCAGACTAAACTGCTGTTAAAAGTAGGATTTAACTGCCAGCTGCCTGCAATAACTGCAAGTTCAATTCTCACCAGGCTCAAGGTAGACTCAGCCTTCCATCCTTTCAAGGTAGGTAAAATGAGGACCCGGTTTGTGGGGGCAATAAGCTGACTTTGTATAAAATAGAACACCGCTTAGCGGGAGCCAAAAAAGCCCTACTAAGCAGGTATATACAAAAGTATGAAGGCTATTGCTTAATGCATTGTAAGCCGCCCTGAGTCTACGGAGAATGGCAGCATATAAATCAAACTAATAAAGTAAGTAAGTAAGTAAGTAAGTAAGTAAGTAAGTAAGTAAATATTCACAATCCCTTAAGTTTGATTTTGCAGCTACTACATAAGCCCTGAAAACAATTACAAGCAAACTGAAAATGAAACTGAAAATCTTTATCTCTGTCCAAATCTGTGACAGATAGTAAAAATGAAATTTCCTTTAAATATTTAGGCCACTAAAAAGGTATGAATGAAATGTAGCCCATGGATAATTTTTTTTCTATTATTCTTAATACTGTTCTTAATGTTACATATGTAACATTAACCTTAGATCATAAGAAGAGTCTAGTGACTAGGATTCAAAGATCAATGTTTTCCTTAATGACTAGATTAATGCTCACAAACACAAAATCAGACACTTGCACTCTCCAACTAATTAATCTTAAAATGTCACTTCAGATCTTAGTACATAATATATAACTATCCTGACTAGCTCCTCTGATAGAAATGAACAGATAGCTAACAGTTAAGAATTGGTATATTTTATTCTGAAATATGCAAACGTAATGTATAGAGTCAAATTAGACAAGATATTGTAAAGGTTACATGTGGCTGTCCAATTCCCAATATCATTTGAAATTAGCAATGTTGATTTAACATTTATAAATTTAAGGAGTACTACCAGACATTTACTGTTATAATAAATGCTTCCTTTTCACTTCTATTGATATACAGTATATATTAACAAAAGTAATACTAAATAAAATGCAGGTTGCCATTCAATATTACATCTTTTTTATTTTTTGGTTTCTTGTTTCCATCTATGGAAAAAAATGATGGAAAATCCAGTGTAAAATCACAGAAATTCCATTAGTGGTTGTGTGCAGACACTTTCCCATTTTCCTGCTGATGAAGCACAAAAAAAAAATGAAAAGACTGAGGTAGTCAGGAAGTTTCATTTCTGATTCACATCTCTCCTCTGAGCAGTTGCAGAAATTGAAAGCTAGGAGGGAAACAGGAGATGAACATCAAAGGGTCCATATGGCACTTATTAAGTGGTGGAATTAATATGTGCTGCATCAGATTCCACTTTTTTCCCATCTATGCATGGATAATTTTTGGCATGCTATTGGGATGGGTTGGTTACAATAACTTACTGTGGCATTGTACTTCTGGATTTTTTCAATCACAAAATTTTATATCATTGAAAAAATTTCTTCAGTGTTTCTTCAGAAGCAAGAAAAGAGTTATGCATATCCTCCATTTTCTAACATGAAAATTGAGAAACACAAAAATGAAATATTTACATTTGTGAGTACTGATATTTAAAATATTTAATACTCCACTTTCTGTAATGAGACCTGCTGTCTTCATCCCATATTGTAGAGCAGAAGAACTTGAGTTATCCTAATGAATCAGGAATAGGTATGGTGCAGTAGCTGCTACGATATAAAACAAATGTTTGCTTATTTTGTATTTAATTAACACATTACTGCATATGTTTAATCAGAAAAATCATTGATATCTGTTTCCTTTCAATTGTAATTTGTAAGGTTTAAAAGAGATAACACAAGTTGTAAAGAATGAGGACAGAGGATGTGCTTATAAAGGAAAGGAAAATAATGTATAATGTATCATACAATACTTTTTTAAAAATATGTATAATGTGCCTACTAGAAAAAGATCAGATGAATACAGTGTAACATTTTTTCCATAAAATGTTGCTTTGTACCTTATAAATATCAAAAAGAGATCAAATGTATAAAGATCAAATCAAAATACATTGTCTTTCCCATCTCTTTCTTCAGTTTGTGAAGATTAAATTCACAAATTAAGAATATGTGGTGTGAAAGGGGAAAGTATATCATCATATTATCGTATCATATATACATATCATATTATCTGTATTATATTGTGGTTTCTTTACCAAGTTGATTCAAGAGAGTGTGCTGGCCACTTTCTCCCTCCGCTCCCTCCCCCACCCTGTAACAGCCTTACTTGTCTGTTGGGAGGGGAGGGGAGGGGAGGGGAGGAAGGAAGGAAGGATTCTGGGGATCACTTCCAGCTTCCACAATGGAATACAATAGGTAAATTGATAAGCTCCTGGACCCACTGATGTTTTTCCCACCTTGGTCATTCTGTTTCTTTGTTTAGGTAAGGAATTATCTTTAAAGATAACCCATGGGTCAGGGATTGTCTAATCTATTTATAAAATTCCCTCTCAAAAGTGAAGTGTCTAATACTTTCATACCTGTCTTTTAAAACTCTACATGAAATTTATCATTTATTCAGGAATTTGGTTGGCATTTGTCCTTTTGTTTTCTGTTACCTTAGGAGACACAAAGACTGAAAAAAATGTAGGCCATATCTTAACATTTGACTCCTAACAACAAGAGGACAAGACAAGACAAGACATGAAATAGATACATGTGAAGGAAATGGGGAAGGACTGTTAATCTTCATTAATCACAATAAGAAAACATAAGAAATTACTTAGTAATAGTAGAATTTATTGATATATTTTGAGAAAATAAAATCTGGTTCTTGAAAAAATTGGCATGAGATAAAAGCATTATTTGATAAACCAACCATTGTGTTTTTGCTAACAATAGTTTAGCATTACATTTAATTCAGACTACTTTTCTTTGTTCAATAAACCACATCTAAAATAAATCAGCAGGCTTTGTGAATAAAAAATATTTAGAGAAAAAAAGTTGGAGGGCAACTTTTTTACATAGGGAAGCTGCACTTGATCATAGTTTTAAAAAGAGAAACAAATAAGGAAAGAATAAGGTCTCTCACACAGGGCAATCCAGCTGGCAGTGTGGCTGAACATCCTATAATGTTGTACACAATATAGCGTTACTGGCATTACTGACATTACCAGGCATTACTGGTTGTGTATGCGAAAAAGTAATACTGACTTTTATATTTCAAGTTCTGAGAAATATGGTAGAAATTTTGCTAAATATGAATGTAAAACTTCAGTATATGTTCAGTTTACATTTTAAAATGAATTGATAGAAAAACTAAAAGAAAATTGGCTTTCTGGGGGGAAAAGGTTAAATTTACAATTACATGCTACGTATATTTCTTACAGCTATAAAAATAATTACTTTTTTTTTGTTATTTTCTTAGTGTAATTTTAAATGAATTGCATACTGTTGGTTATTTGGTATGTGATGTTTTAACAAAAAACAATCACATTAAATGGAAAAAAACATTTGGTTGTATCTATCCTTTTTATCTTCTCCTAAACTATTTAGGATATATTGCCTAATTGTAAAAAGTATCCCTTAGGGCAGGGGTGTTAAACTCGAGGCCCAGGGGCCGGATCTGGCCCAAGGGTTCTTAGATCTGTTCCATGGGACCACCCTGGAAACAGCAAAGGACTGGCCAGCAAAAATGGAGCTCACAAGGGCTGCGTGCAGCCCTCCCAAGCTCTGTTTCTGCTGGCAGAGGGTTGCAGGTGGCTGTCGCAGCCAAAAAAGGAGCTCATGAGGGTCATGTGCAACTCTCCAGAGCTCCATTTTCACTGGCAGAGAGTTACAGGAGGCCATTGCAGCTGAAAGCGGAGCTTAAGAGCCCGTTTTCGCTGGCAAAGTACTCAGTCCACTATAGGTGCTCTTGACACGAGTGACGTCAAATTGCCCATGTCCCGATTCTTGACTCGTATCAAACACAATTCTGATGCTGCCCTCAATGAAATTGAGTTTGACACCCCTGCCTTAGATTTCTTTTTTCTAATTATTGGTATGTTATGCTGTCTCAACAGAATATTCATAAATAAAGGAAGAAATGAAGGGAAAAATCCATTAATCCGATTTCATTACTTTATAATGAAATTGTGTGCTAATTTTCAGAGAAATGACTATATTTAGTTATGGATTCTGGTTACCCCAAAGATCTGCCTTTTAGTAGAAATAGCAAGTTGAATACATTTGAATACAACTGCTTCTCTGAGTGAGGGTGCCTTTCCCGCCGCCTTGAAAGAGGCGGTGGTGAGGCCCCTTCTCAAGAAGCCTTCCCTGGACCCGGCTGAATTAGTTAACTACCGTCCGGTCTCCAACCTTCGTTTTGTGGTGAAGGTTGTTGAGAGTGTGGTGGCACGACAACTGCCCAGGCACCTGGATGAAGCTATCTATCTAGACCCGTACCAGTCGGGCTTCAGGCAGGGGCACAGCACAGAAACGGCATTGGTCGCGTTGGTGGATGATCTCTGGAGGGCCCGGGACAGGGGTTGCTCCTCTGTCCTAGTCCTATTAGATCTCTCAGCGGCTTTTGATACCATCGACCATGGTATCATGCTGCAGCGGTTGAGAGGGTTAGGAGTAGGGGGCACCGTTTTGCGGTGGTTCTCTTCCTTCCTCTCCGGCCGCTCGCAGTTCGTGTTGGCAGGGGGGCAGAGGTCGACCTCGAGGCATCTCGCATGGGGAGTGCCACAAGGGCTGGTCCTCTCGCCTCTTCTGTTCAACATTTATGTGAAGCCGCTGGGTGAGATCATCCATGGTTTTGGGGTGAAGTGTCACCTGTACGCTGATGATACTCAGCTGTACATCTCCACCCCAGACCACCCCAACGATGCCCTTGATGTGATGTCTCGCTGCCTGGAGGCCGTACGGGCCTGGATGGGAAGGAACAGGCTCAGACTCAACCCATCCAAGACCGAGTGGCTGTGGTTGCCGGCGTCCCGATATAGTCAGCAGGGGCCATCGCTGACTATTGGGGGTGAATCCTTGCCCCCCACGGAGAGGGCTCGCAATCTGGGTGTCCTCCTGGATGCACGGCTGTCTTTAGAAGAGCACATGACGGCCGTGGCCAGGGGGGCCTTTTATCAGGTTTGCCTGATCCGCCAGTTGCAGCCCTTTCTGGACCGGGACGCCTTGCGCACGGTCACTCATGCCCTTGTCACCTCCCGGCTGGACTATTGTAATGCTCTCTACATGGGGCTCCCCTTGAAGAGCACTTGGAGGCTCCAACTGGTCCAGAATGCGGCCGTGCGGGTGGTTATGGGCGCAACCCGCTGTGCCCGTGTGACACCCCTCCTGCACGAGCTGCACTGGCTCCCAGTGGTCTTCCGGGTGCGATTCAAGGTGCTGGTTACCACCTTTAAAGCGCTCCATTGCATAGGACCCGGGTACCTTCGAGACCGTCTTCTGCCACCAATAGCCTCCCACCGACCAGTCCGTTCCCACAGAGAGGGTCTCCTCAGGGTGCCATCGGCCAAGTTATGTCGGCTGGCGACACCCAGGGGGAGGGCCTTCTCTGTGGGAGCCCCAGCCCTGTGGAATGAACTGCCCCCGGAAATACGGAAGATCTCCGACCTCCGGGTGTTCCGCTGCGCATTGAAGACCTTGTTGTTCCGCCAGGCAGGGCTGTCAATATAATAATTTTAAATTGGGGTATTTTAATTTTTAGAGTTTTAAATCAGCCAAATTTATTTAATTATTTTAATTTTTAATTATTGTTGTGTCTTGTGTTTTTAAACTGGCTGTACACCGCCCTGAGTCCTTCGGGAGAAGGGCGGTATAGAAATAAAATTATTATTATTATTATTATTATTATTATTATTATTATTATTATTATTATTATTATTATTATTATTATTTTAATTTAAAATTCATTGAATTTTTGGGATGTTTAATGTATTTTACCATACAACAATGAAACAGCTAGTATCATGACAGTGACCATAACAAAAGATACTCTTATTAAAATCCACATTAAATTTAATGCAAATAGCAAATAGCAATTCAGATTGTATTTTATTTTTATTTGCACTTCATTAGTTTCTCTCTTGGTTAAGTAAGGTGATTATATTCTGAGAATTGTAAACAATTGGATGAAAGAAAAAAATATTAGAACTTCACAGAGAAAAAAAATAATAATACAAAGTAATAGTAATACAAAGTATCTAACCAATATTTTGGAACTTTGTGAACCTGATATTGTATAGCATTCAGGCTTTTCAGTGCTTTGTATTTAATCGAAATAGTTGTATGTTTTTTAAAAAAACAATCCCTGTTAAATTCATATGACTGCTGATGAAAGCTTTTTGCTATAAATGCATAATTATTGAATCAAGATGTGGCTTACTTGCAACCAAGTGTTCCTTGAGCACTCTTACATACAGTATTTTGAATCACTTTCTGAGAAAATGATTTCTCAGCATTTCCCAGATCTACTGTATGGTCACTGAAAACATTTAGAAAAGTGGCATTCCATTGTTTGTTTGTTTGTTTTTACCATATCATTGTAAGAGAAGCAGTGGAGTGCAGAGATTAAAATAAATTATGAGTTTATTGTAATGCCACAAAACAAGCCAGTCCTGGTGCAACTCAAAATCTAAATCTAATGCCAATTCTACATTTTTACATTGGGAATACTTGAAGCTGGTTACACATTGCTGATTAATAACTATTTTTTTTTTATTTATTCTCTCGTGTTGCCCCTCCCCTTTCCATTTGTCTTTTCAGTACTGCGAGATGACTTCAGGCAAAACCCTTCAGATGTTATGGTAGCAGTAGGTGAGCCAGCTGTGATGGAATGCCAACCCCCTCGAGGCCATCCTGAACCTACAATTTCCTGGAAAAAGGATGGATCTCCTTTGGATGATAGAGATGAAAGAATTACAGTAAGCTTTTTCCTTTAAAAACAACTACAATAATTTATTTAGCCATGTATTATTTGCCCCATTGTGCAAACATGAGTTGCCACCATGTATATGAAAAATAAAAGGTGGAATTACATGCTAATCCATTTGAAAGATTGTTTGTGCTGGCAGAATTTCTCAAAAATAAGTAAACTTGCTATTTTCTTTTCATTTATACTGATATGTAAGGTTGTTGGATCAGCTACATCTGATTTTACCAGTTTTAATTAAAAATAAATAAAATAGTTATAAATGGCCTTCAAAGTCCCATGTTATACTCTTCTTTCTTCAAAAATAGATTAATAAAATTTCCAGAAAGGAGAATAAAATGAGTTGAAGGTTGTGTATCCTAGTATCATGCTAGTTACAGAATGTTTACAATAAGCATTCTGAAAATTTATGTCCTTTCTTCTCCAATAGTATCAGTATCATTGTGTACGTTTATCACACTACTTCTACTCCCTGTTTCATTCTTTTCATTCATTCATTTTATCTTTCATTCAGTGAAAGATAAAAATCTACTTGTTGGGAAACATCCAGCCAGTTTGGTGGGAGGGGTCAAGTGGGGAACTAGCTTTGAGTCCTTGAACAAGCTGCAAGAGGCATATCCTTGACAAATCCGCCCCCAACACCTATATGGTTATTCCCAAGACAAGGTAAGCAGTCCGGGGAGATTTTTGCATTATAGGTAGTAGATAATAAAGTTACTGACTTGGAGCCTTCATGAGTGGATCTGCTTCCTTGGTCATGTGATCACCATTTCCAAACTTCACTGCCAGCTTTTGATGAGCAAAGTCAATGCAGAAATTGATAGGAAGTCACATGTCATTGCATTTAATAATCCTTGGTAATTTACTTAACAGCCAGAATGTAAATTGGCAGGGTTACTTGACTTAATAATCATGCCCTTAGTGATGAAGTTTCTGGCTCCTATTGTGGCTAATAAGTAAGGACTATGTCCTTACTTATTAGCAATTTCATTCTTCAGTAAGATTTAAATAAACATATGAATGCTATATTTATTATATTATTTCATTTTGCAATAGATACCTCATTCTTTTTATAATTTTTATTTTTATAATTCATCAAGCTTTCGGGTTCAAGGATGATTTCCATGCAATTACCATGTATTTATAATTTACAAATTTTATATAGTAGAAATTAACTGAGATAATGAAAATAGTGTGAGTAATGGTTGCTTAAAATATGCTATGAAATATGGTAATTTTAGTTGTTTATATTTTGAAAATTGATGCTAAAAGTCATAAGCTGAAATGATTTAATATTACTTATTTTCTTTGGCATGTGAAACCTTTTTACCTCAGATGATTAAAGAATTGATGGAACAATATTCCTTAACCTTTTTCAAAGAGAAACAAGCGTATTGACAGAAATAACATATTTACTATTTACTTTCCTGCTTTTTTTATGTTATGTTCTTTTTAAAAAAAAATGACAATTTTTTAAAGTGCCATCAGACTTTTACAGTAATTAGAAACCAATATTTGCTGTTTTGTTTCAATGTTCTTTCCATTTGGGATTGTCATCCCAAAGTTGCTTTTTCAAGCAGCAACTGGACTTTCTTGTTTTTCTTTGAAGACATTTTGCTTCTCATCCAAGAAGCTGGATGATGAGAAATGGAAATATTATTATGCTAAAAAATAGCGTTTAACTAATTTCACAGAAACACAATCAGTGTTTTTGGAATGCATAGGAGAAAAAGTACAACACTTCTTTAAAATAGTCAAGAGCCAAATAGCTGAAAATAATTAAATTTATCAATCATCTTTGCTAAAATTAAACAATTAAAATAAATTTGAAAGTTATGTATCATTAATTCAATACAGAATACAGATCTGTAATCTAAAGATGAGTAATAGATTTTACCAGATTATAGCCCTGAACTTTTTTAAAAGAAAAATCTTCATGAATATGTACAGATGTGTATAATCCTAGCCTTGTTGGTGTTATTTTTTCCCAGTCTTGTAATTTTACGTTTTGCTTATTTCACATTTTTCCGTAATAACTTTGCACTTCATTAATATGGCTTCTGGTCATATTAAAAGTTTAATTGAAGCAAAGCACTTTTAAAATAATGTATATTTCAAGTATCTGGTTTCTTCTACTGAATAGTTAAATAACCTTTTTTTGGAACTGTGCCACATACAGATAGTAAGCATATAAAAAGCAGCAAACTGATATACAATATGTTGGACACTATCCAAGTCTCCTTTTCAAGAGAAGCCAAAAAAGTAGATGCTTTCTGTCACAATTTATATGGTTTGCGGATTTGGTAAGCAAGCTGACATAGTTTCATTTGCAAGTGGAAGCAATTTTAAGAAGTTAATAGAAGACAGAAAGGCATAAGAATGTCCTCTTTTTTTTTTTTTTTTGGCACTGAAGTCTGTAAGAGAGAGTTAATATGGTGTTTCAGAATGTTTCAGTTTGAAGAAATACATTAAATGAATTTTTTTATGTACTGACATTCTTTAAAATGAATTTTGCTTAGATTAAATTTTAAATGATTCATTATTTTCAGATTCATAATTATCTTAATTATTATATTACTATAATAATTATAGTAGTTGAAGTCCACCAGAGAAAGTTAAGTACATTAACCTATGCCTTTTGTAACCTTTGAGATACAGTTGGATCAGTTAGGTATAAATAAAGTTTTAGAGCAGGATTCCTTCTTCAGTATCTTCCTAAGCATAGGAAAGCCCTTCCCATCATTTTTAATGAGTAATCTCTGGTAGTACCTCTGTTTCTCAGCTTTTGAAGATGTCTACAAATAAATCATCATGCATAGAGCTAACCCACATGATTGTCAGTTAGCTTTAATTTGCACAGAATACTTTTCTGGGTTTGTTTGTTTGTTTGTTTAAGCAGGAGAAAGTTCTGCAAGCAAATATATTTCAGCTGGTTTCAATGGTCCTTTTTCTTGTTTAATATATTCATTTTGGTTCACTTCTGTGTGCTTAGCTAAATTGGATAATTCCACATGAACTAGACTTTTTCATCTAGCTAATCAAATTCCTCTGGCTTTCTTACAAGCCCAAAGCATTGATCTATGACAGTGAATAATGTTTTACAAGACAGAAAGAGACTATTTTAACGTTGTGGCTATCAGTGCTTTAGCCAAGATGTTAATGATTTAAGATCACAAATTGGTAGAGGCACTGATACTGCGATTAGAAAGCAAAGCCCTGGTCCAATGAAGATAAGCAAGGTTTTCTTACTAGTAAAAATCAGAGAGCAAACAGACAAGGAATTAAGATTTCCAAAGAGGAAAGAGAGCTTGAAGACAGGGCATTGGGCCTATAAGATAGAATTGTAATGGAATATATAATAGCCTGTACTGCATTCCCATTAAATGAAGAAGGTTTCCAGTTAACACTGAAACAAACTTATTCTTTGGCTATGATCACAAGACCCAGACTAATCAGGAGCAACAACCTTTGAATATCCTCCTCACAGTACAACTGGGAAATAATCTCCATTTTTCTGTCTTTTAAATTTGACATGAAGGTGATAGAATTCTATAAGTTAAGCAGCTGCAACATTTCTCTGAATTGAATTCCCATGAGTGCAGGAATACAACTATGAGCAGCAATATTACAAGTTGACTCTAAAACATCAAATCTAGTAATTGCCTCAACTTGTCTCCTTTCCAGCTGATGATGATTCATAAGCTAGGGGATGACAGATTCCATTTTAGGCAAAGATTTGTTGCCTAGTATAAATCTGAATCACTGCTTTGTGAATCAACTCATAAACTGATAAATGATTTGAAATATATTATTTTTGGTTTTTATTTTATATATGTCATAAGGTTTTACAAGGGTACATTGTATCATATTTTTTATAAAGAAGTGTATTGTTGTTCCACCAACAATAAGTAACTCAGTAATTGTGTAAAGCGCAACATGACACTTAATAGATCATGTGCATTTCATCTTTCCAATGTAAGTTTTGTATGTCCTTTCACATAAAATGCTTTTGGAACTGAATTAAGTGGAAAAGACTTTCTATGCAGATACTCAGACAATGAAAATGCATTCTTAAAAAAATCACCCTTAAAAATTACGTTAAACCTTATGCGTCTGCTTAATATTATTGTATGAGAAAAGGCAACTCGTAACTATTATATATATTATGAAATCAATTATACAGTAATTTCATAATTTAATAGACTAATGAAGAAGCAGAATATATTAAAACCAAAAGGCCATTAAACTAAGTTTCCTAAGAATGACAAGTATAAGACTGCTACATATTTTTTCTCTATGCCATCCTTTTTTCAACATTTTCTAATATAGTATATCCCAGCAGCTGATCACCCTGCAATCTTCCCAGGACCTTTCTTCTCTTCCTGCTACTATTACAAGCAATGTTCCAATGTTGTATATCATACTGGCCCAACCAACCTTGATTTTCTCAGTGGCTTCTCTGTATCCTATCAGCTGCCACCACTGATATCTAAGTACGTTTGTCCTTTAGCTTATCGGCCTTGATATTCTCTTCCCTGTTTTCCCTTAACATCTCCTTAACAAAACATGGCACATCTTTTGTTCAGCAAATTTTATCTGTTAAATAAATCAAGGCCCATTAAATCAAGACTTTATGTACTCCCAAATTAAAATCAAGATTGTTCATATTTCACACAAAAAATTATGTACAAGTTTAATAGTGTTTTTAAATCAACAAAACAAAGTTAAGCATTTTAAGACACTTCAGACTCATTTTGTGAAACACTTAATACTGGTTAAGTTAAATATTACAAGTCACTTTCACATGGAGCCATGAACATAGCAACTAAGGAAATTGATACTTTCAGAATTAAAATAGTTCATGCATTTTGTTTTCTGTTTCTATATGGTTCCTAAAGAGACAGATTTTTTAATTATGCCAAGTGTAATGTATTATAGGTCAGTTATAGTATATTATACTATATCAATTAGTCTTCATTATGTTTTTCCTTGCTTTCAGTCCTTGCCTTATCTCTTAGAACTAAATAATCCAACTCAAAATATTATCCTGTACTCACATCACAGTCTTCCTCAAATATATCCTTGATATTGCTTAGTATGTTTGAAGGTATAACAAATAAACATGATCACTAATATTGAACCAAGACAGAATCCTAAAGTAAAGTCTTTAGGACCAAACTATAGTTTAATGATGGCCTATTTAATAATATGCTACAGTACAGTTTTATAATCAGATTTAACTTCACCTGACAACCATCATTATCAGATTTCATTTAATTTGTTTGCTCTCCAAATTTTATAGCAGCAATCTGAACTGCAGAAGAACAGCAAACAAACAACGTATATTAATGGACCCGTGTCCCTCCTGGTTGGTACTGGCTTCCCGGGAGGTGACACGAGGCTGGCTCCAGAAGATTGTTAACGCTTCTTTGAGTGAGGGGGTCCTGCCGGCCGCTTTGAAAGAAGCGGTTGTGAGGCCCCTCCTCAAGAAGCCCTCTCTGGATCCGGCTGTTTTGGCTAACTATCGTCCAGTCTCCAACCTTCGCTTCATTGCGAAGGTGTGGTGGTGCAGCAGCTTCCCCGTACCTGGATGAAGCTGTCTATCTAGACCCGCTCCAGTCCAGCTTCCGGCCTGGGCACAGCACGGAAACGGCATTGGTCGCATTGGTGGATGATCTCTGGAGGGCCCGGGATAGGGGTTGTTCCTCTATCCTGGTCCTGTTAGACCTCTCAGCGGCTTTTGATACCATCGACCATGGTATCATGTTGCACCGGTTGGCGGGGTTGGGGGTGGGAGGCACCGTGCTGCGGTGGTTCTCCTCCTACCTCTCTGACCGGTCGCAATCTGTGTTGACAGGGGGGCAACGGTCGACCCCGAGGCACCTTGCTTGTGGGGTGCCACAAGGGTCGGTCCTTTCGCCCCTTCTGTTCAACATTTATGTAAAGCCGCTGGGTGAGATCATCCGTGGCTTTGGGGTGGAGTTCCATCAGTACGCTGATGACACCCAGCTGTACATCTCCACCCCAGGCCACCCCAATGATGCCCTTGAAGTGATGTCCCAGTGTCTGGAGGCCGTGCGGGCCTGGATGGGGAGAAACAGGCTCCAACTCAACCCCTCCAAGACCGAGTGGCTGTGGCTTCTGGCGTCCCGATATAGCCAGCTGATGCCATCGCTGGCTATTGGGGGTGAATCACTCGCCCCCACGGAGAGGGCTCGTAACTTGGGCGTCCTCCTGGACGCACGGCTGTCTTTGGAAGATCATTTGACGGCCGTGGCCAGGGGGGCTTTTTATCAGGTTCGCCTGATACGCCAGTTACGCCCCTTTCTAGATCGGGACTCCCTACGCACAGTCACTCAAGCACTCGTCACTTCCCGCCTGGACTACTGTAACGCTCTCTACATGGGGCTCCCCCTGGGGTGCACCCGGAGGCTCCAGCTGGTCCAGAACGCGGCCGTGTGGGGGATTATGGGGGCGACGAGGTGCTCCCATGTGACACCTCTCCTGCGCGAGCTGCACTGGCTCCCGGTGGTCTTCCGGGTGCGCTTCAAGGTGTTGGTGACCATCTTTAAAGCGCTCCATGGCTTAGGGCCGGGGTATTTATGAGACCGCCTTCTGCCACCAATAGCCTCCCACCGGCCAGTACGCTCGCACAGAGTGGGCCTCCTCAGGGTGCCGTCCGCCAGACAATGTCAGCTGGTGACCCCCAGGGGGAGAGCCTTCTCTGTGGCGGCGCCCACCCTTTGGAACAACCTCCCCCCAGAGTTACGTACAATAACAGACCTCCGGATTTTTCGTCGGGCCCTGAAAACCCATTTATTCCAACTAGCTGGGCTGGCTTGAGTCAAATTTTTAAACTATTTTAAATTGGAATTGTTTTTAATTATGGCCAAATTATTTAATTATTTTAATCAGTTTTTAATTTTTCTATGTCTGGTTTTTTACTTTGGCTGTGCACCGCCCTGAGTCCTATATTGGAGAAGGGCGGTATAGAAATTTAAATAAATAAATAAATAAATAAGACAGGTACAGTTTTATTTAAACATCTGTAAAACCTATTATATTTATAATCCTCAATATTTCTGCAGAAATATAAAATGTGATTTGTTCTCCACACAAGCCCTAAAAGTGCATAAAATGAATAGCTAATAAATGAATAAATGAATTTATATATAATAAATTTATTATAAATGAATAAAAAAACATTACATTTGTTCATTTATTTTTTAAAATGAACTAAAGCTCCATATTCCAGTGTAAGGGCCCACATTAGGGATTACAATGCGTTTAAAAATATAACCAATTATGTTTCGGATAACATGTTTTTTGCTAGGAAGACGATATTATGGAAATGACTGCTCTGAGGAATATTCTGAGCACCTATTGGATAAAAATCACTTATATTTACTCAGAACAACACTGTAACTGGGTAAATCCATATGACTTAATTTAAGCATTGTCTTATTAGCTGGAAAGTAATTTAGTACCTGGTTGGTCCTAGGAGGTGGGTCTTTTCTACTGTGGCACACGCCCTATGTAACTTCTCCCTCCAAGGTCAGACTGGCTCTACCCCTGTTATTATTTTAAAAATCCTAAGGATCTGGTTGTGACACAAGACCTAGAAGTCTCAGAGAACTGGAGATATTCTTAGCTGGCTTAGTTGATCTTTTACTCTGTCCATGGGGTTTATATATTTTAAATTTTTAGTGACTTTTTAATTTTTAATTATCACTTTTTATATTTTTCATGCAATAATAAATGCATACTTGAATAAATGAAAGGAAGTTCTAGTGTGCTATCTCAAGAAACCATTTTTTAATTCTTAATGGCCTTAAAAATGCCTGTTCACCATAACAATAATGTGTAACAATAAGGAATTACGTGGATTATATCCATAACATATGCACCAAAGTTGCTTTAATTTATTACATCTCCAGAACTGAAACAATGAGAGCCAACATTTTCTAAATGTTTTGAGTAGTCCAGTAGACTATTTACTTCTTCCATTAAAATGTAAATATTAAGTTATCAAGTTCCTAAACAAATTTATATGGAATCAGTATAAACATTATGTATATTCTTGCTCACTCACTCACTCACTCTCCCTCTCCTTCTCCCTCCCACTCTCCCTTACCATTATTCATTTTCACAGAATAATTCTTCTCTTGAAACTTGATTATTTTATATACCTGTTAATATCCTCTTTCATGCAGTGACATGTTTAACAATATTCTTATTGATTAGTCAGGTCCTTGGTTGCTCTCTGAGCTTGATTGTCTTCTTGAAGACATTTCATATCAAACTAGGTAACATCATCAGTGCACATTGATTCTTATTGATTAATTTTAATCTTTTTCTGTTAGCCATAATTAAATTTTGGTAAGTGGGGAATAATATAATTATATTTATCTATTTTAAAATACACATTAAGATATTTATTTATTTATTTATTTGTTAAATTTATTTGCTGCATTCTTTGCAATGGGGCTACTCTAGGTGGCATACAACAGTTAAAAGGATTAACTGAAATGAAGGGTTAAAAAACAGAAGTAAAATAATAGAGGAATAAAATAAACAATGGAAAAGAAAGTGATAATATACTAATCTTGTAACAAAAGACAGACAGGTGGACAGCGGAGAGCGAGGGAGGAGGTGGAGCCTGCCATCAATCCAGCAGCCATCTCCAGTTTGGAACTCTCTCATTGGGTCCCCAGGCCAACCAGCAGAGCCAGGTTTTCAGGTTCCTACAGAAGGATAGGAAAGTGGTGACAGATCTTACCCTAGAGGGTAGAATATTCCAAAAGATGGGCCCTGCAGCAGAGAAAGCTCTTTTTTTTTAATCCTGATAGTCGGAGCTCTTTGAACTGCTAAGGACCACATGATTTTTACTATGTCCTGATAAAGCCATGGAACTGAAAGAGAGTGTACCTCCTTTTTCACATAACTAAAGGTGGGGGAGTAGTTCTGTTGGATTAGATTGAAGATAATCAAGGCCAGCAAAATGGATATTTACAGAAGCCAGTCAGATTGCTCAAAGTATTTGTCACCTTTCAATTTTTTGTAGTAAAATTTTATTTATCTCTATGCTTGGTGTTTTAAGAGTTTCAAGTGGAATTTACTAATAGATAAAATGAGTCTGAATCAAACTATCTTTATCAAGTAATAAAATCAAGTAATTGTTTTATTTATTTCATAAACAAAGTTGGTCAACATTTAATGTGTCAAAGTAGAATAATTTATTTCCATCTAGTTCAGGTCAGCCCATTTAAAGGATCAGTTGTGTAACACTAACTGTTAGAATTAATTTGGATTAATCCTGGTTTATCTGTTCCAATCTTACAAATGTCCACTCTTATTTAATTTCTTACTACACAGATTTTAAAGCATGGCATGCTGAGTTATAAAAAAAAATATTAAGATCTATACAGAAAAATCTGTGATGCCGATCTTTCTGGCCTGAAAAGATTACAGAATCATTTCTAAAGTTCTGAGGTTCTCCTGAAGTGCAGGCAGACTCATTTTACTAAAATGGATAAACTTTGGCCACTGAAGCTTTTAATCTTTTTAAGAGAGTCTATCCTATGAAAATCAGTCCAGATGATCTTCAGATCTCTTTCTCTTTGTCATTGGTCTTGGTTTCATCATCAGGATTATAGAAGACAGGTTTTCCCAATAGATGAGTCAAAAGCAGAAATTTTCAGGCAATATCAGTGTTGTTATGTCTGCAAGAAATCAAGTAGTGCATTACATGCTAAGAATCTCATAATAAGAGCTAACAATAAACCATGAAGCTGGTTGTGGAATAGTTTAGGGATGCTTTATTGTCTCGGGATCCAGGGTCAGATTTCAAAACCCATCGCAACCGGTTCGCTCATGGGCACTCGCACACATAATGCTTCTGCGCATGCACAGAAGTGTCTGGGTGAGTGGAGCCTCCCGCTGCCACTGTTTCTGGTTCGTCTGATCTGGGGAGAACCGGTAGCAACCCACCACTGTCGGGATCTCACAAGCAGTTATTATTGAAGAATCTCAGAACTCTTCAAAAAGTTATCCAGAATAAAATCAGGTCAAGCTTAAATAACTGGGTCATACAGTAAGACAATGTCAACTATACTAGTGAATGCAGATTTATTTTAAAAGAATAGATATAAAGAAAAATTTGATGTTTTGAAATGGCCGAAATTGAAGTCTGGAACTAAATGTCATAGAAATATTATGAGCTGGATCCTAAGTAAATATTTCATGATAGAAAACCTTCAAATCTTATTGCAATTGCATGGGAGGAATGGGCTAAATATATACCCTATGAGAGATTGTTCTATAATTATAGGAAATATTTGATTATAATTACTTTAGGTTAATAGTATTGTAATTGACTATAGTGTTGAATTACAACAGTGATTTTTTTTTCATCTAGGCAAATCACAAGTGTGATTGCTTTGTTTATTAGATAAATTAATCAAATAATCATCTTTTGAGATCAATGTCATTCAGTCTTTTTATGTATCAGTAGCACCCATGTGAAGTCCTGGTTATATTAGCAAAATCAGGCAAAAATTCAGAAATATGAAAGCAAGTAAATAACCCTTTAAACAAAATTGTACAAATAGAGTAGGAAACTATTATTTTTCTTCAACATTTGCTATTAGGAGGCAAACCACTTTTGAACATAAACACATTTAATGGTTATGATTCATATGTTTCTCATAACAGGTCTAGACAGGTGTATATAATTTGTTAACATCCATTGATATATTTATATTACTTCTATTTTTGTTCACCATCCTTAAATATTCCCATCAAACAGGGAAGAATCTCCCAGTTAAGTATTGTAAAATTTGTCATTTTGTTATAACTTGTATTTAATTGACAAATTCATGCTCATATCTTGATCTGTCAGTGGTACTGTTTGTATATTTACCAATAACTGGAAATTATAACAGAGCATTTGGCATATATTTTCAGATACTGTAAGGCTGATTTATTTTTGCTCATTATAGAAGATAATAGAATACTTATAGAATAACCACAGACATTCTGATGAATTTATACTATAGCATTCCATAGTATTTCTAGAGAACATTGACTATTTAGAGAAAAGTGTTTCCTATATAGACTTTTGAAGCTGATAATCACCTGGTTAGTAGCACCTAACCAACCTTAGTTTAACAACAAACAAACAAAAAAGCTACAACAATTCAGAGTAGATTTCCTTTTGTTTCAGATATTGCCAGAAAAATCCCAAAATAGACAGAGAGAAAACAAACTGAAAGAACATGAAGGTAGTCTAGCTCCATAACATGCTAAGAAACTATACAGAAGTATCACATTTAGTGAAACAGAAATTCAGGACATCTTTATCTATAATCCCTAAATTGAAAATATCTGATTATTTGTCATATTATATAAGAAACAAAAAGTTTAATTATTTGAATTTCATAGCTTGATCATCAACATCCATTATCACACATTTGAAGAAAAAAAAATTCCCACACAGGTACATTTATTTTTGAATCAATATTTTTTAAAATAGTATTGTCCATTCAAATAAACTGTCAGATTTTTTAAAAAAATATGTTTTATGAGTTAGTTTATATTTGTAATTATGTTGTATGCAAATATTTTAATTTGTTTGCTCATGTTTTATGAAGGCATTATTAATACTTATTATTTTTATTTTAGATCAGAGGAGGAAAGTTGATGATCACTTATACCAGAAAAAATGATGCAGGGAAATATGTCTGTGTTGGAACAAATATGGTTGGAGAAAGAGAAAGTGAAGTAGCAGAACTAACTGTTCTTGGTAAAGATATTTTTTTTGTTTAAGAATTATTGCTACTTCCACTATTAAACTATAGGGCAAAGCATGATCTTTCTGCCACATATGAAGAGTGAGGAAGAAACCAGTCCTGCAAGAAATCAGTCCCGCAAGTAACCCGGTTCCGTGCACATAGATCTTTAAAGGTGAACAACACCAGTGGTCTACTGGAAGCCAGTACATGGATATGCTGCAGTGTATTCAGAATTGCATGTGCCATTGTATTCTGAACCAGCTGAAACTTTCGAATATGCCTCAACAGCAGTCCCATACTGAACATGTTGCAATATTCCAACTGGATTCCTGTGCGTTCTGACCTGAACTTTCAGAGAAAAATCATGTACACTTCCCTCAATAATAAATAAGTTGCATTTTATACTGATAAATATTATAACAACTACAAAAAAATAAGGATTGACTAAAACATGTTGTGTATGCAATGTCTATAAGAAACATAGCTATAAATAAGGCTATAAATAATTTAGGTTTAAAACTATGAAATGCATATGATTATGAGAAATAAATCTCATATTTCAGCTAAGAACTGTACCTGAAAGACTGAATTTAAACATGACAGTGCTGATTATCCCAGACTATATATATATATTACTTTGCAGGAGTTCAATTACCTAGAGCAGAGGTGTCAAACTCAATTTCATTGGGGCCATATCAGGGCTTTGGTTGATCTTGGGAGCCTGGCGGGCATGCCCGATTGTGTGGGTGTGGCCAATTGGGTGGGCATGGTGAGCTTGATGCCACTCTGGGCATGGCTGACTGGGTGGGCATGGCCAGCTCGACACCACTCCCCAAATTCCTGGCATGTATCATCTTCGCATTGGGTAGATCAGGCTAAAGCCATACTGGCCAATGTTTCCTCTTTGCATTGAGTAGACCGGTCTGAACCACGTGGGCCCAATGTTTCCTCTTCGCATTGGGTAGACCAGGCTGAAGCGATGTGGGCCGGCCCCTTACATTTTCCAGGACATCCCTGAAGGAATCCAATCACAACATGGGCCAGATTTGGCCCATGGGCCTTGAGTTTGACACCCCTGATCTAGAGCAAAGTGGACATTATAATTCAAAGATGTAAAAATAATATTTTAAGGATTCACATCAAAAGAAGAAAAGTACCGTGGAGCAGGAGGAAGTATGTTTATCACATTTGTCAGTACTTTCTTAAAAGAGTTGTCTTTCCCTGAGTTTGCAAGATGGCCACATGCAATAGAGTTAAGAAGGTACCAACAAGATGTGACTTAGTTCCTTATGCAGTTAGTTGGCTATTGTAAGAACAGAATGCTGTATTGGACAGGCCTGGGATCCAATCCATTAGGATGGTCCTTACATTATTATGCATTTCTAGATGGGCATGCACATGCAGGCCACATCTCCTTCTAACACATATTTCCCTAGAAACATTTCCCATGAAAGAATCTTTTCGCATTCATATCTGAAGCACTGAACGTCTCACCGTGATATTTTCATTTCAGAATTGAGTTTTAGTGTACTGAAATGTGTCTTTGTTTTATCTCTTAGTTTTCTTTCTCCAAAGTGAATTTTATCTTTTTCACAAAGGAATTTAGTTTTTGTTTTGTTTAGCTTTCCTTATAACGTGAAGAATTAATAAGCAGGAGATAGATTGTAAGTTCAGGGGTTTGCAAAAATCTTTAAGATTTTGTGGGCATTTCAATAACATAATTTTAAATCTTAATTGCTTCATTTGTTCAGATCAATTTTCTGATGCTCTGCCATGTTTTTCTTTCAGTTGTCTAGGTCCTAGCATGTTTCAGGTTCAGTGTTCAAACTATTCCTCGGACTTGCAAGTATCATGTTCTTCCATGCTAATATCTAGTTATCATTTTTTTTCTTTAGAAAGACCATCATTTGTAAAGAGACCAAGTAATTTAGCAGTAACCGTAGAGGACAGTGCAGAGTTTAATTGTGAAGCACGTGGAGATCCAGTGCCAACACTAAGATGGCGAAAGGATGATGGAGAACTACCTAAATCAAGGTGCAGTTCACTTCAATAATATTTTGAAAAAAGTTGTACAATATGCTGTGTTCTTGAATTTTAGAGGTGGTTGAAATATAAACCTGATGTATCAAAAATATCATGACAGTATAAAGGTCGGCAATTCAGCAGTTCGAATCCCTAGTACAGGTGTCCTGCGTGCAGGGGGTTGGACTAGATGACCTCCAAGCAGTGGTGGGTTGCCCCCGGTTCAGACCAGTTCGCAAGAACCGCTAGTAAAAGCAGCGGGGGGCTCTGCCCACCATTCCGGATATCGTCATCAGTGATCCTGTTGCGAACCAGTAGTAAAGCTAAGTAGAACCCACCCCTGCCTCCAAGGTCCCTTCCAACTCTGTTACTGTTATTACTGTCTTAGGGGATTTGCTTTCAAACTTATTTATCCAATTTTAAACTTATTAAAGAATTAAGATAACAGCAACTCTTAGTCTTTTTGTTTATAATATTCAACTGCAGAAACTAACTTGTTGGTGTATTCACTTTAGACACACAGTCTATTATTGAGTAAATAGTTCTGGATCAAATAGGCCTTTATTCTGAGTTGTAACTCATCTTAATATTATTAATTACTATCATTGGAAACTGATATGTTAGTTCAGTGTTTTTTGGATAATGACATTTTTATTTTTTTTTTCTTAAAGCACTGGATATGAATGCATAAAATTGGATGCTCCTATAGGAGACAAGGACATGTTTCCAGAAAAGAGCAACTAACTCCTATTTTATTCTTGCAGTCTTCTCACCTGTTTAGTTCTCACCGCTTAGTTTATATAACAAACAGCTATATGTTTTAGTGTTAAGAAATACAGGTAGTCCTTCACTTACAACTGATTACACCATTCAAAGGCATGATGAACAACCCACATACACAGACAAAAACTACCTGTCACTCATTTTTGAAGTTATGATAGATGTACCCCCTTCACAGTCATTTGATTGCATTTTGAGCAATTGGAAAGTGACTCACCTTTATGCCATTTGTAGTGTCTCATGATCATGTGACCATGATTTGCTATGTTTTTTGCTTGTTTCTGGTGTTTATTTTCAATTTCAGAACTACCCATTGGAGAAAATTGACTGGCTTAATAACTGTCATATGTGCTTAGCAACCACCATGTTCGCTTGATGACCACTGTGCCTGCTTAACCAAAACATTTTTTTTTTAAAAAAAAAATCAGGTCTGGTCATATGATGCTTCTACTTATGATCACAATTCATGACCGTAATTCTGAGTGCAATTATGGTCCTAATTTGAGGGCTCTGTCTATAAAAGAGTATAAAAAGGTAAAGGTTCCCCTTACATATATGTACTAGTCGTTCCCGACTCTAGGGGGAGGTGTTCATCTCCGATTCAAGCCGAAAAACCAGCGCTGTCCGAAGACGTCTCCGTGGTCATGTGGCTAGCATGACTAAATGCCAAAGGTGCACAGAATGCTGTTACCTTCCCACCAAAGGTGGTCCCTATTTTTCTACTTGCATTTTTTATGTGCTTTCGAACCTAGTGCTAGGTTAGCAGAAGTTGGGACAAGTAACGGGAGCTCACTCAGTTACATGGCACTAGGGATTCGAACTACTGAACTGCCGACCTTTCGATTGACAAGCTCAGCATCTTAGCCACTGAACCACCGCGCCCCGCATAAAAGAGTATAGAGATATACAAAAGAAAACAGCAGCAGACATGTGAGGGGCTTGGAGCTAAATTCCACAAATAGCAGTAGTACATATATAACATTTCATAGTGTTTTACAGCACTCTCCAAGTGCTTTACATTGTCAGCATATTGCCTCCAACAATCTGGCTCCTCATTTTATCGACTTCGGAAGGACAGAAGGCTGAGTCAACCTTGAGTCAAACAGGATTGAACTCCTGGCAGTATGCAGAATTAGCCTGCAATACTGCACACTGTGCCTTTAATAATTATTAAAGGATCTGAGTTTGTTTAACTTAAATATGAGAAAGCTAATGGAGTACATGATATCAGTTTTCTGGACAGGGAATTGAATTAAAAGATCTCCAAGTTGTTTTTCAACCCTGTAATTCTATAATGATGAAATATATAATGTAAATCTATAAAGCGTTCTCATCCAGCTTTATATTCATTTGGAGGGCCAGAAACTAAGCTAGGATTCAGGTTAGGTTTCTGAACACAGGAGCAGGAAATTGGTGATTGGCATCATTGAGTTCACTTTTCTATTTATATTGATTCTACAATTTTTATGATTGGAAAAGCATGTTAATGTGTTATATGAAATAATATATATGCATTGTAATTATATAGCTGACAGATCTATTAAAATTTTAATTGGGCAACACCAGTGCCAATAATATATATATATTTAAAAATATAACAATCTAGCTTTACAGAATTCTCTTTTGTTCTCCTAGGCCACCCAGAGTTGATTGTTTTGTGAAATGGTTGATTTTATAAATTAGTCAAATAAATAAATAAATGAACTATCAACTAATCTATTTCAAACTTTTTGTTTATTTAGATATGAAATACATGACGACCACACCTTGAAAATCCGGAAAGTTATGGCAGGAGACATGGGTTCTTATACTTGTGTTGCAGAAAATATGGTTGGAAAAGCAGAAGCATCAGCAACTTTAACAGTTCAAGGTACTATTTTTTTAGTATATTAATATCATTTTAAGACTAAAATAGGTAGATGTACATGGCAGATGCATGGATAGAATAAAAGCATAATCTTTCATTATCAAAAATCAGAAAGATCATTATGATCTAATTGCAGATTTCTGTTATGTAAAGTATTGCACTATGACATTTTGGATTATGTTCATAATAGAAATAACCTAAGTACTTCAGTGTTCTTTAAAATAAGTTGTTTAAATAACAATAATAACAATAACAAAATAATTAATGAAAGGATGAATTATATGACTTATTTCTATGTGACTTACAATGTCTAGGTTCTATTATCATTCAACTTTGTAATAACTTTTATATCTCATCAATAATGGCCAAAAGACACTATAATTTCCTAGTGGGGAGTTTCTAAGATTCCTATCAAAGATGTAATTTTAAAAAATATTTTATATGTATAGTCTACTATATGTATTATCTACAGACTTGTAAGTGTTCTTGTCTAAAACAGAAACAAAATAATATATTTCTGCTTCTTAAGAAACAAGATATTTGTTAAAATAACAAATCCAAACTATAGTTACAGTAATTTCAGATATTAATAAGAGAACATAGTTCACAAGAGTATTTTTTCTATTGTAGTATAAATGTCTTGCAGAACTCAGTTAATATATTAAGTAATACACACTGTGTATGTGTGTGGGTATATATATATCGGTATATATATATATGTATGTGTGTACAGTTAATATTTCGGGTTTCTTTCCGTGTAATTGTGAACATATCCCTAAAAGGGTAGAAGCGACGTTTCGACAGAATCTCATCTGCCATCATCAGGCTTATGTGAAGGGTCTTTTGCTGTAACTGCCGTTACTATTTCAAATCTGGTGCTGGTAGTCTGGGATGGCTCCACCTTTTCATTCTGATTGGTTGGGAGTCCCAGTTTGTGTTTATTGGCTTGGCTTCGGGTGTATCGTCGGTTTTTCTCCACTAGGTGGCAGGGCTTCATCTTTGTGGCTGGTTTGGATATGATTTGGCTGGGACTTGTAGCAATACATGTCTTTTGATTAACACTTGATCTATGTTTTATATTTGGTATTAAGATTCGTCTATCTATGAGAGCAGGTTTCCAAATAGTAGGCAGATGTGAAGTGTCATCCCGTTTATTCATGCAATATGGTCTTTTCTCTATTTCTATAGCCTCTCTGATTATTCTGCCATTGAGATGTTCTATTTTTGCAACTGTTTTTTGCCAAGCCAATAAACACAAACTGGGACTCCCAACCAATCAGAATGAAAAGGTGGAGCCATCCCAGACTACCAGCACCAGATTTGAAATAGTAACGGCAGTTACAGCAAAAGACCCTTCACATAAGCCTGATGATGGCAGATGAGATTCTGTCGAAACGTCGCTTCTACCCTTTTAAGGATATGTTCACAATTACATGGGAAGAAACCCGAAATATTAACTGTACACACATATATACCCGTGAAAACTTACATAGACAAATATATGGGTATGTATATATATGCACACATACTGTACATACACACACACACACACACACACACACACATACATACATAAACCTTCTAAATGTTTACTCTTTAAATAATTATTTGCTTCCTTATTTGGCTGAAGGCAGGCAATTATGTCATATAATTTTTTCTGCAAGCTAATTAAATTTGATCATCTGATTTGTTCCCTTTTTCTCACAACCTACTTTGCACTCTTAATCTCATAGTAATATATACTTTCTCTCAAAACTGTTTTAAAAATCAAAATATAAGATCATACTGTAAGCATTCTATGCTTAGTATATTGAGCTTTTTTAAACAAATACTAAATATAATGGTACTATAAAAATCAAGGCAAAAACAATGGTCTCATTTTATAGACAGTGAATAAATATTCTTGAATCAGTACCATTGATGTTAAAAATCTTTTTCTGTCTCATCTTCCAATTACTATATTCTGTTCTATAGCACAGAACTAAAAGTTATTTGAGTCCTTGCTATAGTTGTTTTATTTTCTTATTGAAATGTTTTATACACTAAATTGGACCAAAATTATTTTCATTAAAATTTTATTATAGTTGCAATCATTTGATATCATTGCCCCAAATTTAAAAAATTCAATGCCCCAATTTTGGAAAATGCTTGATAATTTTTAAAGAATTTTATTGCAGGTAGTTCTTATTTCACAACCATTTATTTAGCAATTGTTGAAAGTTACAATGTGGCAGAAAAAAGTGATTTACAACTGGCCATTATATTTATGGCCATCACAGTGCCCCTTAATCATACGATCTCAATACAGGTGCATGGCAACTGTTGCACATGTACACTGGTCATCACATTTTCGACTTTCATAGTCAGCTACTGACAAGCAAATTTAAAGTGGAAACTGGCAGGAAGTCACAAGTCATGGTAACATCACTTAACAACCAGAGGTGATTTGCTTAATCATACAACAGCGGACTGCTGTAACTGCAGTTGTTAAAAAGAGTGGTCACATGATGTTTCACTTAACAACTGCTTCGCTTAGTGATTCACTTACTAGTCCCAATTATGGTCATTAAGCAAAGAATGGGGTATTGCAATTATATGGTCTTGTGTAGTATAGCTGTATTAAAGATGTTTGAAATCAAAATTCTTCAAATACTTGCAAAGTTTTATTTAGATCTGACCTTTGGGAAAGGTTTGTGACTTGTCACACTTTCCCCCCTCACTTTAATCAAGACAAGATCTTAGCCAAAAACTTTAAAACATGACTATTCAGCTGTAGATTACAGGTACTCTTGATTAAACAAAAGTCCCTTTATCCAAATCACAGAATTATTAATGGACAACTGTTGTTATTTTTAGTTTCTCATGATAAAATCTAACTCTTGTCAAAAGAAAAAGAGTTTCTTTTCAGTAATAGAAGTAAAATTGTATTTATGTGCTATAAGTTGGTACTCCTGAAAATTCAAAAAGAAAGTTGTGGTAGTTGGAATGTTCAATAACCAATATCTGATACATAGGGTTGGAAAGGACCTTTGTGGTCTTCTAGTCCTTCCCCTACCCAGGGCAGAACTTCATTCCATCATAAACAAATGAGATATTTGCTTAAAAACTTCAAGGGATGAGACTTTCAGTTCAGGAGCATACTATTCCACTGCCTAATAGCATTAAGAATCAGGAATTTGGCTGTAAGTATGGACCGCTCAGCGGTTGTGTCCATTCTATTATCTAGCTGCAATTATCAAAAGTTTCTGTGCCCCCTTGCTTCAGTGTGTAGAATAGTATGAAATGGCTTTGCCTTCAAAGCAACTATGAGCGTGTCAGAGGCGCAATATTGGCTTTGCTTCACACCAGACTAAATCTCATTTTAGAAATATGACATGTGATCTGATAATTGAGGATACTGACATCTGACTTTTTCCACAGTCAAGTCACTTCCTGGTAGAACTGTAGATTGTGAATATCTTGCTGTTTACAAAGGAAAAGTACACATTTGATTCACTTCAAGTGTCTGATGGACCATGGAGCTTTTCAAAAGACGCTTAGGAATTTTTCTGACAATCTAGTGACCAGTTCTGTCATCAGTGATGAAAGATGACCAGTGATCTTGATCCATGATGCCAATTATCAAATTAATTTATGAAGAAAAAGCTGCTGCTTTATCCAGTTTTTTTCTTCTATCTGTTCTGTGTATTTTTGTAACTGCTTATGATTCAAGCATTCCATTGACATCTTCAACTGAACATACAAAAACTTTACTATGATCCATAAAGGCTTCTAAATAAACATGACCCGGGCTTTTGACATGATTGCACCTGTGGGGCCTATTCCCAGTTAATCCATTGTCCTCAATGCAACTAAAAAATAAAAGCAAGCGAAAACAGCCATGCTAGCATTAGATCAACAGCAAATAGTATCTGTCTGTGTTCAAGCCTTTGCAGTGGCAATAAGGGTGCCATGTGTGCTATTTTTCACTCTTACTTCATCTGCATTTCAGGAATATATCCTGTTTTAGAGTGATCCAGACCCTTTGGGGGAAAGTGGGGGGGGGAGACATCTGTGGACTGTCCAATTATGTTGAAGCTAAAATTTAGATTTTTTCAAGTCTGAATACTAATATTGGGTGAACCCAGGTGAGAGGTGAGGTAAAACAGGTAACATCTTGCAATGTGATCTGGAATTTATTTGGACTTGAAAAACCTGCTGAAAAAACTTTGTTTACAGTTCTTAGAGAAACATCAGACATAAAGGGGCCAAGTGAGTTTCTGGAGCACTGAGATCAATATTGTAGGAATTAAAACCTTAAACTTATTAAGTTTTCATCAAGTTTGTTGGAAGATTATATTTGTAGATGTGTTTTATTAATTTTATTCTACACCATTCTCTGGTATAAAAGACAAGAATAACTATTTAAATTGTTTTAACCATTAGCATTAAACAATTTTAAAAAATGTTTTAAATACATGGCAAGCACATTGCTTCTGAATAATAAGCTAAAAAAGCTATATTTATTCTGGTCCTTTATTAATTCCCTAGTTTTACTGGGTTTGCTCTACTCAGGGACTATGGAGAGAAGCTTATTAAGGCACATCATTTCTCAAATTGGGTTCTTTAACCAACTAGATACTAAATACTTCCTGGATAGATTATTCTACCAGAGAAGAGCCTTATTGTAAAAATTCTTAACTTGACTATAGGTAAAGGTAAAGGTTCCCCTCGCACATATGTGCTAGTCGTTTCCGAATCTAGGGGGCAGTGCTCATCTCCGTTTCAAAGCCAAAGAGCCAGTGCTGTCCGAAGACATCTCCGTGATCATGTGGCTGGCATGACTAAATGCCAAAGGCGCACGGAACACTGTTACCTTCCCACAAAGGTGGTCCCTATTTTTCTACTTGCATTTTTTGCGTGCTTTCGAACTGCTAGGTTGACAGAAGCTGGGACAAGTAACAGAAGCTCACCCTGTTAATCGGCACTAGGAATTTGAACTGCTGAACTGCCGACCTTTCAATCGACAAGCTCAGCATCTTAGCCACTGAACCACCGTGTCCCTTTAACTTGACTATAGAGTATTGCTATTCTGCAAATATTTAGACTAGTTATAGATTTAATTTAGTAGGAATAAGCAAATATCATAATATGAATATGAAGTAGTATGCAGCTGAAGATCGTCTTGACTTTGGAGACCTGTTTAAAAATTAAATGAGTCAGATTTCTTTGATCACCAAAGGCTGGAGAGTATTTCTCTGACTCACTGACAGTGGCAAAGTACTTGATAAAGCAAATAAATTCTCACTCCTTTAAATGTCTCCATACTAAGCATAATTCATAGATTTATGTATGCTTTTCATAATCTTAAGAAATTGGAAAGGCAAAATTTAAACCTCTGTAAGACATTGAATATTAGTGATAAAACCTTGTCCTTTTTAAATTTTTGTGATCATTCAAAAAATGTCTGAAATATTCAAGGTGAATGTCATCATCTAAGCAAAAAGAGCCTTGGTAGCACAGTGGACGAATGCACTTATTAACATCTGCTGCTTGCAATTACTGCAAGTTCAAATCCCACCAGGCTCAATGTTGACTCAGCCTTCCATCCTTTCAAAGATAGGTAAAATGAGGACCCAGATTGTGGGGGCAATAAACTGACTTTGTATAAATATACAGAAGTAAGAAGGCTATTGCTTAACACATTGTAAGCCGCCCTGAGTCTCCGGAGAAGGGCGGTATATAAATTAAAGCAAAAAAAAAAAAAAAAAGATACATTTTTATAATCCTGATTTATAAATGTGTATTTTCAGTATCCTTTTTTTTTAGTAAGTAGCACTATCAAAAACTAATCACCTTTTGAGTGCAATTTGCTAAAAATACTGTTAAAAATTTATAAATTCTATTGTATCATTTATTTTATAGTAGTATGTGTATTTAAATTCTTTATTTTACAGATTAGAAACTAGACTTGTAAACAACATCTCAAATTCTTTCAAATTTATAAACAATGACACTTCCTGTCCTAAATATCCACTCAGTACTATGCATCTCCAGTGTACTCTGGATTATTTGTTTGCTTTAGTAGAAATTCTTGTTTCTCTTAACTAATTTTAGTATGTGAAATATTATCACACTTATCAAGGTATATTATATAGGTTAGCCTACAGCAGGTAATTTATGTGTTAATTATGAACTCATGTTCAACAGTAATTATGTTTTATTTTCTTCCTAAAAGGGTAAAACTAAATGAGATCCCTGAAAGGCTTAAGATATTCAGAGTGTCTTTTTTTTTAGAACTGGATTTCACCATTTATAAATCAAAAGTTATATTAATTATTAGCTATTTCACTGATAGAATGAGTAGATTACTACTCATTTTATTATTTATATGTTTCTGTAACAATCAATTATGTCTATCAAACTAGTGGCAACTCTATGCCATCATATGGATAGATTTTATCCAGAATCTGTAATGATTATATATAACCATATGTGTACAATATATATCATTTTGTGTATGTATATATATATATATATCAGTGTCTATATTTTTATTTTATTTTATATTTATTTATTTTCAATTATTGTAATTTTACATTTGATTTAAATTGTATTGTAAAGCATAAAGTTATAAACATAAAGCAAAATATTTTGACTGCAGTGGTTTTATGATAATGTCTAAAAAAATTATTTTATAGGTGTCTGAATTACGTGAGTTTCTGAATGGGAAAATATCTTTGAATAGAGTAGAGTTACCAATATCTGTTAAATGGTGGCGGAATAAAGATGCAGCATTAGAAAATCTACTGGCATTTAAATTGACATTCATTTTGTAATGTTTATTAACCTGTATTTTAAATAGCAAATGGTAAAATTTGGAAGACTTAATTTGGAGGACTGTTTTCAAATGGAAAATAATGGGAGGAGGGAAAAAGAGGAACTACTGAATTACTGTAGTTTTAAAGAAAGTTGACTGCCTAATGTTTGTCTCCCCCACCCCCCACCCCCCCACTCATGTCTGCACCTGCTCAGGAACTGTATGTAACTAGATAGTTTAATAAGTATAAGAATTATCCTAGTTTGGGGGAAGAATTCAGAGCAAATGAAGACTAACAGCAGCCAAAAAAATTGGGATTTTTTTCATATTGTTGTATATATAATAATATACTTGTAGTTGAACCATGCTTCTTTCTTGTATATCAGATTTTAAAAATAAAATTTAAAATTATGAGATACCTGCATAGAAATCCTCTCACTTGTTTATTAGAAGTATAGATACCTTTCACATTAAAGTAGATTTCTTGCCTGTCCTTCATTTTTCATGCTTCATATTTCCAAGCCATTAAATGTAAGCATTCTCTAAAGCTAAGAACTGTTTTTATAATGTCATCTACTTCGTGCTGTTTCTTGTAAAACTTGAATTCTCTTCAGATAAGTTGCATTTTTATAAATTACATCTTCCATATTTAAATATTTGTATATAAATTAGAATTTAGTTGTTTATTTATATCATACTTTTTTGAAAAAATAATTTGAGTGATTTAAAAGCACATTCATTTTATTTCATTTCATTTCATGTTTGAGTTGATTTATTCTTTGTTTTATGTTTTTGTTTTTCCTTTCCTTTCTTTTATTTTAGTTGTATCTGGTAAGTTGAAATTTTATTGGCCATCTTCTAATCACCGTTATTCCTGTGACTGGATCATCTCTCCCCCTCTCTATCTATACCTTTCCATATCTGCCAACAAATCATGCTCCAACCTTCACTTGTACTGCCTGGACAGAACACAAAAGTCACATTCTACATGAAGTGTGGTAATTTTTGTGGCAAGCATCTAAGGTAATGGCTTGCTTACTTTTATTTTGCTTTAATTACTGCATTGTTACTTATTTTTATTTATCTGTTCTTATTTAATTTTAATTTAATGTATGTATTTTGCTTCAGCAAATCCCAAAATATACATCTTTTTGAATATGCACCCATTGTTAAAATTAATGAAAAGTTCTACATATAAATAACCATTCTGTTTTTACAGAAATACATTTTATTCTTCAGATTCTGTTATTCAACAGATGAAAAATCTTTTGTATTATTTAACTTACAAGCATCATTAAGAGCAATCTGACCAGAATCACTGACTGATTAACTATGTTGATTCATTTACTAGTTTCCCAGGATCAAATTGGTGAGAAAAGGTGGTTATTGTGTTGACTTCTGACATAACTTATGTAACTTATCTAATCACAAATGAATACTTTCCCATTTCTTCTTTCTAATGAAGCCACTTTGATCCCTTAGAAAAGTCTTTTTGATGATACTCCCAACATTAGTTTACTATCTCCTAGAAGGAAATCTTAAACTATTTCCCATTCATTTGCAATAGTTTTCCAAGGATGCAAGGCTACAGGAGGATACTTTTCATAAATAATGTCCTTATTATAACATGCAAGCTGTACAATTTTCAAAACTATTTAACTATAGAGTTAAATGAGTAGACAAGTCAACATATTTGATAAGGAGTAGTATTTATTTCAAATTGCAATCCTAAATAAAAAAAAAGTTAGAGATTATTTTAATCATGATGAGGTTTACATATAAATAAAAGTTGTTATATAAAAGATGAATGAATGACAATGGATTCCTTTAATAAACTCAGTGAAGAAGATTCAACAGAATATTAAGACAGTCAGGTAAGACAATGAAGAAGTGAACTTTCTTATTGTAGATCCTATAAGAGGAGAATCTATGTTAGCCCATTGTAGTCAAGAATCATGATACAATCACATTGACATAGGAGCTAAACTGTTGAAATTATATGATGCATTTAGGACACTAGCTACTCAGTGACAAATTAATAAACTCAGATCAATTCCTAGGGAAGAAATAGAGAGAGCACAAAATGTTACAGCAGAACACCCTCAGCTCATCCAACAGATGGAAGCGTAACAAAGAGAGATTCAACCTAAAATTAAGTATAAATTTCCAATCAGTGAGAACAATTAATCAGTGGAATGGCTTGCCTACAGAACTAGCGGGTCCTCCATCACTGGAGGCTTTTAAGAAGAGATTGGACAGCCATCTATCTGGAATGGAACAGGTCCTCATACTTGAGCAGGGGATTGGACTAGAATAGTGGTCCCCAACCTTTTGGGCACCAGGGACTAGTTCCATGGTGGGAGATTTTTCCGTGGACCAGAGGGGACATCATTTTGCATGCTACCTGCATTCCAGTGATTGGGCTTTGCTTGTTTGCGTGGCCTGGTTGCTGGCATGTGGTCCATGGACCGGGGGTTGGGGACCCCTGGATTAGAAGACCTCCAAGGTCACTTCCAACTCTGTTATTCTGTGTTCTGTAATTGCATTATTTATAAGATAACAGCCCATGAATATGATACTGCAATTTTCAAGCATTATGTATGAGGTCCATAGATGGAAATAGACAACCATCCAATCTGAAGCAGATACTTAAACAACAAAAACAACAAACTCCATTGGAAAAAATATATGCTAATATACAAACTAACCCTGCAACAAACACAACCTTCATGTACTTTCTCCCCATAATTTTATCAACACTACAATCAGAGGCTCCAACAACTACACCCTACAGGATTAGACACACTTTCACATTTTTTTTTCACTAGTACATGATTACATATAATGCATGTACAGATTCTGTAATACATGTCTTCATTTGCCAGCAATGTTCTTATGCCCTCTATATAAGACAAACAGGACAATCTTTGCATAAATATTAGCAAAAAAGAAAAAAAGCCTCATCACTATTATTAATTGTTTTAGTATTTATAATCTGTTTCATATACAATTTTATCTGCAAAAACAGTCTGTCTTCTTCTCCCTTCTTCCCCACTTTATCCCAATTTAAATTCTGCATTAGTTGAGCTACTCTGTATAGCAGATAAAATGAGCTATAACTCACAGAAGTTTATCCTTTTACTAAAATGATTTTTGTTAGATTAATTTTTGAAAAACTAGAAAAGTTTGTATTTGCTTTTCTCATAATTTGAAGGAGAAAAATCTGCATTCCTTTGACCATTGCTTAGAGAAACAAAACAAATCTACCTTAATGAATAAAATAATATGACACAACCTGGAGAAGTTGGAACTAATATGAAGTTCTCTATCAAAAGCTTTCTTGGAAAAAAAATGTGTAAAAGTGCAGATTATAAGAACAAAATGGAAGAAGAGCTAAAGGTGGACTAACAGTTCTGAATTAAAACTCTTAAATATTAGGAGAAAAATCAAACACACTACAGTTAGAAATAGGAGATGGATTTCAAATTGCTATGTTTTTTAAATATAATCTGGATAACCATCTATAAAGATTAGTTTAACTTCTTTCATTGAGCAGGCACTCAACCATGTTGTTCAATTCTACTACATTAAATTCCTTCAAATCAGACATCACGGAAAACCAGTAATAGCTTGCTATTTGTACCAGTTAGGCTTTTTATATCTTATGGGATCTTATATTACTACTGTAATATTGACATAACTTTGAGGAGATTTTTGGTAATATGTTGGCGATCTAACTTCTAGTAATTTCTTGATCGATATCAGATCTCTAAATATTTATAGTGGTGTGATATTTTTGTATGTACACACACACACACACACACACACACACACACAGAGAGAGAGAGAGAGAGAGAGAGAGAGAGAGAGAGAGAGAGAGAGAGAGTCTTAATACCAAGACTCAGAATACAAACCTTTCATTTAAAAAAATAATAAAACGAAAGTTTTACAAGATAAGTAGAGCAGTTAATTAACTAGTTGGTTGGTTAGTTTTTGAATTGTTCCTGTGAAATATGTTTGTGTGTCTTAAAAATCATTTATAAAATAATAGTCAAACAACTTACCTTCACAATTCTCAATAGAGAAAGAAGGAGGAGAGTCGAAATCTTTCCTTTTTGTTTCTTTTTATTTCCTTTTTATATTATTTACTGTGTGTTTGTGTGTCTGCACAACATATTATTTTTAAAAGGCTGCTTTTTATTTATCTTTTTCTCTATTCCAGGTCAGTTACATTAATATACTTAACTGCCGTAATTTAATGAAATCAGCATAATTTTTGATGTTCTGTTTATCATTCCACGTAGTGACCATTTGTATAAATAAAACAATTTGGACAATACTGGCAGTATTTATAATATGAAGATGAACAGATGTTTCAAATTTGCTTAATTTATATGCAAGTTTTGTTTGAAGATGTTGACTATGTAAATCAACAATTTAGTCTGCTTCACTATAGTTTTAATTTCATTCCTTTTCACTAATTACACACACACACACACACTCACACACACACACAAATTAAATGGCTACAATTTATATAGCAGCATTTCTAAGTATCTGAGTTAAATTCAAAAATATTTGGTATCCATTTCTACATCATAATCAAACCTATTATAAAAGTTTTTTAATTGATAGAAATTCTCCGCGTCCTTTGCCAAAAATCCTCATACAAAACATTTTTGGGAGTCTGCAGAAAAGCTATAAAGTATAACGTTAAGCAAATTTTATAAGCTAGCAAGCAAGAATATGTTAGTTTTAGCTTTCCTTTGTTATTGAACCATTATTGAAGTGGGACACAGTCCTCATCATAAAAAGAAAAGTCATTAGAAGTTAACCTGCAAGATATGAAGCAGCCATCTTTTTAAATGTCTAACCAATTTTATTGTTTATTTCCGTTAAAGTTTGATTAATGCTCTACAATGCTGAAGCCTTCCCATACCCCCTAGTTTTGTAACCAGAGATTTGTGTCTGTTTGGGTTTTATTTATTAAACTCCATTAAATTTTTCAGCTGCTTTTCTTATTGGGATAGCAGCAACTCTTCAAGCTAACATGGCTAGAGGGGTGGGGGAGAAAGGAGTTATCATTTTTCTTAACATTTAACAAAGCAGGCAATTAAAGACATACAACAGAGGTAAAAAAGAAACAGCCAAGCTGCCTGTGTTGTATGCCATTTTTACTTGCTTTGTTTCTGATAAAACAATCCTGAGCATGGCCTAGCACCAACAAGATAGAACAACATATGTTCAAATTGCGTATTTCAGTTTCCATATGGAACTTTGATGTCAATTTCTGAGACAGCTAAAAATTAATTAAACCATGTTGGTAATGAATAATTGTGGTTTAACTTCATTTCTCCCTCAGAACCACCACATTTTGTTGTCAAACCTCGAGATCAAGTAGCTACATTAGGTAGAACTGTCACTTTCCAGTGTGAAGCAACTGGGAACCCTCAACCAGCAATATTTTGGCGAAGAGAAGGAAGCCAGGTAAAATAAACTGCAATTACATAATGTAAATTATTAATGAACAAAAGAATGAAACCAATTTCAATATGAAACCAATCTTATGACTGAATCCCAATTAAAAGGGAAAATAATCTGTAGATTCCTGAACAACCTACATAATAAATTGTTGATGATTCAGCAAAGAAATATGCATTGACTATTGGAAAACAGTCTCACTATTCTCTTTCAACAGTGCAACAGTTTTAGTACAACATAATTGAAAATGGTAGAAGAATTCTGATTATAGACATACAGTCCTATTATTTTTTCAGTCTTTCTGTATGGACATTGTATGTATTGGAATGCAGAAATAATGTCTTGCTATATCAGCAAGCTAACATGTTCTATTTTTCTAAAGCAACCAAGAAAAGGTTGTTTCCTTTCCACTTGTTTTTAGCATCAATTATTCAGATTCCTGAATATCATAACACTTATTATACATATATACCCATGTCTTTTATTACTTTGTATAAAAAGAAAAAAGAAAAATGTATATGTAAATGTGATACAGAGTCTCCCGGTCCTTAGTAGTGCCACAAAACTTCATACCAGAAGCTTCAGCTCTATATAACAACATATGAATTTTATTTAAAAAAGACAAGTTTCCGTGAAGTCAAGTTGACCCCTGGTGATTACAGGACATACCTACTGTATGTAGTTTTCTTGGCAATAATGCAATCATAGTTTTTCTGTTGCTTTCTTCGGGATGTTTTATCAACTTTCCAATATAGTCTATAGCCCTGGTATTTTCTGATGACTTACTATATTTTCAAGATCAGTCAAGGTTAACTAACCCCTTACCATATTTGTGTCTACTAATATATTCAATACCTGCTTTTATACTAATATATAATATATTATACTAATATATTCAATACCTTCTTTTTTATATTCTAGAACTTACTGTTCTCCTACCAACCTCCCCAGTCATCCAACCGGTTTTCAGTCTCTCAGACGGGTGATCTTACAATTACAAATGTCCAGAGATCTGATGTTGGATATTATATCTGCCAGACTTTAAATGTTGCAGGCAGCATCACAACAAAAGCATACTTAGAGGTAACTGATGGTAAGTTTATGTTTAATTGCTAATAATGTAGCAATAGTTTGGGAGTAAAATTTGATAATTCTGCATCTTTATGATTGTCTGCTAAATAATGTATTTGCAAAGCTGGAAATCAACAGCTTTCAAACTTTTGGTTTAATGATTTTTGCTTATCTAGCAAACAGATTCAGAGACGTTATCCCAATTTCAGGTACCATTGCATGTCATAATGTTTCAATTACAATTTAATATTTTGTTATACTATGTAAATAAGTAAGAAAAAAAGCATGTATGTTTTCAGTTCTTTATCTAAAATAGAAAAAGTTACAAAGTATTCATGTTTAGTTTTACAGTGTAAAATATTTATAATAATATAAATATTATTACCATTATCATTTTAATAGTAATAAACGTTAATAATGATTTGGTATCAGATAATGTTTCATTATATTTTAATCCCAAAGTAATTTTGTTTTATGTATTTATTTATATTTCATATTTCTTAACCACCATCTCTCTTGGAGATTTGCTGTTGCTTAAATGATTTCAAAAGTGCTTCCACTTGTGAACATAATTTTTTTCTTTTTCTTCTGCAAGTGATTGTAGACCGACCTCCTCCAGTCATTCGTCAGGGTCCTGTCAATCAAACTGTAGCTGTAGATGGTACTTTAATACTCAACTGTATAGCTACAGGCACTGTCATGCCCATAATCCTCTGGAGGAAAGATGGCGTCCTTATCTCTACTCAGGATTCTCGAATCAAGCAACTGGAATCCGGGGCACTACAGATTCGATATGCAAAGGTAGCTTAAAACTTTTTATATAGTTATATAGCTATATTCTATCACCTTAGTTTCATCTGCACTCTCATTCTTTGTTCAGTTTATTTGTTCTTTATATGAGTGCCTTTTTATGAGTGCCTTCTTTATATGAGTACGTTTTTTCTAACAAAATTTATATAATGTTTATTTTAACTCTTATTCATTAGGTAGCACATAAATCTGAAGAAAGTCAATGTGGTATATTGATTAATGTAGTAGACTAGGACCCTGGGTTCAGCTCTTATTATTTCAAAAACTTGTTTAATTTTCAGCTGGGTGATTCTGGTCGGTACACATGTATTGCCTCAACCTCAAGCGGTGAAGCATCATGGAGTGCTTACATTGAAGTTCAAGGTAAATTAATCAGGATTCATGAGAACAGAAAAACACTTTCAGTATAAGCTAATAGTTTTTGTGTAATAAAAACAAGATATTAATGTGACCACAGTAGATTCTAGGTTAAGCTCTCAGTAATAAATGCTTTCATTTTCTAGAATTTGGCATTCCAGTGCAGCCACCACGACCTACTGACCCTAATTTGATTCCTAGTGCACCATCAAAACCTGAAATTACTGATGTCAGAAGAAATACAGTAACTCTCTCATGGAAACCTAATTTGAATTCAGGTGCAACTCCAACCTCTTATATAATAGATGCCTTCAGGTATTATGCCTTTCATGTATTCCAGTTGTGTTTCTTTTAAGACTGTTAAATCAGAGGCATGTATCAACCTGTTTGGTTTATATATTCTGTCTTCTTAGCCATGCAGCTGGTAGCAGCTGGCAAACTGTAGCAGAAAATGTGAAAACAGAAACATTTGCAGTAAAAGGACTGAAACCAAATGCCATTTATTTGTTCCTCGTTCGTGCAGCCAATGCATATGGAATTAGCGATCCCAGTCAAATATCTGACCCAGTGAAAACCCAAGGTAAAATGTGTGTGTGTGTGTGTGTAAAACACATATAGTTATTATATAATTATAGTGGGGGATTGATACAAGAAAACATATGACTCAATTGTAGTCAATTAATACAATTTGGAGAACCCTTAGTAAAGCTTTCTTTTATGCACATAGATAAAAGAATGCAAGTCAAAAATTTACATTTTTTTCTCTCTGAAGAAACTGAAGACAGAACAACTTGTGGAGCAGTAACACATAATACATGTTGATAAAAGTAAAACAAAGCACGTATAAATACAATTGTCAAGATAATATGAGAAATACAGTGCAGTAGAATCCAAACAATAGATACAATGTAAGAAATATCTCTATGTGATGTCAAACACATTAGGACAACTCCAGTACTGCCTCCTTTGATTTATATTGCCTGCCTAATGATTTAGATATCTTTATTCCCATATTTGAAAGCACACATAGTTCTGTTCAGAGTATCTTGTATAGCTGTGGTGAAATCCAAATTTTTTTAACTACTGGTTCTGCGGGCGTGGCTTGGTGGGTGTGTTGTGGCTTGGTGGGCGTGGCAGGGGAAGGATACTGTAAAATCTTCATTCTCAACCCACTCCAGGGGAAAGATACTGCAAAATCCCCATTCCCTCCCCACTCCTGAGGCAAGAATATTGCAAAATCTCCATTTCCACCCCACTCTGGGGCCAGCCAGAGGTGGTATTTGCCAGTTCTCCAAACTAATTAAAATTTCCTCTACCAGTTCTCCAGAACCTGTCAGAACCTGCTAGATTTCACCCCTGTTGTATAGGATACATATTAAGAAAGTTAAGGATTTTGTTTTTTGTTTGCATTCATTAATTAGGTATTTTTCACTGTTTATAATTCATTTACAATATTTGTTGTATATGATAGTAATATTTAAATGTGTACACAGACTTAGATATGATGATTTTTATACCCCGTTACAATATTAATTCCTCAACACTCAAGTTCAACTGATGAGATCTTGGGGCTGGAATTGAGAAAAGGTGACTAAAAGTGAACTATATGGGGCCAGTTTATCTAAATTAATGCAGAATTTTTTTCTTATTTTTAAATTTTTGCCATAGTTTCTTAAAGAAATTTAGTTTTTGAGTGTTAAATTGGAAATGAAAATTATGAGATGACACCATGATTGAATTTTAATGGGATTATAATTAATGGAACTTTGTATGTATAGTTTAAAAGTACAATTCTGTATCAATTTTTCTTGGCTTTGTTTATTGATAGTAAAATTTTAATTTATTGAAATATTTGGGAATTTTCAATTTTAATAATTTTAATAGGGATAATAGAGAAAGCATTTAAATACTATGGAATTAGAAGACTATTCAGATTGTCTGATAATATATACATTGTATGCCTATATCTTATGCTTTTTCAAACATTCCATGCAAGCCATTTTGTTTGCTTATTTAATAGTTTAATATTAGAGTCAAATCAACCCCTGTTACTTATTTAAACCACATTAAACTATTGTGATCTAGATAATACAGTCCTTTTTTTTTGTTGGATACTTGTAAATAATTTGTTCTAACTATCTACAATGTATTCTGCTCTTTGTTTTCTTACCCCTTCTTTTCATTTCCTTTCTAATTTATTTCTGATTTTAATTCTTATTATCTCTTAGAAATGAAAATCAATGTAATTTAATAAAATTAATTTAAAACATTCTTATGTAAAGATTCTGCTACTAATACATGCAAATTTGTTTTTCAGCACTTTTCATACATGTCTGATAATTTGTTAAAATTGTTGCAGATGTTCCACCAACAAATCAGGGTGTAGATCACAAACAAGTACAAAGAGAGCTGGGCGATGTTGTCCTACATCTTCATAATCCAACAATTCTTTCTTCTTCTTCTATTGAAGTACACTGGACAGTAAGTACAATAATAGCAACAATATGGAGTGGCCAATAGAAATATAGCTCTCAAATAATACCAAAATGCAATGATGCATTGCTGATCCTTCCCCCTTTATTACCTTAATGTGAGATACAGTTGAGTATTCATAGTAACTCTAAATAATATTTAATGAACTTTGGTTAGGGATAGAGATTGGCAGAACAATCAGAAGGGGTTAAAGTTAAAATCAATCCACCACAGGGATGGATTAATTATTTTTATATTCCACTAGTAATCTATCCATTTCTGTCCATTTGATTCAGTGCTATGCTCAAAGCACATATGCATTTTAGGCTGTGTCTTTATCACTGATAATTATAAATACATTGTTTCCTTTGTGTAATACTTTTGTGTTCTTTGTGGTTAGAAATAAATTTAAAATGTAATTAATAAATACATTTTATTATTTATATAATTACCCATCTTTCCTTTGTAGTGTTAATTTCTACCATGTTTTTCCGAAAATAAGACGTGGTCTTATTTTCTTTTGTCCCCGAAAAAAAACCTGGCTAGGACTATTTTTTTATTATTATTATTTTGCCCTACCTTTCAGAGCAGCTCTGTATCCAAGAGGAGCCAAAAACGGTGCTTCGGCTCTGGCTTCTGCTGCTGCAAAAGACATTGCTGGCGCTCTCTGAGCATGCTCGAAGTCAACAAGCAGGCACGGTTGGAGCCACAGTTGCAGCTTCTTCCTGCTTTAGCTTTGCCCTCAGTCATGAGCAGGGTGTTCGTGGTGAAATGGTGGGTGAATTTGCTTGCAAGGTATTCCTAAAGTCTCAGCAGAATGGGAGGGTCACTTGGATATTAGGCTGAGAAAGTGGACTTAATACATGAGATGTGGGTACGGGTCGAGCTTGACATTTCACCTTCCTGCCTTTTGCGAACTTTTGGCTGCACGCAAGGAAAACAGAAGCAGCAGAGATCCTGGCTTGTTTTTCTCCTTCAAACTTCACCAGAAATGGGTCTTCGTGAGGTTTGTCATACCGGCACAGCCTCTCACAGCAGGACGCTGCAAGGCTTTGTTGTGGTGTTCTGCACGTGAGTGGCAGCACTGCCACAAGCTTCACACCAGCACAGCTGGTGTCCTGCTGCAAGCAGCTGCATCAGTATGTCAAACCTCGCGGCAGTGCCATCGCTTGTGCACATAACACCCCAACAAGCCTTGCAGCATCTTGCTGCAAGAGGCAACGCTAGTATGACAAACCTTGTGAAGACCCATTTCTGATGGAGTCTGGTGGAAAGAAACAAACCAGGGTCTCTGCAGGACACCAGCTGCACCAGTATGATAAGCCTCATGGCAGTGCTGCCGCTCGTGAAAGGCATGAACTAAACTCAACCCGTACCCACACCTCGCTTATTAAGCCCATTTTCTCACCCTACTATCCAAGCGACCCTCCCCTCCTGCTGAGGCTTTAGGCGTACCTCGCAAGCAAATTCACCCACCATTTCACCATGAACCACTCCGCTTCCAAATTACGGCAAAGCTAAAGCAGGAAGAAGTGGCTACTCACGTCCTGACACGAGCGGCCATGAGTGTCTGCAGAAGTCAGGAAGCGGCATGTCAAGGGTGGCAGTGTGCATGGGGCAGCTTCTTCCCCCCCACCCCTGCCCTAGCTTGATTTTTAAGCCTGTGCCTCACCCCATCTCGTACAATCAGATGGTGGGTGGGGCTTAACTAGTGCTTATTTTGGGGGTAGCTCTTGTTTTAGGCACAAACGTGAAAATCAGGCTAGGACTTGTTTTCCGGGTAGGTCATTATTTTGGGGAAACACAGTATTATTTTTGTCTTCAAAGTACCTTGTGGGTTTTATTATTTCTGGAAAATTATTTAAACTAAGAAATAATGACTTGATCATAGTTACCCAAGGAATGGCTCTGGATTTATAAAACCAAAATCACATTTATCTCATAGTGACTTCTTGGAAATAATACATAAATAGCTGCCATTGCTCTTCTGTTTTTCAATTTCCCAGGCGAGCCTGCATATCTGGGATTCAATGGCAGAATCCCACTTCAGAACCTGTTTAATTCCAAGATCATCCAGGTGTTGCCACTTGCTGAATTCTGTATTTATATGAGAAGGCAACTTCCCTTTAAATTCTGTTTTGAATCTAATTTGGTCATCTAGTAGGAAAACTAAAATGAATGCTTGGCTTTCTGAAATTATTGTAGAACCCTATTACATTCTGACATTATTTAATAAGATTTGTGTGAACTCTTTTTACTTGCAAGGTAATTTGATAACTTTACTCTTGAAAACTGGTGAAGAATACTCACACTTACACACTATATTAAAAACATAACCATGAGAAATTAAATATATAAATAATGTTTGATGACATGGTGTTACATTTATATATATATTTATTATTTAATATGGGTGTTCTGTCTTTAATGTTAGGTTGACCAACAATCCCAATATATTCAGGGATATAAAGTTTTGTACAGGCCAACAGTTTCATCTCAAGGGGAATCTGAATGGTTGGTTTTTGATGTAAGGACACCAACAAAAAACAGCATTGTAATTCCTGAACTCAAAAAAGGAGTGAACTACGAAATTAAGGCTCGACCTTTTTTTAATGAGTTTCAAGGAGCTGATAGTGAAGTGAAATTTGCCAAAACTTTGGAAGAAGGCAAGTAGCAATATAACTGCCTTAGTTTTTCTTTAAACTTTCTAACTCAGATTCATTATGAAGTTTCTCTTTTCATCTTTCTCCTTATATTGATGACAAGTATCAACTGCTAAGTAGCCCTGCATTTCTTTTTGCTATATCAATGATTAATTGTTTTTTTTTTCTCTTTAAGTGTTCAGTTATGCAACAATTTGGACTTTATCATATTCGGTTCCATTTACAAAAAAGCACTATATCAGAAAAATACAAAAATAATATTTTTTAAAAAAATTAGATCTTCCTTCCTTCCTTCCTTCCTTCCTTCCTTCCTTCCTTCCTTCCCTCCCTCCCTCCCTCCCTCCCTCCCTCCCTCCCTCCGTCCATCGCTTCATGTTGCAAGATACGTTTTGGGATTTTTAGACTTAAATGTATCTTCTTAAATAACACATTTAGTGATAGTAAAGTACCATTTTGATTATAAATATGCTTTCTTCCAAAACCAGCTCCAAGTGCTCCTCCACAAAGTGTTTCAGTCACCAAGAATGATGGAAATGGCACTGCAATTGTAGTAACTTGGCAGCCTCCCCCAGAGGACACACAAAATGGAATGGTTCAGGAATACAAGGTGATATATAGTTGTAACTTGGCAAATTATTGGGAATTATTTATATAGAATTTTTTTGTGGTTGCTTAGCTCCATCTGGTGGTAAAAATCAGCATATTGTAAAGTAACACTTCACAAGGATTTCAATATATTTATAATGTTTTTATGTTAAAAGAATATTAATGATGATATTATATAGTAAATTGTGTATATTTGTTGCTTAGAATCACCGCTATAAGTAAAAAGGTAATGAAATAAAAGACTGTGAATTTTGAAAAATTAGCTATACAAAACTGAATTCAAATAAATATGTCTGTGTTAAAATATACATTTAATTAATCTTGCAATTTTGTAAGTAATTTGAGATATAATACTAAATCATATTGTATAGTTTCTTTCAGGAAAAAAAATATAAATCTAGTTCTAGATTATATATCAGTATTAGGGTAGGGCTTAATGTTTAACATTCCACACTATTGAGAATATAGATTTGATATTTAATTTTCCAGTTGTGACTTGCCCTTCAATTAAAACCTAACACTGTTAAAATGGGCACTAATGTCAGTGAAAAATTTAAAATATGATTTTAAAGTGCTTAACTTTTAATATTCATCTTCAACTTCCCAAGTACTGCTTTTGAAGAATGAAGATTTTAGAAACTATCAATTGGGAAAGGTTGATTCCATTTTTAAAAAAAATATATTTAAAGGAGAAATTAAGGGGTGTTTCTTGTGACTGACTAATTAGATCAGATTAGATTCCAAGTTTAGTTCTTGGAAAAAACACATAGTACATTAGGACAATTTCAATCAGCTTTAAAAAAAGTATTCTTCAACACAATTTTGCAATTTTACTTGCAGCACATCTATAATCATCTAGTAAATTAAATATCCAGAGTATTTATCTTTCTTATAAAAGTCCATGCAATCAAATTGTATTTATGTTGGATGACTTTCAACATGGTAAACTTTATTTTTGCATTTACCTCTTTTGTTTTTAAGTTTTATAAGCTCTAAACTATATAATAGGAATTATTTATTTCACGTGCTTTTGTTTGGCATTTCTCCAGCTTTTAAAATAATAGTGATCCTACAGAATTAATATTCCAGGATGTCTACCTAACTGAATATATACTGCTTTGGCTAAGTTTTCTAAATTCGGAAGCAGGCTCAGCCTTAGTATTTAAATGATTAATATGTTGGCAGCATTAATTGGGGCTATAGGGTAGACTATAAGACAGCAAAACATCCCAGGGTAAAACAGTAAAGAATTACTTTATTGTTGCTAAGAAAATTTCCAACAGTCAAGTTGAGGACATTTGTGTATCATTACCTTTATACAGTATATCAAGCCCAATCAACTAACAAAGTACGAGGCCCGCAGTGGCTCATGTGATAAGAAGCTGGGCCTGCGCACCGCTGAGGTTGGCAGCTTGATTCCCGTGAACAAATAAACCACGTAGGGACAAGAAAGGAGCTTCCCACAAATGCCTACTGGCATTCAGGCATCCCATGGGTAAAGATAACACCGCCCAAAAAATTTCCTTTCACAGAGGCAGCCAGCCACCTTGGTGATTCCTGGCTAACACATGCCATACTCTAAAAAAAAAAAAAAAAACTAGACAAAAAGAGTTGCAATCCTGTTAGTATTTAAATGGAAGAATACTAGAAAATCTCAGGGCAATAAGTTAATTTGGGAAGTTGTGGAAAAGCATCCCTTTAGAAGATAGCGGAAAACTACTTATGTATTGTGCCAAAAAAATCAATGAAGTTATCAGGAGTTTAGTTAAAATTAAAATTAAGACACTTAATTTTTTTACACCACTTCTATTTGTATTAACAAATCTTAGTATTGTTGATTATGTTCCATTGAAATGATGGAGATGTCTTAATTAATTAATTCAATAATATTTGTATACAATATATAGATCTTCAAATGCAATGAACAAAATTTTACTTCAGACTTCATTTCCAAATAGCATAAAAATGTGTTGTCTCTAAAGCAGGCTAAACAGGACAACAGACCAACAGACTAAATTTACATTATTTGTAAATTTGTTACAGTTATGCAAATGACTAATTAATATACAACTGAAATAGTAATTATGAAGTTGTATACATGATATCAGTTTATTAATTGCATAAATTTGAATTTAATAGACAGCTGGTTTTTAAATTGTCCATTCAATCAGCATTTTATTATATTTTTATGGTGATCTCTTTGTAAATAATTTCTAAAATGAGATTACAATTTACTGACGTGAATAACAGATATTTTGATAACATGTTTGTTTTGCAGTTTGTTTCAATTTTTACAGATATAATTCTTCTGTAAATATCAGGTGATAAATATCAGGTGGTAAAAATCCAATGTTCTAATATCAAGGAGTTCTAGGATTCTGGACTACTGACATTTGCTCCAATAATACTTAATTAGAGAAATCATAACATTTTTAAAAATAAACCAGTTATTCTATTGACTAATTTTAGTGCTATTTTTATCAATTTGTTAGCAGCCTTTACAAATGTGTATTAACATAGCTAAGTTCATCTTTATATGTAAAGCAGAAACCATAAGGTACATTTTATTCCATGAAGAAAAATATTCTTTTTTTATTCCTTGTAGGTTTGGTGCCTTGGAAATGAAAGTCGATATCATATAAATAAGACAGTGGATGGTTCTACATTTTCTCTAATAATTCCATCTCTAGTTCCTGGAATTAAGTATAGTGTTGAAGTAGCAGCAAGTACTGGAGCTGGAGCTGGAGTGAAGAGTGAACCACAATTTATTCAGCTAGGTGAATAAATAAATGAAAATTGACATGTTCTCTTTTGTCTGTACAGCACAAAGAACAAGCATAACTTGCTTTTAATAAAGGATCTGTTTTTCTTTGTTTTATTAGATCCTTTTCAATCCATAGGTTCTATAGCTATTAACATATTAACTGCTGTCATTATTTACTGATAATGAACAGTATGTCTTCTTTGAATCCGAAGGACTCCCTTTGTATTGAAAGTTACATGCTTTGACTTGCTATCTCATTATTATAGTGTCACCAAATGTATTCATTTATTTATGAATTGATAAACCTTATAAACCACTTTAGTCATCCAATTCTAAGTAGTGCAACTGCAGCTAATACAAAAATAAAAGCAATAAAATACAATAAAACAAATTCAGTATATAATTACAGTTAAATTTTAATATAAACATACTTATAATATATTTGCCACAAGAAGCTTTACAACAGTCAAGGCCTTCTAGAACTGCTAGGAGGTAAGTTGTTCCAGTGTAAATCAGCCCAGCAGGCAATAGACCAGGACCTTGCATTGTACCAGAATCGTACCAGTAGCCAGTGGTAATAATAAGGCAGTCCAGTAAACATATGCTTTGGTTTTATATGTGGTTCCAAAGCCTAAAGTACCATACCAGATGGAAACTATAAGTAGGACATAGTCTAAGGAAACAGGTTACAATTTCAGTTTTTCTTACAAAGCTACCGTCAACAGCCTATCCTAGGCTGATCTGGCACTCTAAGTGGTGGTTACTATAATGGAGAATGTTTCTCACAGAGTGCTACCCTACCATTCAATCCTTTAATCCTTAGCATAGCTGTATTGGTTGTCTTGTTTTGAAGATTAGACATGAGATGTCATGTGGAATAGTTTTATTTCAGCCTTGGATTCCTATGCTTGAGGTAGTTTTTGTTTTTTAAAGTTATTTGCCTATTTTCTAACTAAAATGGCTCTTTAAAAAGCTACAGAGTTGCTGAGGAGCAAACAGAAAGCGTTTTCATTATTGGGTGATCATAGCCTTTCAAACCAGAAATAGGAACACCATGTTTTCTTTAGGTATGGGATAAAGGAGATGATTGTTTTGCCAAAATAAAAGTCGGTACCCTTCCACGGTAGGTTCAGTGCTGAATTACATACATACATGCACTATAATCAGCAGTAGATGCAGCATCAGATAACTAATTGTTAATTATTTCCTTATAGAGCTCTTCTGGAATTGTTCAAGAGACAGGCTTTGAGGCACATTGTTTTTCTAGTACAAGAAAGTCATAAAACAATTAACCTATGTGCATTTATTAGAAGCTTCACTCAAATAATTATACATTTTAAGTGTATACTTCATGTCTTAGACATCCCAAATGTAATGAATGTTACTGCTGTAACAGCTCCCATTATGGAGTGTATTTTGTGAACTAATTAACATGGCTTTTGTGATAATATGCCAGCAAATGCAAATAACTGAACTCCCTAATGTTCTTTTGTGTTAAGCTGTAACCCCTACAGTGGACTGAATAGAGCCTCATTAATGCTGTTAGAGTTTGCCTCTCTAGGTATTTGTGTGGATGTGTCTGTGTGTAATTTTGAATATTTTATATTTACATTTGCTTTAATGTTTAAAAATGTCCAAGAAAAATGTGCTTAAGCCTTTCTTCAAACATGACATTTACATGTCATTCATCTGAAAAGGTTTGCAAAGTCAAATACATTTATCTTGTTGTCATAATGAATTCACAAACTAAAGAAATTGTGTTTTCATTGGCTAAAGTTAGTTACTTTTTGTAAGTTTTGAAGTTTTAGTTTATGCAACAGCGGAATTTGATTGATTGATGAACATTTGTATGGCTGCCCACTCAGTGACTCTGGGCAGGTTTGCAATGTATAATACAATATTAAATGCATAGTCACCATTATGGCTTCAAAATTATATCATATACATTATATAAAATAAAAATTTCATACATAAAGAAATAAATTATGGACAAGTTTGTCAGCTGCTTATTTATCACAATGTTTTTTGTTGTTAGGCTGATGTGGTATACATCTTTCTCTATATTTATGCAATTTTTATTTTAGTGAAAATGTTAATGTTTGTATCAACATAAAAATGTTTAAGTAATATGGCAGAAAGAGCTAAAGCATTCCAAATGTAACCATAGTTTTCTAACTTGTATCAGTTTGTTTGCCATTTTATTAAATATATCAGAGAGAGAGAATAATGAATAATTATAATATTGCGCATTTCTTATAAGTAACATGATTTTATTTCTAGAAGCAAACTTGCAATATTGTAAACTTCCTCTTTCAGATTCCTATGGAAACCCTGTGTCACCTGAAGACCAAGTCAGCTTAGCTCAGCAGATTTCAGATGTTGTAAAACAGCCAGCATTCATTGCTGGAATTGGTGCTGCTTGCTGGATTATTCTTATGGTTTTCAGTATTTGGTTATATCGCCATCGAAAAAAACGAAATGGTCTTGCCAGTTCTTATGCTGGTATCAGAAAAGGTATTTTGCTGCAGCTTTTATAAATATAATCAATTTATCTCCATCCCTAAAATCTAGAAATTATTTAAATGACTATTGACAACTTTAGTTGTCTAACTTTACCTTTAGTATTTAAAATGTGTCATAACTTCTGTTTTAAGCAAAGGCTGGGTTGAATTATTATTAATTTCTTACATTATGGCTTATTTGTAAGGCAGGAATATATCATTATAAAGAATTTATATTACTAGCATATTAATTTGAACAGCATTTTTTTCACTGCTTCAGCACACAGAGAAAATGTGGTTAACCCCAGTGGAATGTGATACTAGTAACTATACTGCATTTTCATCAACTTATATCTCCAAGTACTTTACAATAGCAGCTTCCCATATCAATTGTATGTACGGATATCAACTTTAATCATTTAACAGTGATGGCAACTACTATCAAGCCTGTTACAGCTGCAGAAGATACATTAAACAAATTATGCAAGCTTACTTTTTGCCCCTGCTACCACCTGGAGATCTAGGCACAGCTAGGAACATTAAAAACTAGATACAATCTAATAAAAGACAGATGTGCTTATAGGTCCCAGGCTATAAGTCTGCTAAAATGACTTAAATGCTGTGGGAATTTTTCTTCTATTTTTTTTTTAATAACCATGTTATAATTAGAGCCACATGTGGAGTAAGTAGCAGGACTTATCTCAGAGAAAGAGCTGAAAATGAATAGCTTTACCACACTGTAGTAAATATCAACTTTTCAATATGACCCTACATATACAACAGACACCAAAAGTATTTAAAAATATAAAAGAAGTTTTTTGTCAAAAAGAGATGAATTTGATAACATGGTTCTACTTAAAAATCTTCCTGCAGTTGTCTTTTGGAAAAATCAACTATTACACTTATATGAAATGTTAATGCTTAGCAGCCAATATTAATATTGTAACCTCTTGATAATATGAAGAAAAGGTCACAGAGTTGCATATTTATAAAACTTACATTAGAAAAATATAAGATAAATATATGGTTGACTAATCCCTAGAATTTATGGTGACTTTTGTTGTTGTTGTTTTGTTACATTATAAAATTGAAAATATTTAAATATCAAGAAAGTCAGGATATTCCAGAATGTAAAACATACATAGCAGAGTGTCAATATTGGATCTTAGTAATACCACAGGCAGATTTCATGAAGCTGGAATAAAAGTAATGTGTATTGGTTACTACACAGCAAGGAAAATTAAGTAATAATCTCCACGCTACTTTAACAGTTCTTTTTTAAAGCTTTACTAATTGCATGGTCCCATGCAATCTACATTTTATAATACTAATACTATTATCTGACTATAAGTGGAGCTAATTCTATAGCATGCAGTTCGTTATTCTGATTCTTTGTTATTTTACTGATTGTACTCTTACATATCTTCCAGATTTTAGTGGTGAAATAAAAATGTTGTCCTCAATGAAATATAATTCATAAAATAACATACGACATAGCATTAAAGTGTACACATATTGCATTAAAAGCCAGGTAATTTTATTCATGTAAACTTTGATAAATAAGTTGGTGGTTCAGTTTTCTTCTGTGGTACTTTATTTTCTTAATATTGAGGATTTAGAGTAAAATAATGGCAATGTTACCAAGTCCTTGCTCAAATTAATGAGGAGATTGGATAACTGTTATTTGGGATAACTTACTTTCCTTCCTGTGTGTGTGTGGCAGTATCTATATTTGTGTCTATGTGAGTGTTTGTGTATAAAAAATTAATATCTCTATTCTACTTCTGAAGGACACCAAATACCTTTACTTTGTGAAAAAGAGTATCAGAAAAAAATGATAAAAGGATTACTAAGATCATTTTTTTAAAAAAGAGTAGCTTACAGCATTGTTTTTAGTTTTGAAGATATTTTATCTTTTCCTTCAGTACCAGTGTTCCAGGAAGTTAGGAACAGAGGCAGATATGAGACATGTTTAATAATAAGCTTTTCTGCCGTCCTAAACATCTTAATGTGCTAGTCCAGTAGAAAAATATAAAAAAAGGCCTAAAATACTGTCACTATTCCTACTTAGTCATTCTGTCATTTTTGTGGAATGTCTACAGGTCCTAAAACTCTAGGCCAATTTAGACATAATTTATGTTGCTCCGAACATTAACATAATTAACATTAAGTTCATTTTTCTTATTAGAAAAATATTTCCTGAATAAAATACAAAATACCTGAAAAAAGAAAAAGGTTTGATTACCCCTATTGGCTCTAATAAAATCTAGAGAGATAAGGCCTTTTTCTTGAACTACCTATTCTAAATATTTGGGCTTCATATTTTAGATTGTTAAGCCAAGTTATTGTAACTGATTTATTAGTTGAACTTATCAAAACTAAACATGCTACTTGTAATAATAACATAAAAGAAGATATAACACTAAGCAGGTAACTAATAAAAGTTACACACTTTAAAGTACAATTAATCAAAAACCCACCATGTTAGCATATATGCTTAAGATTTATATAATCTTGTGTTATTTGTTTTGTTATGAAATAAATAAGATTATAACACACTTATCTAATGTAGCAAAGATTGCATTTTTGAAAAGTTTTGATAACACTTTAAAAGTGATCATAAAGTTTGAGATTTATTGTAGAGCATTTTCCTTTCCTTTTTTATTTTTTTTTTCTATGGAGTTGCAGCAAAACATAAACACCAAAAGGTCACTGAAAGGCTAAACCACACTTTATTTCTCTCAAGAGCACACTATACCAGAACGTCATTCTTCCTCCAAAATGCTATCTGTATCAAGCTACCATTTAAAACCACAGGACTGTTTTATTCGCATCCGTCTGTCTGGATATATTTACTCTATCTTTATGTTCTGTTATTGTCTTGATTTATACTAATGTTGTGTGGTCTGTCCTTTCTTCAGCTTAATAACCAGTTTTTTATTGTGTTTGATTTTTCAGTCCCGTCTTTTACCTTCACACCAACAGGTATATATTTGCACTTTTCCCTTGATAGTTTGGCATGTGTCTATATAATGTATGTCACTTTCTCCTTTTCATCTTCCTTGTATAACCAAGCACATTGTTGAAAATAGAAAGAATTAGTAATGTTACGGGAGGTAAGATTTTATCACCGTAACTGTTTTTATCTGTTTCGTAGATTTAGCATTGGTATTTGAGTTAAAACTTTTTACGCCTTGGGAAGATTATCCACAATAATTAATACTATCTGTTTTCATAATTCTGTTCAGTCTTAATATTTGTTCACTAAAACCCTTTTTTCATAAAATAGTTCTTGAAGAACATTAGAAACTACATAAAGGAAGACAGTATCCTTTATAAAAAAAATTAATGACAAAAATCATTATTAAAATAGACATCTACAGAGATTTGACTTCACAACTTGCCATACACACACTACAATTTTTGTCTCTATTCAGACACAATATAGACTCTAATTCCAAGTAGTGTAGAGTTTCACATTCAGATGTCCTGTGCTTTAGGAAATGCCACTAAGACTTAATGTAGAAACAACATACGAATGATATTTAATTTAATGTGTAATCCTGTCTGAACTTTAACCTATCTTATTATCCATCTTTCAAACTGATCCTTAAATATCCTTATAATGTCTACTACTCTTGAGTATTGGACAAATAGATTAGTAACAGTGCGGGGAGGGGTTGATATATGTCTTTTGCAGAGGTTGCAATGCTCCATCTGCCACCTTGCCAATTTTGAGTCGTTCCTACAGATGTCACTGTAACAGTCATAAATATCCAAAGAAAGTAGGGGTGTGCAGCTGTTGGGATCAGAAGCCGGATTCAATATGGATGCAGTTTGCTGTACTTGTCAGTGGCTCTTTAAAAAGCTATTTTTTTTCCTATGCTTGCATGGTTGCCACCTAGGAAAAGATGCCTTAGGAAATATGCATAAGGAAGCATTAAGTACACTGCAACAATGTTCCCATGTTGATTCAAAGCATTTTTCCCATTTCATATTTTACTAGCTCCTGTTAAACAAAAACATAAAATAAATACTTCTTTCAGAAAGTATCCCCATAAACTGTGTGGTGTTAAAAGCCATTCTCAACACGAATGTCAGCATTGTTTGTAAGGATTTATTACATCACAGGAATGATCTACACAATTCTATGTAAAAATAGTTTTATGAATCACTTGCAGAATATGAGAGGTCCCTAAAATTCTTCGAGGTTTTTATTTTTTTTACTCCTCACTTGCTCTTAGCCTTGGATTAAATTTAAACATGTTTAGAATTGATCTAAAGCTACAGATTAATATCAAAAGTCTTTTTAATGTGTTGATTCTGCAGATAATTTTTTTTAAACTGTTAAAGTATACTGGTACCATTGGGGAATTCATTCTCAAAATTAGCATTGTATTTAAACTCACTCTAACATCTCTGTGAAAAAATGAAAATATTTCTCTAAGTGATGGCTTTCCAGTAAGGAAAAAGGAGATTTCACAATAAGTAATTTGAAATTAATGGCCTCCGCCAGAATTCAAAATGGCCACCGAAGGTGATTCAGCTTCGTGGCCTGCCCAAAATGGCCGCCTCCTCACAAAGATAAGGGAGAAGGCTCCCAAAACACCAGGGTACCCCAAAAAAGGTGGCAAAAACAGCAGCGAATTTCAAGCCACCTCCCAGCTGCTCAATTCAATAGTTTCGGCGGCAAAATGGCTGCCTTGCAGCTGAGGCTGCAGAGGAGGGGGGGAGCTTCTTAGAGGGGGAGAGGGGAGGAATGCCAAGTAAAACTGGCAAGGCCTGTGAGGCCTGGGCCCCAGGGGCAGCCACCCCCTTATTCTTAGTAGTGACGGCCCTTTCTGTTAGGTCTGACCTCTGCATTTTCCATCCAGACAAGGTAATTTTATGTCTGGATCCAACTTCGTTCCCAAGATTAATTCCTGGTTCCATAGGGTACAGGAGGTTATCTTGCCTAATTTTTGTCCTTGGCCTTCTCATACCTTGGAAAGACAATGGCATACCTTGGATGTGCGGAGAGCCCTAAAAATATATATTTCCCACACTGTGCCTTTCAGGAAGACGGAGGCTCTGTTTGTTTCTTTTCAACCCACTTCCCTTGGGACCAAGGTAACCTCTTCCACTATTGGCCACTGGATCAGGGCGTGCATTGCCCATGCCTACGAGAGCAACGCATTGCCACCACCTAGACGAATCACAGCTCACTCCACTCGCAGTGCAACAACCACAGCTGCTTGGGCCACGCAAGCCTCCCTTGAGGAGATTTGTAGGGCGGCCACGTGGGCCTCTCCCTCACCCTTCATCAGGCATAATCAAATATAAAACTTCTATTTATCATCATATTGTGGTTATAAATATTAATCTCTGCCTTGCAGACTGCCGTTTTGGAGTTCTAAAAAGAAGTTGGCTGATTTTTAAAACACTAGTTTCCAAACCTTAAGACCTGGTTTCCAAACCTTTCCATAGTGCACAGCAAATTAATTTAATGTATGACTCCTTTTCTGGCTTAATTCTTATTTATAAATGCACTGATAAACATTCAGCACATTTAAAAAACATGTTAATGTACTATTGTCAATCAAACAATACTGCTTTGGAATTATCTTTCATTTTTACTTTGAAGACGAGATGGAATAAAGTTAAGATAAGCAGTGCAATGCTGTGCATATCTACATTAGTACAGTTTACTTATAGGAAAATCTGTATATGAAACTCCAAAGAAATTAATATTTTTGATTAGGATTTGTTTAAATAAGCAAATGTCTTTCTGAAGTTACCTGTCAAGATTCATGGTTGATTTTGTTCAAAGAATTAACAACAATATTTTATTTTATTTTTTATCTTTCAGTAACATATCAAAGAGGAGGAGAAGCTGTAAGCAGTGGAGGCAGGTAATAACGTTTGGTGTTAATTTTCAGCATAAAATGTAGCAGAATTACCTAGAGCATTTCAAATTTAATTTTGGACACAGGCAAACATGCTTCACCGAAATTAAACAGCAGAGGGAGCACTTTAACTTCAAACTATAAATTTTGCTACAATGAGAAAGTGAAGTGACCAAAAAAAACAACAACAGAGACTGAGATTTTTAGATATATTACACATTTAATAATGCTGTTTAATCAAAATGCTTTAAATTTTAAATTCTACTCTACTCTTATAGGACAGACTTCTATGTTTCTATAAATTAAATCAGGAAAAATATATTATGATTGTGGTCACAGGATAAATGAGAAATGAATGAAATTCCACTTGTCTTAAGGAGTTTAATCAATGACAATAAGTGCTTTAACAAATAAATCCCATTAACATTTCACTGAAATATTATTCATAAATTAATTATATTGTGAAAAATGCAAAAAGTTCTTTATATTGTGTTAAATCACTGGTATACATTTTATCTAGACTAGAAATATGATATTTTTTTAAAAAAAGATGGCATGTTTACATTTTTTAGGAATGTGTGAGGATCTGATTACATTTGGAAGCATATATAATTCATAATCAGGAATGTGTAAATCCTTTAAAGTGGTACAGGGCGCCTTTCCAAACTGCCTGTTATATTGAAGTAGCTACATTTCTTATGACTTACAATTTTGAGACCATTTCATAATCTTAAATGACACTGATGTTTCTCTGACTGATTATGCAGCCTTCTTTATAAACAATATGATCACGTGTAATAACTATTTTGTTTTTTATTTTATTTTCACTTTGCACAATAATCAATGACAAAAATGGAACACTTGCTAGATTTTGACATACAAATGCAGCAGAACAATCTGGGAATTGGCAGTTGCTAATTTGTGAAGTTATAGTACCTATTATAAAATAAACTGCAATTCTTCATATTCTTCATATCAGTAGCCTTGAGAGAGTTGGAGGTGCATGTCCCAGTTTGAGTTTTCCATATCTTTCAGCAAATGCCTGAACAATATTAATTCCTAAAAAAGGGGAAAGGGAATTACCAACCAGTGCTAGTCACATGAACAAAAAAGATTTTTAAAAAGAATAGAATGACATAATATGGGAAATGAAGAAACAGCAATTTTTATTAGAAGTTGTCTGCACATGTGTGGGATCTAAGTTGCGTGCTCCTCCTCTCCACTCAGTCTGTGTAAAAAACCAGTCTCTGGTGCCAAAAAAGGCTGGGGACTACTGATTTATGCAAGTCACACCAAGATTTCTTATTATTAATATGTAAAAATGCTTACACACCAAGTTTTTTATTTGGATTTTCTTGGCTTCATGAATAGCCAAGAAGAGTACAGTCTTACTTGTAATATGCAGGTTTGTTCCCCAAAAATAAGACGGTATTTTATAGTTTTTAAATAATACTCTAAGTCAGTGATGGCTAACCTTTTTGCCATTGCGTGCCAGGAGGGGGGGACGTGGGAGGTCGCGCATGTGCCCATAATTCTATATGCCCTGCCCCATGCATGTGTGCATGACCCCCTCCTCCCCCCCGCTCCTGGCACACAATGGCCCGGTAGGCCTGTTTTTCTTTCTCACCTGACTCCAGGCCTCTTTAGGAGTCTGGGGACGGTGAAAGTGGTCTTCCACACATCCCTGGAGGTCCTCCAGAGGCCGAAAACACCCCATTTGACAACTTCCAGGCCTTCCGGTCCCACCGGAAGATGTTAAACTGTCCGTTTTCAGCCTCTGGAGGACCTCCAGGAGGTGGGAAAGGCTATTTTCGTCCTCCCCAGACTCCTAGAGAGGCCCTGGAGCCAGGTGAGAAAGAAAAACAGACCTTGCCCACCCCGCCCAGGCCCTCCAGAGGCAGGAAAGAGCCTGTTTCCCTACTTCTGGTGGACCCAGAAGACCCAAAAATCAGCTGGCCAGCACGCACATGCGCGCTGGAGCTGAGCTCATGTGCCCAATGATATGGCTGCCATAGGTTCCATAAATTCACTATCACAGCTCTAGGTAATCTAGTCTTTTCTACAGAGTATAGTTTGCAGTGTGTTAGTACAGAGATTAATCATATTCGTGCCATCCAGAATATTTCAAACCCCCCAAAAAATAGAAAAGAATAAATTAATATAAATGTTGAAGAATTCATTACAAAAAGTCTAGAAAATAATATTTGTTCATGTCAGCTATAGAATTACTACTTGCTAAATACCTATACAGTTTCACATTTCTACAGCATTTATCAGAAATGTATAGTGAGCATTTTTTGAAATATGTAATGAAGGGACACCTCTCATAGCAAGCCCATGAACCACTTTACTTTACTGCATTCTGATTTCTAGAATAATCATGAGGATGGAGAGGGGCTCTTAAGGATAATCAATGTGATCTTTTAAATTTAGTTATTTCCTTTTTTCAAAAATGTAACAACTGATACATTAATTGTCTTTTTAAGGCCAGGTCTTTTAAACATCAATGAACCTACTACTCAGCCCTGGCTTGCAGATACATGGCCTAATACTGGGAATAATCATAATGATTGTTCTATTAACTGTTGTACATCAGGCAATGGAAACAGTGACAGCAACCTTACTACTTATTCTCGACCAGGTATTATTATTTATCAATATCATCTTCATTATAACTTTCCTGCATCTATATTGTTCAGTCACATCCTTATATCAATATTCCTGTTGCCATGTATATGCAGCCACATGTAGTACATAGATTTGAAATACATAACAAGATATTTTATTCTTCCCTAAATATAGAATTTTAAGGCATTTAAAAAAACACAGTGATGTGCTATAGCTCTTTCTTACGATACAGATATTTCTCATTCAGAAGCAAGATCAAGGTCCAAATTTAATACCAAAAACTCAATGCTGCTATCAAGAATCTTGGAGGAGGAAGATCTTGTTATCATGTGTCTTCTCTGTCACTGTGTCTGTTCTGTGGAACAGCATTCTCCTGGAGATGCAATTGACCTAATCTGTTGCTCCACCTCAAGGGATTAAAGACCTGGATGTGCCCACAGGCATTTCGGCTAAAAGCTTGAACAGGCCTTGTTAGTTGGTTTTTAGTTCTTGTTTCAATCATTAAAACTAATGTTTTTTTCAACCCTAGACATTTAATATATTGACTATTTTTGTATATTGTTTATAGACCATGTTTGTTTCTTTGGTTTTAATTTTTTGTATGCCACTTAGCATCAATATGGTAAGATGGACATGTATGTTGAGATAAATCAAGGAATAAAGAAAGATTTGTTTCTGAAAGGAATAGTTGAAATAAAATAGCCAAGGATTTGGAAGAGCTTTCATTAAGAGATACATACAGTTTTGGAGCTATGGAACAGAAGCAACTCCTTATGACAGCTTAAATGTTAATTTTCCTTTATTCAGTGTAATTACATTCTAATGTAATTACATTAGAAATTCATTTTGCTTTACATAGCAAAGTCATGTTAAAATGCATACTGTAACTGAATATATTTTTGGATTTTTTTACTTCCTAATACGGATAGCTGACTGTATAGCAAATTACAACAATCAGCTGGAGAATAAGCAAACAAACTTGATGTTGCCTGAATCAACAGTTTATGGTGATGTGGACCTGAGCAACAAAATCAATGAAATGAAAACATTCAATAGCCCAAATCTGAAAGATGGAAGGTTTGTCAACCAACCAGGACAGCCTACTCCATATGCCACTACTCAACTTATCCAGTCAAACATAAGCAATAATGTAAACAGTAATAGTGGTGATTCAAATGAAAAGCATTGGAAACCATCTACACAACAGAAACAAGAAGTTGCACCAATTCAATACAACATAATGGAACAAAACAAATTAAACAAAGGTAAATAGTTTGTAGTATTTCCTTATGTTTTAAACCTTAGAGATTTTAATCAGTTTTGCAACTCTTTAAACAAAAGGGACAGTTTGTATACTACTGCATTCATAGCAGTGGTGGGATTCTGCCGGTTCTAGGGGGTTCGGCCGAACCGTTTGTTAAATTGCTGGCTTGCCCTGTCCCTCCGCATCACTATTTATTGCCAATAAATAGTGGTGGGCGAGGGGCGGGTGAGCCAGCAATTTAACAAACAGTTCGGTGATTTTTTGTAATTTTATTGGCCCGCGGAGCTTCAGCATAGGCTAATTAGCCCTTGATTAGATCGGCTCCTGACTCTCAGCTGATTTGCTCTCAGCTGTTTTGCTCAAGGCTCTGCTGCTTGCTGGAGCAGGTTTTTTTCCCCCTAGCTATGCTGAAAAACGAAACTGAAAGTAAAGCAGGCTGTTGGCTTTGCTGTTGCTGCAACGTTGGAAAATTAGGCAGGCAGATTTCTTTTCTTTTTCCTCACCAAAAAAGGTAGGTGCAAACAATAGAAAATTTAGGGAAAAAGAGGAGAGTTCAAGATTTTAAAACACAAAAGAAAAAAAGCTCTATTTAACTAGGTAATTGTAATAATTGAAATACTATTAATTGTATATTGTGTTGAAAGCAGAAATGGTTAAGTTGTGGTTTGGAGGAATATATGGGGGAAATTATTTGGTTTATTATTATTGGTAAATATAATTAATTGATTTGTAAGAAATTGGATTGCATAGAAATAATTGGAATATTCATGTTCATATTGATTAATATACAAAAAAGGTAGTTACATAACTAATTGATTTATATTAAAATGTTGAATTTATATTAAACAACTGTAATATTACATAATTAACCAATGTGAGGATGGATATAAAAATAGATGACAATGGGAAAGGGTATAATATAGAATAGAAGGGAAAAATTGAATTTGATTAAGATTAGAGATGAGGATGAAGGGTAATATTGGTTTTTTACAAAAATAGATGAGGAATAAATATGGTAAGAAGGAAATATAGAAATTGTAAATTTAATTGAAATGACTAAACACTGTTTAAATTTGTGAACTGGCCAAATACTCTGTTCAAAGAAAATACATTGTATGTTTGTATGTGTGTTTCTAATTATTGTTATTTATTCATATTTGTTCTCTTTTATTCTTTAAAGTTAACAATTCATTCTTTATCTTAATATCTTTATATTTGTTTGGGGTTGGCTTTCTTCCCTTTCATCTTTTTTATTGTACAGCAATCTTTCTCCTCAAACCTACCACCTCTCTCTTTTCTTTCCTTCTTACTTTCTCTTCCTCCCCCTCTTCTTCTCCTCCCTACTTCTTCCTTTCTCCTTCTCCTCCTCTCTTCCTCCCTCTTTTCCTCTCACTCCTACTCTAATTTCCCTTCCCTTCCTTCATCCCTCTCTATTGCTGTATCCTTTTATGCATATGGACTACTCAGAGGACTGAAAAAGTTATTTCTGACTGGTCCTCACACTTTTGACCAGTCCTCGAACTTATGACTGTCCTCACATTTTACGTTTTTGCCCTATCTTGTCACCATGGTGAAGAGAAGCAGTTGTGAAATGAGTGACACGGTTGTTAAGAATGCTACAATGGGCATAAATGATGACCAGTCATAAGTGCGAAGACCGGTCAGAAATCACTTTTTCATCCCTCTGGGTAATCCTTTTGTGCATATGGACTACTCAGAGGGCTGAAAAAGTTATTTTTGACTGGTCTTCGCACTTTTGACCAGTCCTCGAACTTAAGACTGTCCTCACATTTTACGTTTTTGCCCTATCTTGTCACCATGATAAAGAGAAGCAGTTGTGAAATGAGTGACACGGTTGTTAAGAATGCCGCAATGGGCATAAATGTGAGGATGGTTATAAGTGCGAGGACTAGTCAAAAGTGCGAGGACCAGTCAGAAATGACTTTTTTCAGCCCTCAGTAGTCCCTATGCAGATAGCCACGCCCACTGGTCACATGACCAGCTAGCCATGCCCACCCAGTCACATGACAGCTAGTCACGCCCACCCAGTCACATGACCACCAAGCCACACCCTCAACTAAGCCACGCCCACAGAACCGGTTGTTAAAAAAATTGAATCCCACCATTGATTCATAGTGATTTAAACCATTTCCAAACTGATTACTGGTTATAAAAACATCAATCACATCTGGATGAACAAATCACTTTCTAGATATAAAACTTATTAATTTGAAATTTGTCAGCCTAGTAATTAGTGCAACATTCTCCAAAAAATCAACGTATTCTAATAAATAAGACAGTTAAATAAATATTCATGTGGCTTTTAGCTTAAATTCTAACAATCTCATTTTATTCAATAACTTTTAAAGAATATAGACATTAATTTTTAATTTTCCTTAATTTGATAGTAGATGCATGAAAGCTATTTGAAAGAAATACATGTTATTTTATTAAATTACAGATTATCGTGTAAATGATAATGTTACAACTATCCCATATAATCAGACCTATGATCAGAATACAGGAGGGTCCTACAACAGTTCAGACAGAGGAAGCAGTACATCAGGTAAGTATTCAAATGTGCAGTGCATTTTGTAAAATAAATATCCTGTGATGCCTTATAATATGGTTGACATATTTGGAGAGCTCCTTCTCTATACTATACATATTTTATTTTTATATTTATTTGCATCCTCCCTTTATTAATTTTTACAAATAACTCAAGGCAGCAAACATATCCAACACATCTTCCTCCTCCTCTTTTCTCCACTACAACAGTCCTGTAATGTGGGTTTAGCTAAAAGAAAATGAGTGGCCCAAGGTCATCCAGCTAGCTCAGATAATATAGATACTGTATCTAGAGCATATTTGAGTCAGTGTTGACTCTGTTTTTCCAAACTTCTTAGCAAGATTTCAGAAGTGGTTTGCTATTGCCTCATTCTAGCTTGTGAATCACTGACTGGCCCAAATCACAATTTCCTGGCTTCTGGCACAGAGGCTTAATCAATACACTGAATTGTCTTTCTTCACTGTAATATGGTGACAACTAATTATATAGTTCTATAAGTATTCTCAATTTGCTATTTTTATTTTTTAATAATAATTTTATATTATTTTAAATATACATTAAAAAGAAAAATAGGTAGTTCAAAATAAAAGCCAGTAAAAAAGAAAGAAAGAAAAAAATAAGGTACAGTAAATAAACATTTTTTATTTTGATGTGTAACTCAAACAAAAATGGAAATGCTGTAAAACCTACTTTGTAGAGACAACCACAGCAACACTCTTTACTGAAGTCTAATGAAACCTTAGCATGTAAAGACAGGCACAAGACACACTAATAGGATGGCAAAAACGAAAAGGCTACTATAATTCTCTATCTGTTAGATTAAAGGTAAGGTAAAGGTTTCCCCTGTCCAATTATACCATGCACAAGTATTCAGAAAAAGCACAATAGAGTAAACCATTCTTAATCTTGTTTTAAACAATAGCGCTACAATGCATCGTATTCCAGTAAGAAAAGTCTTGTGCATGTTTATTGTATTAATTGGATTAGACAATTGCTTTGGTATACTAACTGCCAGCTTCACATCATGCTAAATACTAAATAATTACTTTTATTTGCGGTCACAGACCAAAATACAAATATAGTTGCAAAAGAACATGGGGAAAGTAACATCATAAACAGTTGGCTACCAGAAGCCTTGGCTGAGAGGAATTATAGCGTTCTCTAATAGTTACAGCTTTTAAAAAAATATGTGAGGAGCTATCCCCTAAACAATATAAGGTCAAATTACTAGCATTGGATCCAGAGAGATCTGTTTCTAGGAGAGACAGTAATTTAGTCCTTCCTGCATTATACAGTCAGGTCCAGAAATACTGGGACATCGACACAATTCTAACATCTTTGGCTCTATATACCACGACAATGGAGTTGGAATGAAACAAACACAATGTGCGTTAGCTGCAGACTGTCAGCTTTAATTTGAGGATATGTACATCCAACTTAGGTGAACGGTGTAGGACTTACAGCAGTTTGCATATGTGCCTCCCACTTTTTAAGGGACCAAAAGTAATGGGACAGAATAATAATCATAAATCAAACTTTCCCTTCTTAATACTTGGTTGCAAATCCTTTGCAGTCAATCGCAGCCTGAAGTCTGGAACGCATAGACATCACCAGACACTGGGTTTCATCCCTGGTGATGCTCTGCCAGGCCTCTACTGCAACTGTCTTCAGTTCCTGCTTGTTCTTGGGGCATTTTCCCTTCAGTTTTGTCTTCAGCAAGTGAAATGCATGCTCAATGGGATTCAGGTCAGGTGATTGACTTGGCCATTGCATAATATTCCACTTTTGTCCATTCAAAAACTCTTTGATTGCTTTTGCAGTATGCTTTGGGTCATTGTCCATCTGCACTGTGAAGCACTGTCCAATGAGTTCTGCAGCATTTGGCTGAATGTGAGCAGATAATATTGCCCGAAACACTTCAGAATTCATCCTGGTGCTTTTGTCAGCAGTCACATCATCAATAAATACAAGAGAACCAGTTCCATTGACAGCCATACATGCCCACACCATGACACTACTACCACCATGCTTCACTGATGAGGTGGTATGCTTAGGATCATGAGCAATTCCTTTCCTTCTCCATACTCTTCTCTTCCCATCACTCTGGTACAAGTTGATCTTGGTCTCATCTGTCCATAGGATCTTGTTCCAGAACTGTGAAGGCTTTGTTAGATGTTGTTTGGCAAACTTTAATCTGGCCTTCCTGTTTTTGAGGCTCACCAATGGTTTACATCTTGTGGTGAACCCTCTGTATTCACTCTGGTGAAGTCTTCTCTTGATTGTTGACTTTGACACACATACACCTACCTCCTGGAGAGTGTTCTTGATCTGGCCAACTGTTGTGAAGGGTGTTTTCTTCACCAGGGAAAGAATTCTTCCATCATCCACCACACTTGTTTTCCGTGATCTCCTGTGTCTTTTGGTGTTGCTGAGCTCACCGGTGCATTCCTTCTTTTTGAGAATGTTTCAAACACTTGTTTTGACCACGCCTAATGTTCTTGCTATCTCTCTGATGGGTTTGTTTTGTTTCTTCAGCCTAATGATGGCTTGCTTCACTGATAGCGACAGCTCTTTGGATCTCATCTTGAGAGTTGACAGCAACAGATTCCAAATGCAAAGAGCACACTTGAAATGAACTCTGGGCCTTTTACCTGCACATTGTAATTGGGGTAATGAGGGAATATCACACACCTGGCCATGGAACAGCTGAGAAGCCAATTGTCCCATTACTTTTGGTCCCTTAACAAGTGGGAAGCACATATACAAACTGCTGTAAATCCTACACTGTTCACCTGAGTTGGATGTACATACCCTCAAATTAAAGCTGACAGTCTGAAGTTAACGCACATTGTGTTTGTTTCATTCCAACTCCATTGTGGTGGTGTATAGAGCCAAAGATGTTAGAATTGTGTCGATGTCCCAATATTTCTGGACCTGACTGTACATAGGGCAGTATGAAAGAATATGCTCCACAGTTTCAACCTCAGCTCTATCACAGGGGCATAATCGCTCACTTATCGGGAACCTCTTAAATCTTCCATCCAGCAATGCTGAGGGCAAGACGTTGAAACGAACAAGGGAGAAGACTCTTCTATACTGCATCATGCAATTTAGACCAGGCAGAGTGTGAATATTATTAAAAGTATACATAATGTGTGCACATTTCTTTTCCAAACAAGCGTGTTGTTCAGAATCCAGCAACTTTTAGATGTAGTTTCATTGGGACTTTTCAACACAATAATTCAATGCACTATGCCACATGTACTTACTTACTTACTTACGTACTTACTTACTTACTTACTTATTTATTTTTGCAATGAAAACATTGCAAAAGACTTTATGGATTAAGATAATTGATTGCTATTCCCCCTTCCCATTTCCTTTTTTATTAAATTTCTTTTAGATAAGCCTAAAATCAATCACTCTCTTATTATCCTCTTTTTAAGTCCTTTGAGTTGAAAAGACAAAGAAAACATATCAAATGATCTTTATAAAATGATTTAAACAGTCACATTTTTTCATATGACTTTATTAAAATTTTAATAAAGTTAAAGCTATAAACCAACAGAAAAAATATTTAGAATAAAGACAAGAAAGAAGAAACTAAAAATGACAAAGCCAAAAGTGCAGAACAAAAGAAAGAAAACATAAAGAAGTGGCTTCTGCTTTTCTTACAGCAATTATAAGTATAAATTTACTTTTACTCTATGGCTCAGCATGGCTTTCATTTTTTCTATATATTTTTCTTTCTAATCATCAAATCCATATATCATAAGTTCATCTTTCTCTATTTTATACAAAAAGTCTATAAGGGGTTTCTAGTCAGTAATAAATTAGTATCTTTTCTCTGATATGAAATGTCAATTTCACCATCTTAGTAATTTCCATCATCTTCACCATCAATTCCTCCATTGTGTATAATGTTCAATCTTTCCATCTGTCTGCATATAATAATATTGTTGAACTTAATATGTACACAAACAAAGTTCTATGTGTTCTTTCTAACTCTGGGTTCTTGATGCGTTCTGAGCTTGGTTGTTTTTCAGCAGATGTTTCATTATCCAAACTAGGTAATATCCCCAGTTCTAATAAGAAGTGGCAGTTGGTTTCAGTTTATTTTTTAATGGCTTGCCTTGTCAGTGTTGCTGGGTGTGGTCTTAGAGGTTCTTTGTTTGGGCTGCTTAACAAGCTTACTGTTGGCTTGTTTGACAATATCCCAGTCAAAGAACTGCCAAACATCACCTCCACCAACAATGAAACATCTGCAAGAAAACAACCAAGCTCAGAGAGCACCAAGGACCCTCATTTCAATCCTGAGCTACAAATATTCTCCTTTATTGGTACTTTCTAACTGTTTATCAATCAGATCCTGGTTCAGACTGTAAAAGAAACAATGGAGAATTTGTACTTTCAGACTTGTAAGATCGATGTCAACCTTACCAGATAGACTAGACAGGAAATATGGCCAAATATAATTGTAAGGCTACATCAAGAACAGAATGCTATAAATATGAAAGTACAAGTACAAATATTCACTGACTTCTTTACAGCTTGATAAACCTGGGATTGTCCCTTCTGAGCTTCTTGTTCTGCCCACTATCCAACTACTGGCTATGCCTTCTGTAATCTGGCCATTTCCCTGGGCAGCATTTTTTCACCTTGTCTGTCAAGATCTTTCCCACACATGATTACAGTGTCAAAAGAAAAGCCTGTAGTTTAAACTGTAGACTAATCTTTGAAATATTCTGAATTAATTTTATGGATTTTTTACACCTCTACCCAGTTTGATAATATGTCTTTTCTTGTTCATATTTCCAACAGTCATAAATTCTTCATAATTCAAGCAACTCTAGAAATGTATAAGTTAACAATGCATCTGTCAAGTGTCAATTTTCATTACAACTCATGTCAAATTCCTATTCCAAATTTAACAATACCCAAACAATTGGTCTTTAAAAAAAAACAAACCAGAAGAAGCTTGAATTATTGAAGAAATTGTTATAGAACGTTATATTATTCTATAAACCATAACTATAACCGAAATATTTATATCAATACTTTATTTATTGTGACCTACATAGTAGCTATGTTACGGTTTTTATTTTATATTCTTTATTTTAATAACTTTTCATACAGCTGTATTTGAGAATGCATTTAGTAATTTTGTACCCAAAATATTTCATGAACCAATTACTTACAATTAATGTCTTAATGCAACATTGAAACTTTAGTAGGTCATATCTGTTGTCATATTATATGTTAAATTTTAGTAATTAAATAACAGAAAGATGTTTCAGGTAATGTATCTAACTGTTTGCTTTATATAATATATAATACAGTTAATACTTCCAGGAAAATTGCTTTAATTATATTGCTTAGCAAGTTTACTTTCTTAGCCATTTATTCAAGCTAATAAAATCTGTTATTATGTGTTCTAATATGTAAGTCATATATTTCATTAAAATGCATTTTAAAGCATAAAGTCTATACTATGTTTATACTGTTATGTAAAAAGGCTACGATTTAAAAGCTGTTTTAAAGCATATGTCATACGTATGAAGACTTTATAAGATAATTGAATTTATCAGAAATTCAACTTTAATAGACATTTTGTAAACTTTGTCTAAAATACTGATTTTTTCTTAACTCATGGAAGCACTTAGCCAATAAATGCCTAACAAAATGGGTAAATCTCTTATTGCTCTGTCCCCACTACATGTTAGTCTGTGTGCAACTCGACATGTAGCTAAACCCACCTATCCGCTAATAAAATAGACCATGTCCATAGTTCTGAATGTTTTATTGAAAGAACAGGGTATGGTGAAATTGGGGAAAATAGGAATACATACAATGAGAACCAAATACAAGATAGACAGTATTAAGATACTGCTGAACATAACAATTAATAAATATAAGCAATTTAAATCTCACCAGCGATGCTCTGGGATGTGGGTTTGTCCTTGGATGACCATGTGCTTCTGCCTTCCCCAAATGCTAAAGGAAATGGAGTCTGGCTTCCCAGCATGCACTTGTTTGAGAGTGTGGGCTGATGGGTAAAGGGGTTGGGTCAGCTTCAAAACAATATAGATTGGTGTTTGTCTCTCTGGCGACTAGATGGGGCTAAAGAGCAACAACAGTATATAAAGATCATATGTTGGGCCATGACACTTATTATACTGTGTTTAAGTATTAAGTAGCATGTAATTTAGGTGGCATGGCTCGTGGCAGCACTTAGTCATAGGTGAACTGAACTTGATCCCCAAAAAATAGGATTGGATCCAAGTAATACTTGGATGGGAGACCATCAAAGAATCCTAGGGTTTTAGATTACACTGGTAACTTTTTTTAAAAAAAGAAAAATAATTGATCTTTTTATAATAATATAATGATGTTTATAATAATAAACAATACCATCAGCATTGACAAAAATCACCATCACTCAATTACAAAAGGCAGCTTTGCGCAGAACAGTTTACATCTTGCAATGATACTGTTATCATCATACATCCATATCTGCCTATGCCAGGTCCTTGGGAAGGACTTGATAGGTGAACAAAAATGTCAACTTAGAAAAGATTTATAAGTACTGTGATACATTTCTTCACAGGGAGCCAAGGGCATAAAAAGGGTGCTAAAACCCCAAAGACATCTAAACAGGCTGGAATGAATTGGGCAGAAGTACTTCCACCACCTCCTGTACATCCACCTCCGCATAATAATAGTGAAGATTACAACCTCTCTATGAATGAAAGGTACAATAAAAATGGATTCGTAAGTCATTTTAAGTCACTTTATTCATTAAATAAAATATAGAATTAATCATTTTCGGGTTCCAAAGAAAAAGATTAAGAAGTAATAATTGAAGAGAAATACTGTATATCTGATCCATTGTATTTTTATATTGTTACATTGTTTCATAGCTATGATCATGAGATTCCTTGCCCGCTACCACCAACAAGAATGTATATACGGCAGGATGAGCTAGAAGAAGAAGATGATGAACGAGGTCCTACACCACCAATTCGAGGAGCAGCTTCATCTCCAGCAGCAGTGTCCTATAGTCACCAGTCTACTGCTACTCTAACGCCTTCTCCACAAGAAGAGCTGCAGCCTATGCTGCAAGATTGTCAGGAAGAAATAGCCCATTTGCAACACCCACCAGACCGACGGTATGTTAATTAAAAAAGTAACTTTTTTACATTTTATGCTAATGTATTTTGTTAGAAGATATTATCTATCTGTTGTTAAGGTACTCTTGAAAGGAATTATTCATGAAGACTATAATACTTAATTTTTTCAAGGTCACGTAGTAAGCACAGATGCATAATTTGGCCATCAATGTATAGTGTCAAATTAATATGTCTACAGCATTATTACAAAAGCATGCTTCTCTACCGGCACAAAAGCTATTCTCATCATGCCATATTTTAAAACTCATAGCATTTAAAAAGTATAGAACAGTTGCAATGATTAGCTGATTATAGAAATAGAAAGCATGATGAATTAATTGAAAGTAATTGTTTATCATTGTTCTTTCTGCCATATAAGAGCTTAAGGCTATTGGAGAAACTGTTATTACATCCAGTACAACTTTACACAAAACACTTCAGTATGGAATCCATTGTCATAATAATCGTAACAGTTTCAAAATTAGATTACCTTAATAAGAATATACTGTAGTTCAAATTTATGGATGGTCAGTCAACCTATGTCTATCAGCTAATCCTAAATGTAACTTTTGTATTTCAAAGTTATATGTAAGTGATAGCAAATGTTGAGAGTGCAATATTGGTCTTTCGTTTCGTTTCATTTCATTTCTTTGATTGACTTGATATGAGTAGGTTTTAGATTTTTTTTCATACTTCTTATTCTGCAATATAATTTTCCATTTCATATTTGTAAGGGGTTTTTTTTTTAAGTTACAGGTTTACATCCTTCCAAAGCATATACAGTCAAATGTTCAATAAATTATAACATAAACTATAAAACTTGACCTTCCATGTCACAATTTTCAGATTAGTAATTTTTTAAACTATGGTGAATCAACTCATATTGGTCAATACTGTATGAGCTAAGTAGACATGTGGATGACATGTCACACTATAACTGTATCTTTGACTGTGCGCATACCTTCTTTTTAGGAGACAAAAAACATGGGAATGGGAATGGGAAATGTGCAAAAACTCACTGAAGAAAAATAACATATGAAGTAGTAGTTTAGGAATGATTATTGGTTAAAATTAGCCAGTCCTTTTGCAGCATGTCTGTATTTCCCCATCTCCAAAGCGTTGTTCTCTCATACATTTGTGTGTACACATATATACATATATCTTATTTCATGTTTATTTTAATGTGGATTGTAAAATGAACTGAGTATTTTTCTGAAAAATACTAAACAAAAAATAAAAAAGAAACTGCAAAGACATGAAACTCTGGAAATAAAGCACTTGACAGCTCAAACAGAAGGCATGATTTATAGTCTACAACTGCATACAAGGGCTGAAATAATATTTCTCTGAAGAGTTTCAGAAGAAAATATGTTTATCTAGATAGGTTTTTAAATGAAACCAGCTTATTCTGGATGTTAATAATCAGAATCATGATGGGATTTCTGCCCCCCCCCCCCATGCAAATCATTTCTAGCAGGGTTTTTTGAATCAGTTTCCAAATTATCTTCAAGACCACTTCAAAATTTATGGAATATCTAATCTTTCCCGTCTCATTACTAATATAAAGGAAAAATGCAGAAAATGCTGACATTTTCCCCTGTCAGCATTAAAAGCAGTGTTTCATAATTTTTCTGAGTTTCTGGCCATTCAAATAGTTGTGCAGCACAAACAATTTTGTCTTATAAACTGTTTTATTTAAACTCTGTAAAGATAAACATATTCAAGTATAATTGATTTTTTATAAAAAAATATAAATTATCAAGCTTCATGTATTATTTTTCTGTCTACTAAATGACTACAATATCATAATTGTAAGTACTTATTTGATAAACCAAATTCAGAATTTGCAAGTACTTGTCATTTATATCTGCTTCAGATATAACAATCTGAAGGAAAATTCTTCATTTTACTTTAGTAAACAATAACTTTGAATTACAAACCAGTATAAAACTGTATCATGTAATGAATACAAATATTAAAAATGCTATTAACATTAACATTAATTTTTTAAACTATTCGCTCACAGGCGTCAACCTGTGAGCCCACCTCCACCTCCCAGGCCTATTTCACCACCACATACTTACGGTTACATTTCGGGACCTCTTGTATCTGACATGGACACTGATGCACCAGAAGAAGAAGAAGATGAAGCAGACGTAGAAATTGTGAAGATGCAAAACAAAAGGCTTCTTTTGCGTGGCCTTGAACAGACACCTGCTTCAAGTGTGGGAGATCTGGAGAGTTCTGTGACAGGTTCCATGATCAACGGATGGGGTTCAGCCTCAGAAGATGATAACATTTCAAGTGGACGATCTAGTGTTAGTTCATCAGATGGATCCTTTTTTACAGATGCAGATTTTGCACAAGCTGTTGCAGCAGCAGCGGAATATGCTGGTCTTAAAGTAGCAAAACATCAGATGCAAGATTCTGTGGCAGGTGAGATTTCTTGTTGACTTTCTATATATTGCCCTCTGAAAACTAGGAATCATGAAGTTCTTTTATGACAGTTATTTCTGTTTTATATGAATCCTGTGAAAAATAGATGCCGATCAAGAAAAATAGTTTCCTTGAATGGAAAACTAAATCCTTTCTGTCATATATATTGGTCTACCTTATCTTACCCTGTTTCCCCAAAAATAAGATATCCCCTGATAATAAGCCCAATCAGGCTTTTTGAGTGCATGGCAATAAGGCCAAGTGCTTATTTCAGGGTTCAAAAAAATATAAGACAGAGTCTTATTTTGGGGTAAACACAGTAGAAAAAATGGAAAGTTGCTAATATATCTCTTTGCAATTTTGTTAGGTAGCGGTCCAAAGAAGAAGAATCATAATGATACAAAATCAATATTAAGATAAGCCTTCCAGAGTTGCCAATATGTTCCATTTTCTAGAAGGCCATGAGAGTAGATGGTATCTTTGGTTCAGGAGGTAAGCCCTTCCTAAAGAAAGTTTCCATTGTCATGTCCCTTTTTTGGCAAATCTAAGAGAAGATCTTTAATAGATATTCTCTTGTTTGGCAGGCATAGACTTTGGGAAAGGTCCTCAGGTGGGGCTTTAAAAATAATAATAAATAGCATGAATTGTGTCCAGACCCAAACTGGGAACAAATTCAGTTGTACAAATACAAGAGTAGATGCCATCAGGACTATCATGAACCACTGGATTTTGTATCAAGTAGAATTGCTGAATGTCTTCAAGGGCAATCTGTTATATTACTGCTGATAATAGTGCTGCTCTGGGAAACCTGGAATACAAAGCTTTCTACTGCAAAAAACCAAATCTAGATGCATCTTGCTTGGGAAAAAAATCCCAATTAATATTCTGCAGCAGTGAATAAATCTTTATATTAACAATATTATTCAACAGTATGCTATTTTATCCAATAATTAGCAATGTTTGTTTGTTTGTTTGTTTTGTTTGTTTGTATCACCATCACCCCAAAGCCAGAACTCTGGACAGCTTACAATCACAATACAAAGTTATATACTTTTGTTTTTATATATAGTTCATTAATTATTGTGTTTTCAGTTACATAAGGCAATTGTCTGATTTGCGGGGAAAATCAATCAAAATGCTGTTTCTTTTCTAGGCCATAGACATTATCATGCCTCACACTGCCCTAGACCTACTAGTCCTGTCTCCACTGACAGCAATATGAGTGCTGCTGTAATTCAGAGGGTTCGACCTGCCAAAAAGCAAAAGCACCAGCAAGGACATCTGCGCAGAGAAGTCTACACAGATGGTAAACACTATTTTTAAATGAATGACTTTCCCAAGTCCTTATAATTATTTTCTAATGCTTATGCCAAATTAAAAGTATTTTAATTTGTTTCTCAAATCCATACTCATTCAACAATCATACTATAAGCATCACTATTGTTATAAACTTGTTCTTATTGTTCCTAAAATATCATATATATCAGTGGGCACTCATTTTCAGCTATTAGCTATCCCTGTAGTTGAGATCAAAGCCTGTAAATGGGTGCAACAGTTAGAAATGATGCATGTATAAGTCTAAAATCTTCATTAAAATACATCCTTCATCATCTGATTTTTTTTCCTGTCATAGAAAAAATTTAGCATTTAGATAGCATGCAGCAAAATTATTGGATTTTTTTTATCCCTAACCATTGTATTTGTTCCATGTGGTTACTTTGTGCACCAAAAGGCAAAATCTAATCATCTCCTTTCATGCCTTCACACAGAATATCGACTCCTGCTGAAAAGGTAATGCGTGTATTCTCTAGAGAATATAGGGGGATAATGCAAACATTGTGATGTTGTCTAGAGACAGCCTTTAATGAAAATGCCTCAGGAGGGCCAGTTTTTATTAAACCACCTATTTCATAAAACAACCATGAATTTATGTAAGATATTTTTCCAAAGACCTGCCCATCTTGTCACGTTTTCTAAATTTACTAAAAGGGATGTAGCACAAGCATAATTCCTTCCCAACAAACACACACACACACACACACACACACACACACACACACACAGAGAGAGAGAGAGAGAGAGAGAGAGAGAGAGAACCCTTTCCCTCCTGGTTCTCATCAACAACAATCTGATTAGGACTTTCATTACCAATCAGAAATATTTCAAAGAGGGGCATCATTTTCCATTATCATATCAAAGCCTAATATTATGGATACTTATCTAGGGTTACACAAAAGGGTTTTCCAGCCACTTCTCCCTGTGATTCCTGCCACTTGACAGAAAAATGTAATACAAAGCTCACAGCATGATGAGCAAAAGTAATTTTGCAATGAGTGGTTGTCCCTGTTAGTCTCTGTACTTCATTCTAAGTATTTTCTCTCACTAACATGTGTCTGATATTAGGTTACATTAAACAAAGGCATGATCCCATGCACCTGGTTCATTTGGCTTTTACCCAGACTCCCTTTGTCATTGAAACTGAATGTCCAAAATTTATCTTATACCAAGAAATTACTAAAGCAGTTTTCTACATGCTTTTGTTTATTAGTTTTTGTTTTTTCTTTAAGTGAAATAAATAAATTTCAAAACCGTACCAGGAAGATTAAATTTATGGAAGTCCTGTAATGACGTTTTGCAGGAATTTATAGATACTTTAATTGATTGTATTAGTTTTACATGAGTGTTTCAGTGTGAGAAATCAACTAAGCATAACACCTTGACCTGAAAACATTTGCTTTGGGAGAATGCTGGATAAGAAATATTTTCAAGAGCATTATAAAATTATTATTTTTTTTGATAAAAATAAACAGTGATAAGATTCATCTAGTGCCACTATTTTTTAAAACTACTGCATAATTCTTTTGTAGAGAACTGCATACTTCTGTGGAGTAACTGAAACTAACCTCTAATATATTTGCTGCATCATCAATAGGGACCATTTACTTATTGAGTACATTATGTAATTGGGCATGAATGTGCTTGTGCTGTAATGAAGTCTAGAACATAATAAACACGAGTAAAATGTTATTCTTATATTTGCCATCTTAATAGCAAATCTTTTGAAATTCAGATCAGTATATTATCAAATATGTGCTTGAAAATCAAGCAAGCATTGAATGCATAAAGTGTTGTTGTAAAACAATAATAGTCCTGTTGGATCAGACCAAGACTAATTTAGCATTCCATTTTTCTTTGTGAATACCAGTTTTCCTAGAAAAGACGTTAGACAAAATAACTAGCCCACAATTTCCCATCTTTCTCCTTAGTCCCTTTCTGAAAATGTGAGTCATGCTGGTTACCATTCTTTCCTCTGGCATTAATCCTGACTTGAAAGACTAATGTGGCACTCACCCTAAAGAAGCCACTGATGACCGGGTCCTTTTGACCCTCTTTTCCAATGAACAGCCCTCCGGCCCAAATACATCCACCTACCTTGTAGGATTTGTTATGCTTTATTTAAGATAATATTCCTCTCTATCCAGAGGTGATGAATCAGGAAACTGCAGCTGGATCAGGAATGCAGCCAGTTCTGAACTCTGCCACTGGATTAGGATTGTTCACTTCTCTTGCAGTAGCAAGAATGCAGTCCATAGCCCAGAATCCTACAGCCAGCAATTCTTTTCCTCCAAAACACACTATCTCTCCCTTCCCTTTCAGTCTGCCTCTGTCTTTTCCCCCTCTGATCTGCTGGAACCTGTAGTTCTACTCTCCTGCACTTTGATTCCAATTTTTCCCCTCGAGACTACTTCTCTCTTCAAGTCACCTCATATCCCTTCTCAGACTTTAAGGGATGAGGTTCTAGGCACCAGCCAATCAGGAAGCACTAGCTAACTAGCAGTGGCGAAATTCTACTGGTTCATACCAGTTCGGGCGAACCAGTAGTGATAAAAGCTACTGGTTCAGCGAACCGGTAGTAAAAAAAAGCTACTGGTTGGTCCAAATTGATATTTCCGATGATCAGCTGTGCCGCACAATTTATATTCGCTAGAAAGCAGAAAATCCTGTTTTCTAGCGAATCTAAATAGCATGGCACAGCTGTTCCCTCTCTTGCTGTCCTACTTACCTTGTCAAGCGTCCTTTTTACGCACAAAGTGCACGTTTGGTGTGCACTGTGCACGCGTGCATGCACAGCATGCATTTGGTGCACACTGTGCATGCACACGCACACTGCATTTAGCACACACTGTGCATGTGTGGGCAGAGAACCAGTGGCAAACCATGAAGGGTTTCACCACTGCTAACTAGCCTATCAAAGATCGGCTGCTTGCAATCAATCACAGAAGTTCTTATCCAGATGGAAGAGCCAGAACAGCTCAGAGAGTAGAGAAACATAGCAGCAGCTGTAAGTCTTTGCATAATTTGCTAAATGAAAATGCTGCTGATAAAGCAGGGCTATGCTAATTGTTTATTATTTTGGTAGATGATCACCTATTTCACATTTGAAATGAATAAGAATTTTCAGACTGATGTCATCAGAATCTCTTGTTTGTTTTTGGTTATAGCAATTGATTTTCTATAATAAAAAAAATTGTAGGATAAAAGAGATCTTGGAGATCATATTACTCAACCTTCCACAAAGAATCTACCACTATAGTAGGTCCTGAGACATAGCCATCCAGGTTTTGTTGAAATATTTCTAATGAGGGCCATTTCATTAACTCAAGAGGCACTCTGTTCTGCTGTTGCACAATTTTGTCACTAAGAAACATTTTCTGATGTTTAATCAAAATTGAATGTGCATCAGGAAAACAGTGGAAGAGAATCTTGGCAATGACAGGACTGCAATGAATTCCTGGCTTTAACAGAGAAAAATGGAAGTTCAGAAAATAGCCCATTCAGTTCAGTAAAAGAAAGATAAGCAGGAGTTCCGAGTGTGCCAGGTATGGGTGAAAGGTTTCAAGAAGTGTTCTATTTTGCACAGTTATCAGGTATAAGAGAAGGCAGAAACCTGTGGCAAAGAATATCATATTCTGTGATATTTTTTACCACAGAATATCAGAATTCTAGAGGTTTCCTTTCTTAGAAAACAGAAAAGAAAAACAGAGAATATTTTTGGATTGAAGAAGAAAAGGGAAGGAGGACTAAATAATTACCATACACAGAGATTTTGTTCCTGAAGGCCAGGATTAGCTTGTTTCTTCAAAACTTGGAAGAGAAAGACGATAGGAGTTGTTATCAGTAATTGCTTTGCAGTAGTCTTTGGCTGGGTGTGTTCACTTTGTTACTTGCTAAAATCACAGTTGTTCAGGATTCAGGGACTCAAATCAGTTCAAAGGGTATATTGTGTATATCTTTTTGTCTGATTCTGGAATCAGCTAATCAGGTGAAGACAGTTGGCTCTCCCAGGATTCAAATGCAGCCAAGGATCCAAGAAAATTGTTCCTCTAAAATCTAAGGAGCCATTGTACATTGTACTTTTCGTCAGGTCCGCCTGATTCGCCAGTTGCGTCCCTTTCTGGATCGGGACTCCTTACGCATAGTCACTCATGCCCTCGTCACTTCCCGCCTGGACTAATGCAGTGCTCTCTACATGGGGCTCCCCTTGAGAAGTACCCAGAGGCTCCAACTGGTGCAGAATGCAGCCGTGCGGGTGGTTATGGGAGCGACATGGCATTCCCATGTAACACCTCTCCTGCGCGAGTTGCACTGGCTCCCGGTGGTCTTCCGGGTGCGCTTCAAGGTTTTGGTTACCACCTTTAGAGCACTCCATGGCTTAGGACCTGGATACTTACAGGACTGCCTGCTGCCACCAATAGCCTCTCACCGGCTAGTACGCTCTCACAGAGAGGGGCTCCTCAGGGTGCCGTCGGCCAAACAGTTCGGCTGGTGGCCCCCAGGGGGAGAGCCTTCTCTGTGGGAGCACCTGTTATCTGGAATGAGCTCCCCCCGGAGATATGGAGGATCCCGGATTTACACACCTTCCGCCGCACCCTCAAGACCTTTTTATTCCAACAGGCTGGCCTGGCCTAACTTTCCCTTTTAAACGGTATGAGTAATTTTAAATCTGTTTTTAAATATGGGGATGTTTTAATTCGTCTCGGGCCAAATAGTTTAATACATGTTTATACTGTTTTAAATTTTATAATCTGTGTGTTTTATCTTTTTGGCTGTTCACCGCCCTGAGTCTTTCAGGAGTAGGGCGGTATATAAATCTATCTATCTATCTATCTATCTATCTATCTATCTATCTATCTATCTATCTAAATAAATAAATAAATAAATAAATAAATAAATAAATAAATAAATACTAAGTTCAGCTCATGACTGTATTTACGCCCAGCCCATTGGAAGACGCTAACAGTCTTCAACTCAGATTTCCTGAGGTAAAATCCACTCTAGGCTGGTGGGTCTGGCCTCAGACAACTCAAATCTGGCTTCAGAGGAGGTAAAAAGGTAATCCCCCCCACCCAAGAGGCAAAAGATTAGTAAATGAAGGAAAGAAAGCTTTCTAAAGTTCAGTTATGAAAGAAATAAAAAAGGAGATGAGATGAGTGGGGTTTTCTTTCTTTTATACATGTGTGCCTTGAGATGCATATATTACAAGTTCAGATAGTCCTTTTGAGAAATAGAAAACAAAAAAGTAACAGAGTTGAATGAAAGAGATTGCAAAAGAAGCAAAACGTGGGAAAGGTTGATCCACGTGATTCTGTTGGGTTAAAGGTGTTTCCCCTAGCCTGAATAAAAAACTTACTCAAAGCTTTATGGCTCTGAAAAGATTTCCCAGGCTTCTTTTAATTAACAACAACATTCTAAGGAATAGCAGTTAAATATGCCTATTGATCTTACAAAGGAAAGTTGTAGGATGAATTTATATTTCTGACAATACTTTTCTAAACAGATATCTTTTTGCAGCATCTTCCAATATTTTACCAAAACTTGGTAATAAATACCAATCAAGCTGAAGAATATACAGTTTGATTTCGTAAAAATCTTTTGAGTGATTTTTAACATAATTTTATTAGAATTACATACAGTATGCAAAGGCCTTATGAAAAGGGTTGTTGAAGGCATCTTGCTTTTTTTCAAAATACTTGGATCCTTTTCCCAAACTCCTTCTAGTACATAAGTGTATTAATTTTACTGTAGAACGATACTATCCACTGCAACCAGAAGTTTTGGCTATCTCATCTTCAGTAAGACTACTAGCTTCAGTAATTGCAAATTACTGAAGTGTAATATATTGAATATTGTGTGACTGTACTTCAGAACTTTCAGGAATTTAATCAGGTGCCACAGTGCACCATTCATTACTACTTAACAATCCAATCATCCACAGTACTATTGGTACTAAATGCAAATTACCTGTTATACTATTTCAGGATGTAGTTTTTAGTGATGGTTTTTGTGTGTGTGTGTCAAATGGAAGATCAGACTGCCTGAAATATTGAATCTAAGCATTAGCTGAAACACAATAGCATGCAATACTCAGTATCAAAGACTTTTTGAAGCTCTACAAGACCAATCCTGAGTAATGCAAAATAGTAAGCTAGCTGTTCATATGGATGTGTTGGCCGTTTGTGGTGGTCAAATGTTTGGTGCCAGTAGTAGGAATACAAGACTCTGTTTTAAAGCAGCTAATTCATATTGCCTTACTTTCTGACTGAAGACATGACTCCTTGCAGCAGGGGCTTACATCTGAAATATTTTTAAGGAGCTATTTGCATTTCCTTCATTAAATTTACAACAGAATAGTTAGATTGATTTTCTTTCTCCAGAATTAATTTTCCCATGGTTTTTGTATTCCCCCCCTGTACAATTTTGTTGAAAATTGCAGTTCTTTTTTTCTAAATGTACACATGGAAGATTTTCCCTGTAGGACATGCTATCAAACAGAACCGGTTAATTGTTTTTCTTAAGCAAGCAGCAATATGCAGACATGAATAAATGAAATAGTTGAACGCAGCTGACCTTTTCCAGTTACCTCTGAGTTCCATATATTGGTTTGATGTCACTCTGTGATTTATTTTTTATTTCTCACCATGGAGGCCTCCATTTTCTTTTTTAATAACTAAGTGTGCCTGTTTGCTGCAGATGAAGCAGATTGATTCTGGATTTTCTCTGTGAGTTGAGCTGTTAAATAAATACCACAGGGGTGAAATAGTGTTGACCTCTGAAAAGTTTCCTTTTTTATTTGAAGGATTCCTCTCAGCAAGGAATGATGTGTTGTAATGAATGTTTCTCTAACTTCTCTACAGGTTTTGATAAAGCTTTCTATAAAGAGCATAACTCTTTATGCCAATCGTTACTAGCATATACCAAATTATCATTATCATTATCATTATTATTATTATTATTATTATTATTATTATTATTATTATTTTACAAAATATATTAGTACTGAATTAATTTCCCTTAAATTGAATCAGCATTTTATCATGTTTCTTCCTAACATATGGTTGGTTACAGTATACCATAAAAGAATAATTATTATGTAACTGAATTTTACAACTTTATTTTATAATTAAATTATACAGAACATGCAAGTGCTACCAGAGATTAGCAAACACATAAATGTTCTCACTGAGCCTTTATGTATTTTGAGAGCATCACTTATTAAAGTATGAAAGAAGAGCCTGTAAAGGACAGTCTTAGTTTACAGTATTGGGAGGTCAGTATGAGACAAGGCACTTTCAGCACCAATTCAACCTGGTGCTCTTCTGAAGATTTAAGGTACAATGTTTTAATGGCTGTATAACTGAGTTACCCTTAAGCTGGTAAATATAGGTTGTTATCTCATTTCTGGCAACTAACAGCTGAGGGAGACTAGTATTCAATTATTACCACTTACTCTTAACAACAGCAAAGCTAGCAGAGGTGATAGTATTCCAGCTCAGCTATTTAAAATCCTAAAAGACGATGTTATTGAAATGCTGCACACAATACGCCAACAAACTCAACAGTGGACAAAGGATTGGGAAATGGCAGTTTACATTTCAATCACAAAGAAGGGCAGTGCCAAAGAATGTTCAAACTACCATACAATTTGCGCTCATTTCACATTCTAGAAGATTATGCTTAAAATCCTAGGCTTCAGCAGTATGTGAACTGAGAACTACCAGAAGTACAAGTTGGGTTTCAAAGAGGCAGAGGAATTAAAAAGCAAATTGCCAACATTTGCTGGACTATGGAAAAAGGAAAAGAGTTCCAGACTAACATCTACTTCTGCTTCATTGACTATGCTAAAGCCTTTGATTGTCTGCCCTTACAACAAACTATGGCAAATTCTTAAATGGGAGTGCCAGACCACCATGCCTGTCTCATGTGAAACCTGTATGCAGATCAAGAAGCAACAGTTAGAGCCAGACATGAAACAACTGATTGGTTCAAAATAGGGAAAATAGTACAAGAAGACTATATATTGTCACTGAGCTTATTTAACTTATATGCAGAACACATCATGCAAACTGCTGGGCTGGATGAATACATGTTAGAGTTAAGATTGTCAACCTCAGTTATGCATACAGTACCATTCTAATGGCAAAAAATGAAATGGAACTGAAGAGCTTTTTGATGAGGGTGAAAGAGGAAAGTGCAAACGTTGACTTGAAACTCAACATTAAAAAAACTAAGATCATGGCATTCAGTCCCATCACTTCCTGGCAAATAGAAAGGGAAGAAATGGAACTAGTGACAGATTTTATTTTCTTTGCTCCGAGATCACTGCAGACTGCAGCCATAAAATTAAAAGACACTTGCTCCTTGGAAGGAAAGCGTTGGCAAACCTAGGCTGCATATTAAAAAACAGAGACATTACCTTGCTAGAAAGGACTGTATAGTCAAAGCTGTGGTTTTCCAGTAGAAATGTGAGAGTTAGATCAAAAGGAAGGCTGAATGCTGAAGAATTCATGCTTTCAAATTGTGATGTTGGAGAAGACTCTTGAGAGTTGCTTGGACTGCAAAGAGATCAAATCAGACAATCCTAAAAATTCAACTCTGACTATTCTTTGGAAGGACAGATACTGAAGTTAAAGCTCAAATACTTTGGCCACCTAATGAAAAGAGGTAATTCATTAGAAAGGATCCTGATGATGGGAAGTATTGATAGCCAAAGGAGAACAGGATGCAGAGGGTGAGATGGTTTGATGACGTCATCAGCACAATGAACATGAATTTGAGCAAACGCCAGGAGACAAAGAAGGATGAGGAATATAGCTTGCTATGGTTCATGGAGTCACAAAGAGTCAGATACAACTTAGTGAATGAGCAACAAAAACCATAAATATTGAATTAATAACTGGATTTTATGTACTTACTCTGTAATATATTTTAAATACGTTTAAGTTTTTGGGTCAAGGCAATATTTGATAGACAACTGTATTTCTTGAAATGTTGTACATTTCTCAATAAATGACATTTTTAATCTTAAAGCTTGATACCTACTGTAGTCTTAAGGGTGTTTAGATATAGAAATTGTTTAATTTTCAATTATTTAATTATTAAAATGCAATTATTATTATGTGAGAATGACATAATTCAGAACCATAGTTTTACAATCCTACAGCAAATATTTGAATTGAACCTAGGTGAGGCATGTTTAATAAATGTGTTCTCAGAAGATTTCAAAATGAAAACAATAAAAAGCAAAGATTTAATTGTAAACTTAAATTTGTTATATTTATCGAATAATTTTCCCTTTTCTCCCATTTGTAGATCTACCGCCCCCACCAGTGCCACCTCCAGCTATAAAATCTCCTACTGCCCAGTCCAAATCTCAAGTGGATATACGACCTGTGATGTTGCCAAAGTTGTCCTCTATAGAACCAAGAACAGAAAGAGCAGTTGAAAGAAAAGGAATAGGCTATAAGGGAAAAGAAGGCTCTGATGGTTGTCAGCATTCTGATATGTGGACATGTTCAGGGGAGCGTAGAGAATCACAGGAACAGCAAAGTGATAGTAAGCTAAGAGGAAACAAACCAGCAAGACGAGATGGCACACCAGCAAAAACACATCTTCTCCCAGGTGAATTAATACATTGATTTTATTTCCAATATTTATGAATGACTATATTGCATGTTAACACTTAGACACTAAAGCATATTTCACACTGGCATAAAAATTTCGAGGGGGATTATGCATAGCGCAGTATCTTGAATCTTTAAATTATATAGTAGTAAAAAACAAACAAATAGTACAAAATGCTATTCAACAGGAAAGAAATTAAACAATTGATAAATCCTAATTTTCTCCTATGAAGTGTTGTGTACTTACCTCTTCTAGGTTATCTCAATGACCATATTTTCCCGACTTCTTTAAAATCATATTCCTAGAAGCAAAAAAATAAGAAAACAAAGCACAAATTCACCCCTTTGGTAACAGCGAAATAGGATGACAAAATGAAAGTTATTTATCATGCACCTAAGTGGGTAATAATAATAAATATAACAATAAATAAAACAATAAATATTGAACAAGGAAATCATTTATAAGTCATTTATATTGAGCTGGTCTGTTTTTCTAGAATAATCAGTAAGGTCTACAACAAAAATACCTACAGTCCTCAGTATAAAATGTTATCCAGGCTAGTTCTTGATATCAGCTAACTTGAACATGAAAGAGCATACTAGAAATTGAGTAAATTACATAAATGGACACCAAAGCAAGATGTATGTGACAATGGGTTAGGATAAGTCAGTAGGAAGTTACTCCACTATTTTGTACCTTTTGCTTTACAATTTATATATTAATGGCAAAAAGCAAGTGGTAAATTGAAAGCACTGTTAATGACTAATTTATTATCTTCTAAAACAGTCTTTAAAATGCTAGAAAAAGCTTTGTGCATTGATTAATGATTCATAGAATTTTTGAGTTAGAAACTTCACAATGTATATCTTTCTTACTTTATGTATTTATGTCAATAATAAATCTTCACTTCATAAAACTAATCCTAGCCAACATCCATCTAAACATCTATTGAAATCACCGTATTTAAGATAAAATGACAGTTCTGGAAGTCCAAGAACTAAGTAAGGTTTAGATTAACAACTATATATAGTAAAATATGAGGCAGCACATATTTTTTATTCAATAAATATTCAAAGTTGAGTATTTGCCATTCTCTAATACAAATGGCTTTTAGTGTCCAGTTATTGCAAATATTGAAATAAATGGGTTAGCGATCTCAGATTATAATCTATTCAGAGGCATAAATATATACTATTAGATGACATAATAGAACTTGTTGCTTATGGCCACTGTATGTCTATTGTTAGTTATCTTTAAATTTACTGGCAGTCAGAATAATTCATTCCCATTATTTTCTGGTTTGATACTTTTAAAAGTGACAATAATAGTCCTGTATATATGCACATACATCCATATACACACACTATTTTACCTCACACTTCCTCTTTCTCCCTGACACACAAAGACAACCCATTTTCAAAGAACAATATCACAGGATCACTACGTTCATATTGTTTTAGCTATTGTGAATGAGGGGATAGGTGTGTATGATAAGGAATTGTTCAATGAATTGACATGAACCAATTTGATTTGTGTGTTCTCGACTTGTCTGCTGATCAAAAAATAATTTTCTTTCTTGGCACTTCATATATGAGAACAACAAACATCACCAAGTTATTTAAAATATCCAAGGGGGAAGGAAGAGAGAGAATTTGGTCAAAGTTAATAATAGATTATTATTTTGTTTGTTTCTTTTCCACATTTCTCAAGCAATCTTCCATTTCTCTCAGTGAGGGACCAAAATATGATACCAAAATATTATTCACCAAACTTTAGGTGCTTCATGCAGTTTGTTATAGGATTACTGTATTGCATGATTTCATTCTGAGTGTTGGAGATGATCCTGTAAATCCCTGAATGCCAAATCATATGGTGCTTTATATCAATCAACCTCCAAAGTCTTACCAACTTGGAACATAAACAGATAATTTTTCCATTCAAGAGGATCTTTCTATTTGACTTCAAAGTTTTTCAGAGTCTTTCTTTAAATCAATTTGATCTGAACTCTTATCATTTAAAAATATACTTGCTGGGTATGTAGCATTTTATCTAAGACATTGCTAACATATGTGCATATCTTTTTAGAGGATATTTTGCCATACTGTAGACCAACATTTCCAACATCTAATAATACCAGAGATCCTAGTTCTTCAAGCTCAATGTCATCCAGAGGATCAGGAAGTAGACAAAAGGCAGAGCAAGCAAATTTAAGTCGAAGGAATATTGCAGAAATGCAGGTATTTGGAACTTATGAACAAGGAGAAGATGAAGATGAATTGCAGGTAATAGGAGTTTCAGTAGTTATTAGAAATATGAAAATCTTTGTGGAAACCTGAAAGTTTGTCCTCAAATCAGAACATCCTTTTATTGATAGTTTACAGAATTTTAGAGTTATAGTAGAAAAATTATAATTACTGTTGTATTGTAGCTTCATATTTATTTAAACCCCAGTAAATCTATAAAATGTTGACTTCTTTACAGGTTTTGCTCTTTATTATCAATATACTGTATACATACAGTTTGAAATGTATAATGGTGTATCATACAATCATAAAAATCAAGGCATCAAAGACCTTTGAAATTTAAATATTATATTAGAGCCATAATTATGATAAAGAAGTAATTATTGTACTTTCTGATTAGAAGAACCATTTGAAAACAAAAATCTAATTACAGATAGTCTTATGACCACAATTGAGCCCAAACTTTCTGTTGCTAAATGAGACATTTGTTAAGTGAATATTACTCCATTTTGCGACCTTAGTTGTTGTTAAGTGAATTATTGCAGTTGTTACGTTAGTAACACAGTTAAATGAATCTGGCTTTCCCATTGATTTGCTTGTCACAAAAAGTGATCACATGATTCCAGGACACTGCAACACAGTCATAAATATGAGTCAATTGCCAAGCATCTGAATTCTGATCACATGACCATGAAGAGGCCACAATGATCATAAGTGTGAAAACTAGTCATAACTCACTTTTTTCAGTGATGATATAATTTTGAACGGTCACTTAATGAACTGTGGTAAGTCAAGGACTACCTGTATTTAAAAGAATTTTTTAAAAACTTATATAATGTTTTGGCTACTTCTTATATTTGACTTTTTTTATACATACAATTTCTGAAATGGGGCATAAAAATACTTTGAGAAATATAATGCATAGTAATTTTTGTTATTGCTTTACAGGAGACCGAAAGCTGAAGAAGAGATGTACTGTAACACATTTCTGAAACTTAATCACAAAGATATCACTTAAGATGCCTCAAGTCTGATGATATTTGATGCCAGAAAGAATAATGTTCAGTGCAATCAGAATGAACACTTTTTCATGTTTTTTGTCTTATTGTCAGAATCTTTATTTTAAAGCTCTTTTAAAAATCTAATTATTAATATCCCATGTTTATTTTAGATAATGGAGAGGGCGTTTGATCTGTCCATGAGACCAATTAAGCTGCTTTTTTTTGGTGCTATGTTTTTGGACAAAAAAGAAAGCCATTGTTTTCTTTCATTGGAAACAAAGCAGTACAATGTAGAAAAGTCATGACTTGCATTTATAAACCCTTATAAAAGGCATAGTCAACCTGATACTTTTCCAGACGTTTTAGATTAAAACTCCCATAAATCAATAGTTAAGAATTATGGGTACTAGGTTGTCCCCACCTGGTGTAAACTGCCACTGATAAACCAATAAAATGTTGCAAATAATTACATCTATGCAGAAGACACAACGTTATTATACAGGCTGTATTGCTGTCTGTGGCATTGTATTGTTTTCCACCAGTCACATCCCTTTGTTATCAAAATAGAAATTTATTCAATTTGGATTATGGTGGCACATTGTGTAAATACATAAACAGTTTTTGAATTCCTTTAGTAATTTAATTTGTCTAGAGCCTAATCCATTTAATCATTGCATTCTTTACTGCAAGTGTTCTTTAGGATAGGAAGAAAGCATGTCAGTGAGAACTTGGCAGTTACATTATAATTTAAGTTTATCAGAAGAGTCAAGCAGTTGGCCTCAATCAATGCTATTTAAATTAGTTTTAAAAAGCAATGGACATTTTACACTATCATTCAGAAAGATATCAACCTGACTGGCCCAAATCTCAGACCTCTACTTTATAGTGTCAATTTACCTTAAATAAAAAAAAAGTGCCACTTAATGGTTGTTTGGTTCGTGGGGTTTCTTTGGGGGAGGGTGTGTTTGGATTTTTTTAATGCACTGTTTATCTTTTTTTTTTTTTTTTTTGGTTTTAAAAGCACAATCACTAAACTTTATTTGTAAAACATTGTAACTATTAATAGTTTTTGTCTTACTGTAAGATGCTAAGACTTTGTGTTCTTTTTTCATACTTCGTTAATGTTCTGTGTTTGTATTGGAAATATTTGAATGCTTCACAGATGGTAAAGTTAGTAAGCTTAAGAATGGACCATAAGCAGAACATTATATCATCTTAAGGATTTAAAATTCTTTGTGGTGGATTATCTTGACATTGAATTTCCACAGAAACTGAAATAGAGCCATTAGTTCCTTTTGAAATTACAGGATGATGTCCTCTGTAGATTTTTATTATCTTTTTTGTAATTATAAATATATTTTTTGTCATCGATGCTAATGGAAAACTGTGTATTTGTTTATGGACAATTTTCAGGCCTAGCCTCATCAGGAAAAATAAAAAAATAATACTTTGATATTAACTGAGGGCTAAAAAAAATTCATTTAGTCAATTTTTAAGAAAAAGTTACCATAAAAAGAGTGCAGTACTGAGGGAACAACCCATGTGATTGTTTTTCATTATGTTCATGTAAAAAATCTTCCATATTTTAGCCATAATTTTGCATACCAAGGAATCAGTAATCATAAAAGTAATTTTTGTCACATTATTTATTAAAAACATTCTCAAATACATCGTTTTCTTGTCAAGATCTGTTTTGTCCAACTTCCTTAAAACCATTTTGTATTATTGGGTATAAAATCAAATGGTCATTTTCACTGTAAATCAAACAAAAAAAGATGTAATGTTATAAGCAACAAAACATTAGAATTATATGCTCAGAAATTTCATAAAAGCTGACTTTGCAGTGATAAAGTTCAGTTGGAGATTATTTATTCTGGATTCTTGACCCAAAGGGCCAATTTACTTATATTGGAAACTTACTGGATCTCTTAGTTCTAAGCCACCTAGAGATAAGTTTTATTAGTGAGATAAGTTTTATTATTATTATTAAATCCAAATGCAGCACTGAAAGCAATCATTCAGTTTTGTGGAGTAAAAAAAAATAATAGTGTGGTTTACTGGAGAATATGAGTCCATCCTACAAATCCTTATTACTAAAAACTAGAATAAGGAAGTTTCCTGCCAAGAATGTTTTATTTTTTGCTGGCATTTAGTATGACTGATCACTAATTTTAAATGCTTCTGGGGTTTCCTTTCAACAAATTTGAGTACTTTTTGGAGTGGTTCAGGTTTGAATGTTCAATACAATATTCAAGATTTTTTGAGAAATATTGTTGGGAAATAATTTTGCTTGAGGACATGACTAGTGGGGTTTCAGCCAGTGACCTGATCAGCCAACAAGTAACCAAGAGATGGATTTCTGACAGCCATCTGATTAATCTGACTAGCATGGACAAGATGTATGGCTTCCTCCTAGTGTCTGCAATGAGAAGAAACCAGCAGTTTCCAAAGTATGTGTCTTTGTACCCAGTAATAGTCTCAGATTGCTAATTTCCTGCCAGGAGTATTGGGAAAGCAGTGATTTTGAAATTTTACATGGGAAATTTTTCCATTCACTCCCAGTGGCCCTTCTACAATCAATTGAACAACCAAAAAACAATTAACTGTAAGGAGGTTGCTGGGAAAGAAAGATTCCTTTGTTTCCCATTTATGACAGTGTTACCTGAAGAATATTGTTTTGCAATTCCTAGATATCATGCCTGGATTATATTGACTAGAATTGGTAATAGTTAGATGGCAGGAGAAAGAAGAATCAGTGTGGCTTTAAGACCAGAAATAATTTACGTTTGTAGGAAATAAGACTTAATTCTCTGACACTGTCCCAGGCTATTTTTGGCTGCATATCTCACACTAAGCCCTGATTGTAAATGTCAGTTTGAATTTTCTTCTGAAGGTTACCATGCACGTTTACATCAACATATAAAGACACACACAAACAAAAAAGCAGGAGAGAGAATGAGAAAAGGATGCTAATTTTATTGGAATTTGTGTGCCATGCATCTGTGCTTTAGGACCTACCAACAGTCCATAAAATATGTATTGGTGTGAACGCAGGAAAATAACTTAAGATAAAATTAAAGCTCTTACCTTTCCCTTATCCCAGGTCTATTATTGTTTCTTTTACAACCATATCCATATTTGCTTCATGCAGTTCATCTTTATTATTAAAGTAACAAAAGTAGACCTACTTCCTTCAAACCTATTATATTTTTTTGTTTGTCACTCTAGAAAATGACAAAGCTGAAGAAATTATCATTGATATTATTATGATTATTATTGCTATTTTATTTGCTGTGTGTTGAAAATTTAGAAAAGTTAGATTTAGAATTTCATGTACAGTATTTGAATTTTTCTCGTGGTTCCAATAAAGAGCAATGTTAAATTTCAAGATGGAAAATCCAGGCAATGAATTATCTCGCTTCAAAAAACAAATCCATATAATTCTGAATTAAGCAGTTTCTAGTGTCACAATGAGAACAGTATGGTCAGCACCTCATGGAAATACCTTTAATGTTTTCTCTCTCCTTTGTCTCTAAAATGATAAGAGAGAGAGCAAAACAGTAACATGAAGACTGCCACCAGAGAACTTGCTGGGAGCTTTTTAATCAATCAGCATTTGTATGAAACAAAGCGATTTTTAGAGTTCTCTAGCAAATTCTAGAAATACAATTACCATAGTTATTATTGTAATAATTTATCACAATATGTAATCATATTTTATAAAGAGACAGTTTTATCTCTTATCTCTTATTTATTTATTTATTGCAAACTTTATGCCAAACTCTTGTCCCACCATTGTTTTCCAAGCCATGGTGGCTTCCACAGGGATTTCCATTTCATTTCTACAATACCAACCCTGCAGGATTGCTGGATGGGAAGGAAATAATTGACTTAAGGTCATCCAGAGAATTTCTGGGTTAAGGATAGACTTAAACTCTCAAGTCCCAATCCAATATTTTCATCATTACAGTATTTAAACTTTAAATAAAACATTTGCCTACTCCTGTATTCTGTCTCCAGCCAAGTTTATTATGCCACTAAATTGTTCTTAGACTCATAAGAGTTACATTAAAAAAAAAAAACTAATAATACCAGATAGTATTGCTCTACAGTTAGAAAATAACGTGTATTTTTCAAGTTTTATTTATTTGTCTCCATTGAATCATCTACATTAAACTATGTACTACAATTAAGTGGTCAAAACTAAAATCACAGAACTAATATACATATATCTTCTAACAAGAATAAACAAATACCTGGAAATAAATAAATAGATTGCAGCCAAACATCAAAGACCCTTTAAATAGTTCTGCTCTTAATAATTTTCTAAACCTAATGTGAGACTGCTCACATTTCCTGTGAAGAATATTTTAGAGTAGTACTGCCATAAGTAAGAAATTGTTTCAACAAACTTCCATCCCTTACTTTCCCCAGATAAGAAATTACTAAACACTTTCTCCCAGGTACTTTTCAAAAGACTAGTTTAAAATAGTGGAAGTATAGCCATGAAGATACTGTTTCTTGGCACCAAACCAGGTAGAGATGTATGGGTCAACACCAACATTTTGAACTAAAAATGAAAATTAATAAGTAGCCAGTGCAGGGTCCATATACACTAGCAACTGAATGCTATATTCTAACTGAAGTCTCTGGATTTTCATTAGTGCCAACCCATGTACGCTCTACCCCCAAGTCATACACTTAGGGAATAGAGCGTTTTTTCATAATGCCATTCCACCAAACTGTTTTTTCATAATGCCATTCCACCAAGACACGAAACAGAGATGTCAAAAACCTGCAATGTACTAACATGAACTCCATCTTGCTAAATTCAGCTTCAGCCTATTTCAACTTGTCCAGACCCTTACTGCCCTATAACTTGCCACTTGTGATAGAAAAAGATTGAAATCAATATTTAATCTACCTCTTTTTTATTTGTAATATCATAGTGTTCAGATCATTATGTACTGTCCATTAGCTAACAAGAACTTTTGGATGACTTACAATGTGACCAAATTTTGTTATGTAGCTTCAAGAATGTGACAATACGTATCTTGAAAATACGTTCCTCCCATCTTAATTATTAGTGCATTAATTACTTGTATGTTTTTATTTGTTGATTCTTGCTCATCTTTGCATATAAAGGCCTTGCACAGGACTCAACACTCTCTCCCCTCTTGTTTAACATTTACATGAAATTGCTAAAGGATCACCTGTGGGTTTGGAGTTTAGTATCATATATATACATATATGATAACCAATTTTATCGGTCAACCCTTGGCCAGCCTTCATTCCTAGTGATTGTGCAGGCCTGATAGAGAAGAACTGACTCTTACTCAGTTTTACCAAGACTGTGTAGCTGAAGGTTTTATGACCACATGGATTTGAGAGTATTCTATTTTTAACGTCGGGTGTGATCTCACAATTGGTTCTATCTGGATTCAGAGATCTCACTAGATAATGATTGATGTGGCCAGCAGTGCCTTTACACAACCTAATCTAATATACGGTAGTAATTGTACCATTTCCTGGATCAGCAGTCCCTTCAGATAGTTTCTGGTGCCCTGATTATCTCATGGTTCGAGTACTGCAATACATTCTACATGACATTGACATTGAAGATCACTCAAAAGCTTCCGCTGGTCCAAAATGCAGCAGCTTGGTGGGCATGTTGGATACACCTATGACACCCCTGCTTTGCAAACTTTGGCCACATTTCAATCAAACATTTTATTAAAAATTTAATAAAGCATGTAAAATTAGATATCAAATATATTTTTTCACAATAAGAAAGTTATACCAACAGTATAACTGCATGGAGGTGATATTCTAATAGTTATGGATATTTTGCTATTTCAGGATCTAAACAACTTAACCATTACAAAAGACAGCATAAATAATAAACAAACAAAATGTAAACAAAATATTCCATTAGTTTAAGATGAAGTGAAAGGAGGTCAGCTAGAAGGACAGTTATCCAAAATGTCCAAGCAAATCAATAAAAGGATAGCTAAAGAAGAATACATTTAATATTTCAAATAGTATTGTAAAACTTCATGGAAATATTGTAGTAGGAACAGAAATGAGCTACAGAAACTTCAAAGGTTACTGAGTCAGCATGGAAGCTCTTTGCCAGGGAGAAATGAACACAAACTGTAACTCCTGTGCAAATACTGGTTCCCAATGCTAACTTGACTGCACTTGTGTCAGTTCAAGTGATTCAACTGGTTATTCAAAATAAGGCAACTGGTATTTTTTATAGAATTAGATCACATCTGTGTGCCAAATAAATGAAACCAGAATAAAATTTGGCGTTCTCTGCACAATCAGACTCTGAAAAGATTCAGAAAATAAGTATTTTTCATAGAACTATATCATACTAACCATTGTTTACCAGTATCATTACTTCCAATATATAATATATTACATATTACATAAAAGGTATATAAAATAGTGAATATAATGAGCATATGCATATAAAACAAGTATATTAGATAAGTGCATATAAGTCAAAATACTTGTGTATATTATTTCATAAATATTAATATTTTTTAAACTCGTCCAAAGCAAATGCAATCTGAAATGGATTCTGGTTTTGAGCTCTTCTTCAATATCTGACAGAAAGAAACTGCAACATAAATGAACCTAAGGCATAATAGAATAAACAAAATACTTAATGTTTGCAAATACTAAATTGTATGTAGGCTCATTCTTAATGTAGTGCCTATTGTTTAATATCAACAAAATTAAGGAAGCACACAACAAACAGAAATCGAAGTTATTGCCTAAGCTCAGTATCACTTTGCGTCTTTGTGGTAAACTGCTTGATGATCCAGCCTTCCACAATAAGTTTCTTTTGTACAATCTTTTACTTGAATGAGAATACAAAAGAAGCAAATCTTCAAATACTAGGACAGGGAACTTCAAGCCAGTCAGCAATTTAATACTGGTATATTAAACACTTTGTCTACTCAGCACTAAATTTTATATACTGTAAGACTTTGGAGCCAATTGCTTTCAATATTTCTTGAAGCATGATAATCAACCTACATTTATTGAATTTTTTGCACAGATCTAAGCAGTTATTTAGCAATAGCAATATTGTGAAATGTAATGGAATCTCTTTAGTATTGACATTTTTCTGCTTCTTGTCTCCCATAAGTTTGAAAGCAGACAGAAGGTACAATAACTGTTCCCCATGGATTTAAGGCAATGAAAACCTTTGTTATCATATCTGATTACAGCAGGCAAGTAGATGATAGCTATGTTCAACACATTCAGTAATACTATCTTAAACTTTATGGACATCACAAAGCTAATGGACAGGATTTTAGACAATGGAGAAAAAATATTTTTCATTATTATTAAGGATTTTTGTTTACAATTATGTTCTTTTTCTGTAATATGAAAAAAAATAATCACCGTAATCACTGCAAATAAACTACTATAAGAAGCATTAACCAATTTTTCAAGTACCTAATATTTATTTTAGCTTTTGGCTACTTATTCCTGCATAGATTTTTTATTCCCCAAAGAGTCAGCTATATCATCTGTTATGAAGAGATGACATTTATGTGACCCCAATAAGATGTTCTAATCAACCATCAAATATTGTGATATGTTGTGGAAAACAGGACTTCAAGAGACTGGAAGACACTACACAGGATTTTTAGAACCATTTTTTTTAATGGAAAAAAAACAGGCAGTAATAGACCCACCCACACAGAGACTAGCCACTGAGAATTATTTTCCATGCTTGGATGGGAAAGTAGAACAGGATTGATCAAGCAATACCTATGGTCACTTTTTTTCAGACTGAGAAGCACTGGGATGTTTCCATTTGGATTTAGGAGCAACCTTGAGGCAAGTAGCAGCCTTGAGGGTCCTTGAGGACTCAGTTGTGGGGGCAATAAGCTGACTGTATAAATATACAAAAAGGATGAAGGCTATTGCTGAGCACATTGTAAGCCGCCCTGAGTCTCCGGAGAAGGGCGGCATATAAATCAATTTTTTTTAAAAAAAAAAAAAAAAGTAATTTAATGCAGAGTTGCCCTTAGTCATTGGATACATTCTGGACTATTACGGTAACTTGCCTGTAATTACAGTGAATATTTATTTACTTATTTATATACTTTATTATTCTTACAAACAACCCAAGATGATGAACATATACTTTTTTTCACCCATAACAAACAACAGCCCTGTGATGTGGGTTGGACTGAGAGAGAGTGACTGGCCTAAAGTTACCCAGCTGGCTTTCATACTAACTCAGGACTTGAACGCACAGTCTCCCACTTTCTAGCCTGGTGCCTTAACCACGAGACCAAGCTGGCTCTTATATAATACCTATAGAATATAGAATTTTAAATGTTCTAGATTTTTAATAATACCATTTTTCAGACACAGCATTCAGAGAAAAGAAATGTGTGCTTAGATTCTTCCATTATCCCACCACTGAAAATTGCCTGGCCAGTTTGAAAAATACAGGTAATCCTTGAGTTACGAGTATTCCCTTGTATGTTCAAAGTTACGCGATAAGTGCCCCCTAGTGTTTACAAACAAATCCAAAAATTAGGACTGTTGTACGGCAGTTATTCATTTATGAACAACCACAGAGGCTCTGCAACATTTGAGTGAGTCCGCCCCTCAGGTGCCCCGTTTTGGCATGTGCAGGCCTCACCCGGCACTTTGCCAGCCAAAACAGAACTTCAGAGGGGTGCACCTGCCCCTCCGATGCTCCGTTTCAGCTGGCAAAGTACCTGAACTGTGGAGGGGCATGTGGCTGAGAGACTGGAAAGAAGACAGCTTGCTAGATCTTCGCATGATAAGTGACTCAGCATGGCAGGTTGGGTGGGAAGCAATTGTGGGGAGCATGACGTATTTCAGTGAGTTGTGGAGGCCTTGGGTGGTCTTAATCAGGTGGCCTGTTCCATCACTAGGCCCCCCCATACCCTTTCCCACCCTGAAATACCTCATGTACACTTAACGAATCACACATTCGATTAGCGAATGCGTGGACAAAAGATAGAAGTGATTGCGTTCAAGGCATGAGATTCACTTCTACAAATCCTCCGGTTATGAATGGAATGGGCAGACTCCATTTCATTCATAACTCAAGGACTACCTGTAGTCATTACCAACACAGAGAAAATGCTTCTGGATTGCCTTATAATCTGAAAGTCAGATGAGATTGATTTTTGAAAAGAGTAAAAATTGAGAATGCAATTGTATACACACTTCCTTGAGATTTTACTGATTTGCAGGAAACAATGAATAGGATTAAGACCTATAAGGGAAACCTTCCACACCTTTCCAAATGCCTCAAAAATGAATGGGAAATACTTTTTAGTTTGACTCTAACAAAACTTAAAGTGCATATTTTGTAATATTTTTATATTTTCATAACTATTTTTGAAGTTTTTGTTTTCATTGAGTAGAAGCTTACAATCACTACTATGCCTTATTATCAGTTTATAATATTTGCATTATCTGTCCATCTATTAAGCTATAACATGCATATCTAGATGCACATCTATTAACTTATATGATACACTGACAAGAAAAAAAGTGTGTGTGTGTGTGTGTGTCCATTTATGGATAAGCTGAACCCAACTTTAGGGGTATATCTTGAAACATAAAATTTTCAGTTTACCTACGAGCATGTATGGTAATGTTAAGCTTGAACCCTATGAACTAAATCAAACTCTATTTCACTTTGTTTCCTTATTATACTCATAATTTATTTTCATTGAACTTCAAAGAGCTTTATTTTTTGTCACATCAAAGAGGTGAAATAAATTTGTATTGCAGTAAGAAGAAAATAATATTTCAGTGATACAATTTTACTAATACCTAGGGTTACTCTTTAAACCATAAATGCTGTTAGTGATTTTATTACATATCCATTTATCACAAGCAGGGGAATAAATATATTCAAAAGTGTTTTGTTGTTGTTTTAATTCTGTAAATGCAAAGGAAGAAAAGGAAATACAAGAAAATCTAGAATGTATTTTTAACACTTTTTATCTTAGAAGCACTTTTAGAGAAATTCTGAACTCTGAGAAAATGCTGGGAGTGGATAGAGATGACCCATTCACAAATGGCTGCCCTGGTGATATAGTCAATCAAAAAGTATTGTGCAATCAGGAATAAATCAAATAAAATATATTATTTCACTCTGAAAAAATTGACTTCATTTCCAAACAGCAATAATTTATTTATTTATAGTGTACTAATATATTCTCCTACTTTCTTAAAAAACCATCTCTGTCACAGAAATAATGAATATGTATTAAGATTATATCAGGAGACAAGAATGCATTTTATTTTATAAAAAGTATGATTGATTAGAATATTGTCATGCATACAACTGGATTAAAATTAGTCCTGCCACTAACAGAGTAAAAGTATTTACATCAGGACTTGCATTGAATACTATGGCATATCTTCCACAGACAAAGTCAAAGGCAACGTTTTTACCTTGTTTTCAAATTCTGGGTTAACATGCCTACATAAATATAGTGAATAAATCAATTTATTTGGAGATTACTATTGGCTCTGTCTATGTGCTTAAATTCTATTCATTTTCTAAAACCATGACAACTACAATCAAATACCAAGGGATTCAATTAAAGACAAAGATGAAGTGAACCAGTGAAATCAATACAACTTGTTAGTCATTATTAACTTATGTTTAATTAATTTTAATGGATCAACAGTAACTATGATTAAATTTGGATTCAAGCCAAAAGCTGTATTAAAAGCATCTATTTAACATCATGCAATATTTCAAGGAAAAACATTTTGCCTAATATTGATTATTCATTAGTATGTATTTCTTATTGGTATTTTAAAATATGAGATTTGCTATCTATTGTTTTTTAATTCAAATGTATGTATGAGTATGATATTGTGTTTTTAAAAATGTTTTTATTGAAAAGCACACCTAAAAGTACATATGCACTAGAAGAAAGAAAGAAAGAGAGAGAGAGAGGGGGGGGGGGGGAAGAGAGAGAGAGAGAGAAGGGAGAGAGGGAGGGAGGGAGAGTGGGGAGAGAGGGAGGAGGATTTGATTTTAAATATATTTTATTCTGTTTAGATTTATTTTAAGGTTAATAATAAATATTTTTTCTGCTTTTAATCTTTGTTATATTCCTACTTATAACACCTCTTGAAGATAGTAGTTATGCATTTGACAGGATATTGATAAAAATATTTTTAAAAACTTTTAAGGACGATTGCATTAAATTTTTCATATTTCAACTGTATGTTCTGCAAATTCATATCTATTAGACATTGTTTATATTTTATATACAGTGCATCATCAAGAAATGTGAAGTTGATTGCATTATTCTATAACTTAATTATTCTAATGATTTCTATGGTACTTCTTTAAAACATATTGTGAACAGACTAAAATCTATCACTCTCAATAGAAATAGTTGAAACAGTATTGAAAAGACAGTGTAATTCTCAAGGTAGAATTGTGTTTCTTTCCATTCCACTACCTGAACTAATCAGATCTCATACTTATTTTTGGCTACTATGGAGAAAATGGATGTCTTCCTACAATAAGAAGCAAAATGTTAAGCTGCATAGAATAGGCATGTAATAAAATTAGTCAGAAAAGGTGCTTTCTGATTGAGAGGTAGGATTAAGATTGTTGATTTCTGCTCACCTACAAATAAAAGTGATTAAAGCACCTTGCATATAATTGAGGGCTAACCACACTTTGAAATTGAAAGTTTGCATTTAAATTTTCATTTCATATTCATTTCATAAATAAACTTTATTAATAAATATATTCTTGTAGGGCCTGCATTCTTTGGTCAAAGTGCACTAGAGATTCTCATCACCTAAATTTATTTTCCTTAATAGATGTAATTGTTGGGAGGCAATATAAGTGCCTCAATAATTTAATCCTATATTCTTCTTTAGCCTTCCTCAGTCTAAATAATAAGATTGGTTTCTTTATTGCAAGCTGACAATCTTTATGGCAACAAATTTTGGCTATATGGACAAAGAAATGGATTGAATGATTATACAAGCCAGAAGAGACGAAATGAGGATTTCAAGTTAGAAAATGTAACTTCAAGAAGAGAGCGAGTATTTCAGAAACATCAACCTCAAATTACCATTTTAAAAGTTTCCAAAATAAAACTGGGGGGATTGTTGAAAGAATTCATAATAAAAAAAAAGGATTGGAAAAAATATAAAAAGAAATGAAGGACAGAAGATTAAGAAAGATATTTTCCTGTGGATTTTGAAATTGGCATCGAGCAAATATGTGTTTTAATGGTATTAAAAGATTTTTAAAATGTTTAACATAAGGTTATATTATTCTACAAGATATATGAGATAAATTGTATAAGCTTTTAGGATGTCTAACCCTTTGAAGCGAAGAGGATTAATGTTAAACTTAGAATTTTATTGCAAACTGATAATTAGTTTTGGATAGTTAAGGGTTGTTCTTTAAAAAGTTAGAGGTATTAAGACGGTTAATTGAAAAATTGAAAGATACCCTTCTGTAGATTCTGAAATTTATATTTGGTAAATAAGTGTTTTAAAGGTTTTAAGAGATTTTTAAAATGCTTAACATAAGATTATATTATTTTAAAAGATATATGAGATAAAATATGTAAGACTTTAAGATGAATTTTTTTTCTTTTTTTCTGGTATAGAAATGGAATTTATTCATGATTTCTATTGTTTGTAAGACTCTAAAGTATCGGATTATGCATTAAGAAAAAGGTTTTTTTTCTTTTTTTTCTATATTAGTAGAAAGAATGAATTTAATTTAATTGGTTTTGAGAATTTATAAAAGGGAGGTTGTTGAATTGGAGCAAAGGAAGTTAAAGAACATGTGGGAGCTTTGAACTTTATAATTTGTTAGTTTATTTTAGCATATGTTTGTTAGATGCTATACTCTGTTTTTGCTCTGGGAAGTCAGGGGTGGGGTGGGGTGGGGAGGGGGAATAAGGGAGGGGGGAAAAGTGGTGAATAGAGAAATGTTTTAGCAGAAGAAAGTGTATTCTATGAGTAGAATATAGGAGTTGCTCAGATACTAAAGGAGGAAAATATTTCACAGCAAAGAAGTTAGAAAGGAGAGAGGAGGAAGGGGTAGGAAGAGGAGAGGGAGGAAGAGGAATGGAAGAAAGGAAAGGAGGAAGGGAAGGGAAGGGGACAGGAGTAGGAGTGAAGGTGAGAAGGGGGAAAAGAAGAGAGAAGTGGGGGAAAGGGAAAGGAAGTAGGATGAGGTGGGAGAAGAGGTAGGAGAAAGTAGGAGGGAAGAGGAGGGAGGGACGGGAAAGAAAGGAGGAGGAGAAGAAAGTTTGTTGTGGAATGAGGGAAGAAAGAGAAGAGCAACTCCGAATGTAATTAAAATGTTTTATTTTAATGCTTTCTTTAAGGGAAACATGTATATGGAGGATTTCTTATGTATAAGAAAATGTACAAATGTACATTTTATGTGGGGAAGGGGAAGGGTGTGGGGGGAGAAAATTGTTTGTATTTCTTATAAAATTTTTTAATAAAAAAAAAGATTTTTTCTTCCTCTAGAAATTAGTTCTTTTAATAATACCAAAAATGGCTAAGTATTATTGGTGCAGATATCAAATGAGCTGGATTTGAAAACCAATGTTATAGAAGGCAACAGTTGTAGAATGTTTATATTCCAAATTGTCAACCATAGATAATGTGTTGTATATGGGTTAATTATGTTATATATTTCAAAGCTGAATCTTGCTTTAATAAAGCAAATGAAAAATGGTCACTGTATTATTAGTTTGCAAAAGGCCTCTTAGAATGGAGATAATTTATTAGATTATTAGGCTCATATCAGGCCTGTTGAAATCAAATTGAATATACAGCATAGCTAACTTGGATGATGATAATTCAGTTATCACAGATACCTTACAGGACTATGTTTAATTTTTGTTAAATTTGACTGAAGCCTACATACCGTAGAAAGTGTAAATATTATGTAAAGTTTCTGTCGCAATCGTTTGTTTGACTATTCCTTTTTTGTTTGATGTACTGTTTTAAATAAATAAATTAAAAAAAAAACAAAACAGATACCTTACAGGAAAGACACAACATTGAAGTAAATCTTCAAATGATCGTAATAATGCCTTTATTCGCAGGCTAACAAAAAATATGTTAAAAAAGCACAGCAAGCTGCAACCTCATGCATTGCTGTTTCTAGTTTGACATGGAATAAACTGAAACAAATAAACAAAAATCATAATGTGGAGCTTTAACAACCATAAAACTAAGCCCATTCTTGATATATCTTGAGAATATAAGAATATAAAACAAATAAACCCCTCTGTCGAACCAAGGAACACAGAGATTTTCTGAGTTATTCCACAGGTCATCATGGCCCAAATATGTCATAAACAGCTTCCCATATCCCATGTCACTGCACAAGCCTGAGAAAGTAATTATAGTTATTTTATCATACTTTTGCAACCATTACATCATATTTTATTTTACTGTTGACTTATTATCTGATTAGCTGACAGTCTCTATTTTTCAACTCAATTTTTTTTTTAAAAAAAATGTCTGATTGACTGAAAAGGGCAAAGCTCCAGGCTATGATTATATCCTACCAAGATTAGTTAAAATGTTAGCTGATGAGAGACATTCTAGCATTGCTTTTAACATATGTTGACAGAACTGTCCACTTCTCTAAAGATTGACATAGCTATAATTATTCCCACTTTAAAAGACGAGGATGGCCTAGTTAACTATAGTCTATTAATTGCCTGGATGCAATTAGCATTTTACATGCTAGATACATAGTTTTAAAAATTCAGTATTGATTCTGAAAAAATATATTACACAAAAAACAAGCTGCAATCAAAGAACATCTACTGTAACCAGGGTTTTCTAATAACATATGTGAAAAACAAATTTATCCAAGCCAAAACTTACAGTGTATGATTACAAAAATACTTATGACATTAAAATATATGTAAAAAACTTGAGATTTCATAAATTGATACATAGATGATTGGTCTTCTTCATTTATAAATTATATGAAAATGTGAGCATTACATTTAACCTGCCTAGCAATCTTTATAATCTAGCATAGAAAATTGATAATCCTAACTTTTTAATGTTAACATTAATACACATTTGAAATATTTGAAACTTCAGGTTCCTAAATTAGCCTGAAAGCATCTGCCAACGTTATTATCAGTAATGTAATAGAACAACAGACTAACAGAGTTGGAAGAGACCTTGGAGGCTTGTAGTCAAATCCCCTGCTCAAGCAGGATACTGTTTCAGACAAATGGTTGTCCAGTCTCTTCTGAAAAACCTCCAGTGTTGGAGCACCCACAAGTCCAGTCGCAATCTCTGAATAGCCTTAGGAAAAGTATAAAGCATTCTTAATTGATATTGTACCACTATTGACCTTTTAAATAATTAGAAGGCAAAAATTGATTTTAGAAAAGACCAACTCAGTGGTGGGTTGCCCCAAGTTCGGACCAGTTGGCAAGAACCGGTAGTAAAACTGGTGGGAGGCCCCGCCCATCACCCTGGATGTCATCATTGGCAATCTGTGCATGCGCAGAAGCAAGGCACATGTGCAGAAGTAAGACGTGCGTGCGCGCGAAGCAATCACACAAGTACAATCCCGTTGCAAACCGCTAGTAAAGGTAAGTAGAACCCATCCCTGGACCAACTATAGATCAGCAGATCATTGATGATGATAATATCAAACAGATTAAGTGCTTTAAATATCCATAGACAATTCCTTACTTGACTTATACAATATCAAAACAATATCACTAATAAATACTGCTATATATAGCTGTGTACATTTAGAATTTGTAATTGTAATTACCCCCATTGTTTAAAATTTTCCATAATTTTAAAAGCCACATAATATAAAGTTTTTAGAAAGCAGACAATACTGATTTGTTTGTCTTAATGTAGTTATATATCAGTTGTGAATTCAAATAATAAGCCCTGACTACCAGCTCAGGTAGGATCACCAGAAAAGAAAATTAACTCCACAGGAAGATTAGGAGTCTTTTAAGACGCAGTAAAATAACAGAATCTTGTTAGCCTAATGTGCTTAACTGGTCTCCTTTTTATAATTCAATGACTCAGGGAGGCATGTTCCTGATTTCTAACATTATCTTATTACTTTAAAGAATGATTCAGCCTGTTTTGTCTAAATAATGCTTCTTGCAAATTTCTATCAAGAACATCTCCCTTATTCTCAATACAGTCACACTGAATTTATAATTTTTGAATGACATCTTTGAATTTACCAACCAATGTTGATTTTTTTCAGTGTCTTAAACAAAAATAACCCTCCTATAATATTAAAATCCCTATAGACATCTGAACATAAAGATAATGGATTCTTAAATTCCAATTTTTTAAAATCTCTCTGGAATGCAAACTGAGACTTTAAAACAATTATGTGATTGATTTTGATATAAAATTAAAGATATGAAATATAAAAGATGTATTTTATGTTTATGTTTTAAAAAAATAATTTCAAAAATTTCAAAAAAAAGATATAAAATATATTGTGAGAGCATTAAGATCTCTTTTGAAACAATTAGGAAAATGAAATTAACTAAGCATATATATATATATATATATATATATATATATATATATATATATATATATATGGAAATACGGAAATATTTATAGATACATTACAAGTATTTTTATAAAGCTAGTTGTAAAAAGAAAATGTATGGTTAAAAGTTCAGAACAAATAGATAGACATTTGAGAACAATGGCAATATGAATTTTATGTTACGTGCATGATTATCTTTTCCTGTTTTTTTTTTTTAATTTGATTTATATGCTGCCCTTCTCCGGAGACTCAGGGCGGCTTACAATGTGTTAAGCAATAGCCTTCATATTTTTGTATATTTATACTAAGTCATCTTATTGCCCCGACAAACTGGGTCCTCAATTTACCTACCTTAGAAAGGATGGAAGGCTGAGTCAACCTTGAGCCTGATGGGATTCGAACTTACAGTAATTGCAGACAGGTGCTGTTAATCACAATGCTATCAGTCTGCTGAGCCACCAGGCCCCTGTTTATTATTAAAATATTGATATTTAGTATTTTAAAATTACAAGAAAAACATTTTAATTACCTTGCCAGTATAGTATTTCATACTTTAGGATGAAAGAAAATTTAGGTTCATCATGTAGAATGAAGCAGCTGTTCTGCACTTTTTCAGCCCTGGAGTTCATGACTTTCTCTCTGCAGCTGTATATCATTTTTAGTGAAAAGGCCAATTCAACTAATTGTGTGCTAGAGAATTAACCTATATGTGGTCATTGTAATATGCATAACCCAAGGGTCAGCAACCTTAAACACTCAAAGAGCCATTTGGACCCGTTTCCCACAGAAAAGAAAACACCGGGAGCCACAAAACTCTTTTGACATCTAAAATGAAGATAACACTGCATATATCGTTTTTTACCTTTATGCTATGTATAAAAAAAACCTTATTTATCCATGGTTGCCCTACTGGGGGTCAAAAAGCTCAATAAATTGTGTGCCGGCAGGTGTCACACATTGGTGGTTGTGACACATATTTTGGGTGACAGGGAGCCACAGCAGAAGGATGAAGGAGCCACATATGGCTCCAGAGCCATGGATTGCTGATCCCTGGCATAACCCATCAGATTTCATGTGCTAGACTATCACCCTCAGTTCTGTAAGTGCAAAGAATGATAAACAGACCATGAAATGGGTAATAAGAAAGAGGTACAACACAGGGATGGTATTCACCTACCTTCGCTACTGGTTCACAAATGTGAGTGTGCGTGCATGCTTGCTACAGTCACACAGAGCCTTCTGCGCATGCGCAGAGGGTCAAAAAATGGGATGTGATGATGTCCGTATGGATGGGTGGAGTCTCCTGCAGCCAGCGCTATTGATTGCGCGATCCAGATAGAACAGGCTAAATTTCACCACTGGTAAAACAGCAGGAAGATAATTTATGAAGTCTCATTGCATCATGCAGAAGCAAATCCATAAGAGCATAAGTTATGATTGGAGGATTTAAACCATTCCAAACTATTTATACTTCCATCTGAAAAAAAAAAGTGTTTTCCTTTGCCTGTTGTCATTAGTTGGGTCTTCTTTATATTTAATTTTAGTCCCTTCTTTTTCACCATGCTCTTTGATTTTTGTGGAGGTCCTTTGCATTTTTGGCTATCAAGCAGTGGTGGGTTCCAACTGGCATTACCACTGGTTCTCTTCATGTACGTGCTTTGCGCGCAATCGCTCCACGCAAGCACGTTAGGTTTCTGCCCAGCTGAGATGCTACAATCCACTCTGCCGTGCCTATCAGCTGGGCTAAAAAAAGAAGAAATAAAGGTAGGAATAACGCGGGGGGCGAGTGGGAGGGCCCAACTCCCAAACAAAGAGAACCAGTTCGGTCACATCACATCGTCATCACTACCGGCTCGGCCAAACTGGGCCAAACCGGGAGCAACACACCACTGCTATCAAGGTAGTGTCATTAGCATAGCACAAGTTATTGATGTTTCTTCCTCAGTTTTTCTTCAGCTTCCCCAAATATAGTCCACATTTAGGTTGAATAAATAAAGGAGAGCATGCAGCCTTGTTACTCTCTTTTGTCAATCTGGTTCCAGTCTGTTTCAACATGTTCTGCCATACTGTGGCTTCTTGACTTGTAGTGAAATGTTTCAGTATTCCCATTTCTCTGGGAAACATTCCACAGCTTGACATGAACAATACAATCAAAGGCCTTTCCCTAATTGTTGAAGTACATAGTAACTTCTTTTTGGTATTCTTTGGCTTTCTCCATTGAGAGTGGAGACAGCAGCCATGCTTGGGTGATGACTCCTTCGATCAGATTGGTGGACTGAGCCTGTAAAATTTGACAAGTCCTGCCTTTGTTGCTAGGGATCCCAGCTTTTGACTCAGTCCATCAGACTGGACAGTCGTGTGGTTCTGTGTCTCTGGCAATTCTTTTTTCCTGATTATATTTCAATGTTTGATTTCTTGGATTTGACCTTGGACTCCTCTGACTATTCTACTTGTGTGTTAACAATTTTGGTAATAAGATTTCCTCAGTATCTGGCTTAGCCAGTTGGCTGAGGGCACAGAATAATTTCCTTTACACTTTCCTTTTACTTAATTTTCCCTCTCTAATCAAGCTGAAGTTTGTGGAGCCTTGCGCTCCCTGCTTAGGCAGTCTTAATTGCCTGTGAGGGTTTGTGTGCCTGTGTGGAGCTTCGCGCTCCCCCCACCCTCTCCTTTCCCCTTTCGTGCCATAAAATTCTCTTCCTCAGCTTTTTTACAAATTTTTTGCCTAAGTGGAGTCTTTAGCGCTCCCGTTTGTCCCCTGTTCTTAATTACTTGACAGATGCCTTTCTTGCCTCTTATCTATTCCCCGATCGTTATTTGAGGCTGTTTTTCGTTAGCGGCCGTTTGTAGAGATTCGCGCTCTCCAGTTTGATTGGCAGGTGGCCATTTTGTTATCCTCTTTATTCTGCCGCATTGTGGAGCTTTTGCGCTCCCCGGATCAGCTGTTTTTTCGCAACTTGCCGATTGCTCTCCTTACCAGCAGAAAGCCTCTTTGCAAGCCCCTTCAGTACCCACCTTACCTGGGGCCTGGCAGCTGCCACTGTGCCACGGAGTTTCGCGCTCCTCTCTGCTTGCCTGGCAGACATTTTGGCAGTGATCTCAGCTGCTCTCTGTGTGGGGCTGTTGTGCCCCCCTCCTGGTTGCTACTGTATCTTGCTGGCTACATTCAGTATTACCTGGGCTTTAGTGGAGTTTGTTGCGCTTGTTTGTTGACCTTGTGGCTCGGGTGGTGAAGACTAGGAGGGCATCTCCCTTGCTTCTTTCCCAGTTGTTGAGTAAAATGGTTTTGGCCATTTCAATTGTCCCCTGGGCACGTTTACATCTCAGAGACCTCCAATGGTCCAATGGTCAGGCAGGGGCACTTCAACTATGGTGGTTCCTATCCCCAGGGAAGTAATATCATCCCTTAGATGGTGGCAGTCCACAGCCGTTTCTAAGGGCTGCCTCTTCTTTGAACCCCGGTGGCTGGTGGTCACTACTGATACCAGCACATTCGGCTGGGGAGCACACTGTCTAGATCAGGTAGCACAGGGCAGGTGGTCGACAGTCGAGGCATCACTGAGCATCAACTGGCTGGAGCTACATGCAATATTTTTGGCCCTCCGGGCTTATCATCATCTGCTCTCTGGCTCCCATGTATTGGTGCTCACAGATAATGTTACCGCCAAGGCGCACATTAATCGCCAAGGGGGGTACCAGGTCTAGGGCCCTTATGCGGGAGGCCAAGAGGCTGGGACTATGGGTGGAACGTCGGCTTGCTTCTTTGAGGGCGGAGCACATATCAGGGGAATCAAATGTGCATGCAGACTGGCTGAGCCGACAACTGATTGACCATGCCAAATGGCGTCTCAACCCTCGTTTGTTCCAGGTACTGTGATCCCACTTCAGAACTCCAGTGGTAGATTTATTCGCAACACCAACGAATGCCCAACTTCCGCGATTTTACGAGGTTTCCAGCTCGCCAGGTGGAGGCTGTGGATGCTCTGCGCTCCCGTTGGCTCCAGGGACTGCTTTACGCGTTCCCCCCGATTCCTCTCATTCTGAGAGTTCTGTGGAAACTCCTATTGGAGCAGGCAGAGTTGCTTCTCATAGTGCCACACTGGTCACGGAGGTCGTGGTTCACCGACCTGATGCAGTTGTCTGTGTCTCCCCCCTGGAAACTCCCCTGCCCCAAGGACTGTCTCAGTCAGGGGGCGATAAGGCATATGGACCTGCAGTGGTTGCAACTGACAGTTTGGAGATTGAGTGGGACACTCTGCTGTGGGACAATCTCCCCGCCACAGTCATAAAGACTATTCAGGCTTCTAGATGTCCATCCACGGACCGCATTTACTCTGCCACTTGGCGGGCCTTTTCTGATTGGTGTAATTTACAAGGGGCCTCTCCCATTCGGGCCTCGGTGGTTCATGTCCTCCGTTTTTTGCAGGATGGTCTAGACAAGGGTCTCTCTCCCAATATGCTTCGACACCAGGTGGCGGCCCTTGCTTCGGTCTTGACCTACGGTTCCCTCCCTTCATTGTCGCAGGATCCTCTGATTTGCCGTTTCCTCAGGGATGCCTCTAACTTATGCCCCCCGGTGTTACATAGGTATCCGATTTAGGACCTTGCTATTGTGTTGAACTCTCTGACAGGTGCACCATACGAACCGTTGAACTCTACCAGCCTAAGTCTTCTGTCTTGTAATGTAGCCTTCCTGGTCGCGACAATGTCGGTGAGGAGAATTTCTGAGATCACGGCCTTATCAATGAGAAGTGACTTATGTGTCTTCCATGCGGATCATGTGGTTCTATGACTGGACCCTACCTTTGTCCCTAAAATTAACTCTGTGTTTCACCGTTTGCAGGAACTTATTCTTCCAGACTTTTACCCTCACCCAGCCACTGCTTTGGACAAGCAATGGCACAAATTGGATGTCCGGAAGGCCCTCTGGATATACCTCAACAGAACAGCGACGATACGTTGTTCTGAGTCCCTGTTTGTCTCCTTCCTTCCTGTCTCCTTAGGCTCTAAGGTGTCTGCGTCCACCATCGGTCGATGGCTTTGTCAGACGACTGCAACTGCTTACAAGCTTCATTCTTTTCCTGTTCCGGCAAGGTTGATGGCACATTCGACTCACAGCGCAGCAACATCCGCGGCCTGGACTACGCAAGCTTCATTGCTGGACATTTGCAGAGCTGCAACCTGGACTTCCCCTTGCCCTTTCATTAAGCATTATAAATTGGACAGGTTTGCCTCGCAGGAGGCAGCCTTTGGGCGTAGTGTGTTACAAGGGGTTCTGGCAGGGGGTGAGTTGTTGACCCAGACTGAGCTCTCCCTTGCCTAGTACGGTGAATTTGGGTATGTCCCAAGCATGGCTGCTGTCTCCACCCTCAATGGAGAAGGGGCGTTGGTCCTACCTGACACGCTCCTTCTCATTGGGTGGAGACAGCAGCCATCCCCACCCTTTTCAGTCTGTGTCTTTCGGGGTCCTTTTCTGTTTTTTCTTCAGGAACTTTTTTGCCACACGAGTTTGTTTTTCTTCCTGTCTTCGCCAAAAGCTGGGATCCCTAGCAACAAAGGCGGGACTTGTCAAATTTTACAGGCTCAGTCCACCAATCTGATCAAAGGAGTCATCACCCAAGCATGGCTGCTGTCTCCACCCAACGAGAAGGAGCTTGTCAGGTAGGACCAACGCCCCTTCTCAATTATACAGGATGCAACAGCAATAACATTTCATGTTTCTCAGCTTCTTCTAAAGTCAGCTTGAACATCTGGCATTTATTTTTCTATGTAGGGCTGTAATCTTTGTTGATTATTTTACTATCATGTGAAATTAAGGATTTGTATAACAAGTTGTACATACTGATAAATCTCTTTTTTTTTTTTTTTTGGTATTGAAATGTAGATTGGCCTCTTCAAATCTTTGGGCCATTGTGTTGTCCTTCACATTTTCTGGTATAGGTTGGTTAAAATCAGCAATGATTAGGAAAGCAGGTTTTATAACTCTAAAAGAAAAGAGATTTATTTTAGATGAAATACATGAAAGGGATAACAAAGTCTTACCTAGCTTTATCCTACCAGGGGAAAAAATCCAAAGGATTAGGCTCTCTGCATGTGTTTCTGGGACGAAAGGCCTCTACAGCTCTTATTATAGTATTGCATTTGTATAATTTATAAATATAATATCATTATGTAATTAGCCTGCTATAAAAAAGGTTGCTGCCAGAACATCTGCAGGGACCTGATTTTTTCCTATCAGTAAAGATATATTTTTTTGCTCAATTCTCATTGTTGATACATCTCTTAAGAAATTGGGTGTTCCTTCTAGGCTAGACAATATTTCACACTGAACATTCAAATATGATTCTTTGCTGTTCCACCAGAATGAGTATTCAAAAACTGATCATCATACTGACCTTATGTATCAATGCAATATGCTTATATGTTCAAGGAGCTTTTAAAAGGCTTTTATTGTTTATTGATTTCACATCCTGATATTGCCCTGCTTTATGAGAATTGACCAATTATAGGCATCCAAGGTTTACTTTATGTGGTTTTAGTGTTTTTCTCTTAAGGCTAATAATCTAAAAGTTTGCAATTGTCCACAGAAGCAACAGATTTATCCAAAATAGCTTTCTTATACCAGAAAAATATATTTTGATCTTTCCAGAACTGATTTATTATATGTGGGTACTTTACTGCTATCATGGCATACATTTTTCTACTTTATTTGAAATTTTTCTTATCAATGCCAGTTTAATATAATCTTTTAGATCCCATTACAAACAAATCTAAGCTCATCAATAATTATGTTGTTTTATGTTTAACTTAATGGCAAATAAACTGGATGTTTTTTGTTTACAAATGTAGTAAGGTAGTCCTCAATTTACAACAGTTTTTTTTAGTGATGATTTGAGGTTATAATGGCACTGTCAAAAGTAACTTACAACCATTTTTCACATTTACAACTGTTGCAGCATCCCCATGGTCAAAATTCAAACATTTGGCAATTGGCTCATATTTATGATGATTGCATTGTACCGGTATTATGTGATCTCCTTTTGCAACCTTTTTACAAACAAAATCAATGGGGAAGCCAGATTCACTTAACAACATTACTAATTTAACAGCTGCATGATTTACTTAATAACTGTTAGGAAAGATTGTAATATGGGACAAAACTCACTTAAACGTCTCATTTAGCAACAGAAATTTCAGGCTCAATTGTCTTAAGTCGAGAACTCTCTGTAGAGAATTATCTTAATACAGAGATTGCTTTCTGAACAGGGAGAAAGCTCATGGTATGGATTATTGGCTTTCAGTCTCCTCAGTGTGATGGTGTTAAATTTGACAGTACCTACTTACAAGTCAAACTATAAAATGCTTTGTAAGAAATTTACAGAACAAATAGCAAATCAATCAGAACTATTAATAGCAAAGAGTTTATTCAAATTAAATGGTCCCCAAACCGTCACTGCATTTTCACCGGTCTCTCATTTCTTTGTCTGTAAACATACTTGTTTGAATTTTGTAATAATTTCAAATGTTGTCACAATATTGCAAACACCCTAGTGTGACAGCAGTTCAGGTAGAATTTTCCTCTATCTTTCGGTTGTCAGCTCATACAAAAGTCTTGATAAAGCATTTTAAAATGCAATAATTGCTGTTTATATTAAGCTTTACAGAATCAGTAATACATAAATTTCTGTGCATATCACAACAATGCAAAATAACAGAATAAAGATTTGCTAACAGATGCCTCCAAATTCAAGGAATTATGCTTAGTGAGTAGCAGAGCACTTTTATGGGAAAACTGAACTATGGCATTCTGTGTTTGCAGATGTCATCTAAGCATTCTAGTCTATATCTACGGTAACTCTGATTCAGTCAAACATAGACTTCAGTTAATTGAAGCAGACTGTCAAACTGCCGGCCTGTGGGCCAGATACATCACATGCAGGCCACACCCACCCCAGCTCTGCAAAGGCAAAAAATACATCACAATCCGGCCCATTACGCCATCAAATTTGAGACCTGTGACTTAAAGGTTCAACCAATCTAATAGTCAAATTTAAGGCTGGGGTGTTATATCACTGGAATGAATAACACTAATTCTGCATAGTCAGCTCCAGTGTTGATTTTTTATCACCCCAAAACCCTATTTACAAAATATAGGACTTTAGTCATAATATTTCTGATAAATAAGTATAGCAATGCTTTAAACTATCTTATTACAGACTAATTAGATTATTGAACTAGCCTTAATCTCAATTCGTATCAAAATTAGCAGTTTTTCAGACACTTAGCTCCTGTTTTATATATACTGCACACACAAATAAAATCACATACACATACATCCCCACACCCCCACACACGTACATATACATATTGTTCTGATCCAGTCTTTGCAAGTAATGATAAGCCACTTACTCAGGAGTAACCAAACCCCTTTTCAAAACAGGGCAAGAGCAGTCTTTTATTCACATAGATAAACAAAAATCAAACATAATT